>JAMAJW010000028.1:0-340392 GCA_023628855.1 Coniochaeta sp. PK30-01 | reverse complement strand
CCCCCCTTTCTGCTCCTGGCCGACATCGCTCTGGGCGTCGCGTGAACAGTTTACTACCCGGCCATGCAGCATGAGCGCATAGCCGACCTTCAGAGAAGCGAGACTGACCGTGTACCGCTTTGGATACAGTATGTCGAGCAATCCGAGCTCGAGAAGTTCGATGGCGTCAGCACCGGCAAATACACAATCGGCCTCGGCCAGACCAAGATGTCCTTCTGCGACGATCGCGAGGGTAAGTTCTGCCATTGCCTTCTCTTTCGCCCCTCGTCGCCTCGGACCTAGCGCTGTGGTGTTCCTCCTCCACGCGCATAATTCAATGCTCTGTTGCTGACGACTTCCGCTGCCAAACAGACATCTACTCTCTCGCCTTGACCGCCGTGTCCAAGCTCATCAAGAACTACAACATCGACACCAACTCCATTGGCCGCCTTGAGGTCGGCACCGAGACTCTCCTGGACAAGTCCAAGTCGGTCAAGTCAGTGCTCATGCAACTGCTCGGCGACAACACCAACGTCGAGGGCATCGACACCGTCAATGCCTGCTACGGAGGCACCAGCGCCGTCTTCAACACGGTGAACTGGATCGAGTCCTCGGGCTGGGACGGCCGTGACGGCATTGTGGTCGCTGGAGACATTGCTCTCTACGCAAAGGGCAACGCTCGGCCCACCGGTGGTGCGGGTGTCGTGGCGCTGGTCATCGGACCCGATGCGCCGATTGTCATCGAGCCCGGCATGCGTGGCACCTACATGCAGCACGCCTATGACTTCTACAAGCCCGACCTGACGAGCGAGTACCCCTACGTCGACGGCCACTACTCCGTCAACTGCTACACGGAGGCTCTGGACGGCGCATACCGGGCGTATAACAAGCGCGAGGCGCTGCTGACGAAGGGCGCGAACGGTACCACCAACGGCCACGCAAACGGGAACGGCGTGACCGACGGACCGGTCAAGACCCCCCTCGACCGCTTCGACTACATGACCTTCCACTCGCCCACGTGCAAGCTCGTGCAGAAGTCGTATGCTCGTCTCCTGTACCACGACTACCTCGCCGACCCGGACAGCCCAGCCTTCGCTGACGTGCCCCCCGAGGTCCGCGACATGGACTACAAGAAGTCCCTGACGGACAAGGTTGTCGAGAAGACCTTCATGGCCCTCTCGAAGAAGCGCTTCCAGGAGCGCGTCAACACGTCGATCCAGGTCGCCACCAACGTCGGCAACATGTACTGCGCCAGCGTGTGGGGAGGTCTCGCCAGCATCATCGGCCACCTCGACTCCGAGGAGCTGCAGGGCAAGAGGATAGGACTCTTCAGCTACGGCTCCGGCCTCGCTGCCAGCTTCTGCTCTTTCCGCGTCAACGGCAGCACGCAGAACATCAAGGATGTCCTGAGCATCCAGAAGAGGCTGTCGAACCGGAGGGCGGTGCCCCCCGAGACATACGATGCCGTGAGTTTTCCCCTTTCTTGCAAGATGCTCAGGTCATGTCGTACTAACTTGGTTGTCAGATGTGCGAGCTCCGCCACAAGGCTCATCTCCAAAAGAACTTCACGCCTGCTGGTGACGTGTCGACCATTGCGCCCGGCACGTACTACCTCGAGAAGGTCGACGACATGTTCAAGCGCTACTACGCCATCAAGGAATAGACGGTCACCATAGACTTCCAGACAGCAGAACAAGAAAACCTGGTGTCATTTTTACCGACGTGACGAATATAGACGCTTCGCTGGGACACAAACTCTGACGGCATATAGAGCAGGCTATGTTCGGACCTCGATAAATCTTGCGGCGTTTGATGTTTGCATCTCGAGCGACATCTTTTTTGGGAAGAGAGCATGCACATATATGCAGGAGGACATTGGGGAGTTGCCGAAAAGTTCCCTTAATGATTATTCGTGTGGGCAATTATTGTTGCGCACCTAGTGTGTACATAGGGTTCTGGGAACTTCTACTCCCCGCGGCCTCTGGTTCTCCGTTAATTAGGAAGAAATGATAATAGACGAGTCTCTGCGTGGCAGTAGACATTATTCCGCTAGCAATTGGGTATCTTTGGTATCTTTGCGCTTCTCAAGTTATGCATGACGTGCCGAAACCTCAACCAGTAGTACCGTCAGTGCCACCACCAGTCTCGGGCTTTTTCTCAGCATCACCGCCTCTGCCCTCCTCTCTGGCCAGCCACTTCTCCCCCAACCTGTCCAAAAAGCTATCCGCCATCTTCTTGGCCCTCCGCTCCGCAATCTCCCGCCTGCGCTGCTCGACCTCCCTCTTCCGCGCGGCCACCTTCTCCTCCCTCTCGCGGCGCACCCGCTCCGTCCGCTCCCTCTCCTCCCTCAGCCCCTCCATCTCTGCCCTTCGCGCCTCCTCCTCCTTGCTAAACGCGTAGAACCCCGTGCCCCGGCTGCGCACCTCGGCCTTGGCGTCGTAGTGCGCCGCCTCGGGCGGCGTGGCGGACCGGTCGCGCCTCGCTGCGAGCTCCTCCATCCGCACACCGCCGTCGTCCACGGCGGCGGCCACCGCGAACGCCTCGGCTTGTACCGTGGGGCCGTAGATGATCTCGCGCGGCGCCGCGGGGCGCGCGGACATGGCCTCCAGCTCGGCGCCGGCGTGCTGCCCGCGCGCGAGGCGGCGGGTGTAGGCTTCGTATGCGGAGCGGGTGGCGGTGCGGTGCCGGCCGAACTCGTCGGTGTATTCCACTGTTTCTTCGGGCTTGGTGTCGGTGTCTGAGGAGGGGGAGGAGGGGGAGGAAGAGTCGCCTTCGCTGTCGGAGTCGTGGGGGTGCGGGGTCGTGGTGTCGGCTTGCGCCTCGGCCCACTTGCGGTCGAAGTCGACCAGGGGCGCGGCCTCGCCCTCGCGGCCGGGGACGTAGTCGCCGCGCTTCATGGCGGCGTACAGGCGGGCCTTCTCCTCCATGTTGCGGCGCGCGGCGGCGAGGGCGGATTTCTCCTCTTCGGTGGAGGTGGGCGACTTCAAGGTGAGCTTGCTGTTGGAGTCCGGGTTGGGCTGGCGGGCTCCCGGTCGGCGCTTCACCTTTGCGGAGGCGAAGAGGGCGTCTGTTTTGGACTTTGAGGGGCGGGAGCGGCCGTGGGAGGTGGCGGATGTGGTGGATTGCGTGGCGGTGGTGGTGGGTTTGGAGAGGAGGGAGGTGAGCTGCGATGTGAAGTCCAGAGAGCTCGAGAGGGCCATCTCCTTCTTCTGCTTCTTGGGTGGCGGCTGCCCGTACAAGTTGGGATCTTGGGGCATTTTTGGCGGATTATTCGGCAGAGTGATGATGATGTCGAGTTTTGCAATGGCGATATGCCTGCTGGTTGGAGTTGTCTTGTGAGACTTGCTGGGTAGAGGATAAGGTAGGTAGCGGTAGATGGGAGTTGAGAAACCAGTGAAGCTGAATGCGCCTTCCACTATCAACTCGGACATGGCGACGATGGTGGGGCAACCATCCACATGGTAGCCAATTAAACTTTCAGAAGGTGACACAGCGGCCACAGCGGGCTGCGGCACGGGCTTTGGTGGGGTCCGGGAGACATGGATGGCCTGATGACGCTCTTACAGGCCTGCAGAGTTAGGATAAGGTCCTGTACGTACACAGTACCTACTGTACATTGGCAGTGTCTCGTCTCGTTGTTTGTACTCTCCTATCCTGTCCCTCCTGCAATTTGTCCACCATCACGCAACCAGCAGTCTCGAATCATTCTCTATCCCTACCTTACGCTGCTTAACTACCTCGGGACCTTCCGAATTATCGGCTCCTCACAGGCTATATGAACCCTACACTCTTCCCTCTCCTGATTCTCTGTACCAGCGCCATCATGACTGCGGAGCTTATCAGTAAATAAGTAAATACAGCTGATTACGCCGTCTACCCTGTCTCGACTCGAGTGTTGCACCTATCACCTCCCCACTGACTACTATCTTTATCCACCCATACGCATACGAGCAGTCAATACCCCCTCCCTGCCTCTCGGCTAGCTATCTTCGCGTCTTTGACATACTACACCCTCGTTGGAAACGGACTCGATCACCATGGCGAACATGGCGGAAGAGACAGGCTGGTATTCTAGCATCGTCGAGCTCAACATCCTCCCTGTCAGCGTACACTACATCGTCCGCATGATATCATGGTTCTTCGTAAGCACGCACTCTCCGCGACGCGTTCTTGCTTGTCGAGGCTAACATTAGCTGGGACCCAGATAACTCTTGCCCTGGCGTTTACCCTACCTATTATCGGCCTCATCGTCTACGACTTCGTCCTCTGGATCTGGAGACTGTGCTCGACCCGGACCCCTGGCGCTCTGCAGCCGGACCAGAATATCAGGACCGCGCCGAACATGTCACGTACTTCAAAATCACAGATCAGCGGGGCGGAACTAGCCAAGGCGAAAGTGTTGGACAGGCCGGCGAGCGACTAAGCGGCGAAGGATCCACGAGAGCCCGCCCACTGCCTATTTACGCGCACACGAATTGACTTTTGAGATACCCCTCTCTTTGACGCCGAGATGACATATTCTACGATATTTGGGACAGAACCTTGATCAGATCGCTCGTCACGCCCATGGCTGTCACCTCACCCCCGGCTCCAGCACCCTGGATGATCAGCGGGTTGCTGCCGTACCGCCTCGTGTAGAAGCTGATGATGTTATCGCTCCCCTTGAGCGCTGCAATGGGATGCGAGCGGTCGAACTTCTCCAAGCCGACCTTGACCTGCTTGGCGGCCACGTCGATGCTGCCGACGAACCGCACCACCTTGCCCTCCCGCTCGGCCGCGGCCTTGGTCTCCTCCATCTGCGCGTCGAACTCGGGGAGCCGCGCGAGGAACTCGTCCCCGCTCGCCACGGACTCCAGCTCCGCGGGAATCAGGCTCTGCACGGGGAACGACGTCGGCGACTCGACCGGCAGGCCCGCCAGCCGCGCCAGGATGGTCAGCTTCCGCGCCACGTCGAGGCCGTTGAGGTCGTCGCGCGGGTCGGGCTCCGTGTACCCCAGTTCCTTGGCCTTGGCCACCTCGGCGGACCACTTCCCGCCGCCTGCCCCGGACGTCGGAGCGAACGAGTTGAACAGGAAGGACATGGTGCCGCTGAAGACGCCCTCGATCTTGGTGACCTCGTCGCCGGTGTCGACGAGGTCCTTGAGCGTCGAGATGACGGGCAGGCCCGCGCCGACGGAGGACTCGTGGTACACCTTAGCACCGGACCCGGCCGCCGCGGCGAAGATATCCTGCCACAGCTTGTACGATCCGGAGAACGCCTTCTTGTTGGGGGTGACGATGCTCACGCCGCGGCTGAGGAACAGGGGGTACGCGTCGGCCACGTCCTGGGAGCTGGTGTTGTCGATCAAGATGGCCTTGGACGCTGCCGATGCCAGGTAATCGGCGAGCTGGGGGAGCGCGAGCGGAGCTTGGGACGAGGATCCGAGGGCGGATATAGCGCTGTCGATGGCGATCGGGCTGTGGTCGGGGCTGTAGAGCGCCTTCTTGCTGGTGCAGATGTAGCAGAGGGAGAGCGTAGGGCTGGGGCGCTTCTTTGCAAGGACTTCGAGCTGTGAGAGGAAGCACTTTCCTACTCCTCCAGCACCTTGATGGAAGCTGTTAGACAAGGGATCCAATGACAGAATCCGTATGGCTGAATCAGATAGATTTAGACGTACCGATGATGGCGATGAGGACTTGCTTTGAAGCCATTGTATGATTCTGCGTACTACCTAAGGTACTTTAACTAATGACTTCCAATTGCAAAGAAATGTTCAGAAGCTTGAACTAGTGACTGTACTGTGAACTCGGGTAGAGGGGTAAATCACGAAGTGTGAGCACTGAGCACGCCGATAGCGGGACAACCCCACCAAACCTTCACCTTTTTCACCGAGAATTTTACAATACACCGAGCTCTACACCCAGCTCTACACCGAGCTCTACACCGAGTTATACACCGAGCCCCTTTCACCGAAGATTTCTTCAAGGTGAGCTCACACGATGTAAGTTCAACCTTTGTGAGACAAAGCATCTCGCCTTTTGAGTACTGTAACAGTCAGGATTAACAAACGACTGTTTTTGTCTCAGGCCTCGTAAAAAAGCACCAGCCAAGATGGGTTCCGGCGGAAGGAAGCAGAAGCGGGAGGCATACCGCGCCCAGCTGGACCAGCAGAACGAGGAGGGCATCACGGAGCTGCCGCGCAAGAAGTTCTACCGCCAGCGAGCCCACGCCAACCCGTTCTCAGACCACAATCTGCATTAGTGAGTGTCCGCAGTATATCTACTCTTGTCGTAGCCTTCTCACTGACATAAAACGTCAGCCCCGTCAACCCAGATGCGATGGACTGGTCAAGTCACTACCCGGCCTTCGTCGTCGGGGACGATGAACCGGAGCCGAAACCGGAGTCGGAGGATATAGAGTCTGCGCTGGCCGGGCAGCCTCCTGCGCGGGTGGAGCTCCTGGACAGGGACATGATCTGGGAGACGCAGATGCTCGAGACGGGCAAAGGCCAGGAAGGCGACGTCACCGAGTGGGAGGAAATGGCCGGGCGGAAACGCGAGGGAGCGGACGAGAAGGAGGCGAAGATACGCAGCGGTGCCGAGGCTATGGACATCGACCGCCTGCTAAATCCCGAGCCCGCGGCGGCTGTCAAGCGGGAGACGTCTGAAGAGCCGGAGGCCAAGCCAGAGGTGGAGGAGGAGGTGGTTAGGCCGAAGAAGCTGAGGAGGCAGGTTGAGGTGGCGGACATTGGATGCGGATTCGGGGGTTTGTTGTTCTCTCTCTCTCCGGTCCTGCCGGATACGCTCATCCTGGGTATTTATCCCCCCTACCTCTACGCACGTATACTGTCGTTAACACATCCCAGGCATGGAGATCCGCGTCCAGGTGACGGACTACGTCACGGACAAGATCCGCGCCACGCGCAAGCAGGACCCGCTGGGCCGGTCGTACCAGAACATCTCGTGCCTGCGGGCCAACGCGATGAAGTTCCTGCCCAACTTCTTCCGCAAGGGCCAGCTGTCCAAGATGTTCTTCTGCTTCCCGGACCCGCACTTCAAGGCCAAGAAGCACAAGCAGCGCATCGTCTCGGCCACGCTCAACAGCGAGTACGCGTACGTGCTGCGCCCGGGGGGCATCGTGTACACCATCACGGACGTGCGCGACCTGCACGAGTGGATGGTGCAGCACTTCGAGGCGCACAGCGCGTTCGAGAGGGTATCGGAGGAGGAGCAGGAGGCCGACCCGTGCGTGGCCATCATGAGGAGCGACACGGAGGAGGGGAAGAAGGTCGAGCGCGTCAAGGGGGATAAGTATGTGGCGCTATTCAGGCGGCTGGAGGATCCGGAGGAGCCCAGTTATCAGGGGGTCGGGTGCGAGGGTGGTTGTGAACATGCTGTTTGTGAGGCATATGGGTGTGATTGGATGCATGAGCATCTTGCTTGTGCGCATCCTGCTGAGGAGGGCAGCGCTGGAGAGAATGGTCTGTCTGAAGGCACTGCGACGGAGACCCCTGCGTCGGTCGAGGTTTCTGCGTCTGTTGAGAAGTGAGAAGCATCTTGCTTGTGCGCATGGTGTTAGGGAGGGCGACGCTAGAGATGATGGTCTGTCTGAGCGTACTGTGGCCCCTGCTTCGGTCGACGTATTTGCGTGTCTTGAGGAACAAGAAGCATCTTGCTTGTGCCCATGTTGTTTGGGAGGCGGCATTAGAGAGAAGATCCTACCCTGGGTGCTGCGCTGGGCCTCGTGCGCCGTCAGAAGGTTCTGCGTCCGTTGCGAAGTGAGAAGCATGTTCGTAAGTCTCTGCTAGGAGAGAGACTTCTCGGCCGCATGCGGTGGGCATTCTTATTGATACCCAAAGGCTCTATGTACTATTAGAGGTGTTGAATTGAAGTGATGCTGTCGGCGAACGTGGATCACTTGAACTACGCATTCATCGTGATAAATAGGCATTCATAACGGCTACAAGCTCTGGCAAGTACCCATGTCTGGCCCAAGGTATTACACAGTCACAGTTTTGACGTACGGATTAGGGCTAAGCGTAACCTCCCGTCATCTCTGTTCCGTTCACTTGTGCATCTTGATCTTATACCAGGGCAAACTTCCTGAGGTGCACGCCCCTCGCTTCCAAAGCTTCAGGCCGCATCCGTGGATCGTAATTTATCATCTCCCCGGTGGTCTTATGCCGAAAGAAATCACAACACTCTGGGTCATCCCCTGTCAGCTTTCTCCCGAGATCTTGAAGCTCGACTCTGTCCCATTCCGGATGCGGTTCCAGCCTCGGATCCTCGGCTGTGTGCTCGCCTGTGTTAGCATTGAAGAAGCGGCATACAAGCCCATCAACCCTGTCCGGGCTAGGGAGAATATGTACGCGCCACGGGGTTGGAAGCGGCCCAAGTAGAGCCAGTGCATCGTGGAGTCCGTAAACGAAGGCATCGCCGACAAGCTGGTACCGGTCGTTCGGCATCGGGCGAAGCACAACTGGGCGGGAACATCCTAGAAACACACATATTATGTCTCCTTTAGGAATAGTACGTCAGCTGGGCGCAACGCAACATACGAAGCATAAAATAAAGAGGAAGGGGCTCAGACCTAGCTCGACGCCATCGGGGCCGAGGCCTATGTATCCCTCTGCCGTGGTGATGAAGGATCTCCCAAGACAGCAACAGTATGCCAAATTTCCTGTATAATCCGTTCTATCAAACGGTTCGCACGATACGCACGTCGCTGGCCGCGCAGGAGGGCCGAACAAGCCATTACCGCCGGATGCTTTCCAGTCCTTCAAGGGCGTCAACGAAAACTGAGGGAACCGATCTTTCGTCCAATTCTGGAGAAGGGTACGTGCAAACACATCCGATACCGAATCACCCGTGACATAAATCGCTGTTTCCATGTCTGACGGCTCCCAGGACCGGACAAGCTGAACTTGGTCAGGGCCGGTCCCTGACACAGCAGCAGTTGCACCGCTCACTGTTGCACATTGGACACCCGCGATATTGAGCACACCGGCCCCTGCATAGGTGGCGCATATCCGCGAACATCCGGAAGAGAACTGAGTCCAAGGGTCCATCCTTTGTGGCCACGGGGCGGCCAAATCAGGAACCCAAGAAGGCCCATCGCAGATGCGAAGTTTGAGACCGCAGCCGAAAAGCTCCCACCGCTGGACATGAGACATGTGGAATAGGAACACGTTCCTGAGCATATCTGCCAAGGACGCAGAGTAGTCGATCTCGATCCGAGCTGCAAATCTCGAAGGCATAATGCCTAATAACGCGTAAACAATATCCAGCTTGTCGGAACACTGGGCGGCCACAACTTTGCACATGATCCTCTGTATATGAGATTCGGAAACTCTGAGACTGACATTAGAAGCAAGTGTCACCCCATCACGCACCGCTTGCGGGAGTGAGGATTTGATACCCAGACACGAGACAGCGTGACGAAAGCGGAACCAAGGAACTTCAAGATTCCCGCACTGTAATATTGCCGCGGTATTGGCGAGAGTGATCTCTTGTATCACCCAGCGCCGCGTGAACCACTCGCGATCTAGAAGACTGTGTAGCGCATCCCAAATCTCCGGACCGTATGGCAGCTCTTTCTCGGGATAGCACCAGTCTTTCTCCCGCGCACCAGGCGCCGGTATAGTCAGTCCGTCCATTGTCGCCACAACCTGACTTCCGATGTACTCCAGGGTTGACATTGCAAGATCACTTCCATCATTGGCTGGCCCAAGCCAGGCGATCACGCGGGAAGCGGAGCGGTAAATACGTGCCATTCGTCTCACCTGGACTGACTTCTCTGCATCATCAGCCTGATTGATACATATGGCATCGATCCACAGCTTTCGTGGCCTGCACGCGTAGCGGAGGTGTCGGAGGGCAGATTCGAGATTTCTACTGATGGGGACTATCCCAACTGACGTGCCACTGGACGTTTCGACGAACGCATGTCCCGGATCGTTTCGTGAGCCCCATACATACGAGAGAGCCTCGTAAGCATGATCTGCAGGCCCAGAGACCTCATATCCTGGGGCTTCGTAGAGCGAGCGATCAAAGTCGGCGTCAGGGTGTGTCCAGCTCGTCTTCCGCATTGTCTTAGGATAATGCCACTTTCGAAATATGTATCTGCCATCAACACTTTCAGACACGCTCCATCCAGAAGGCAGCGTTCTCTGTAATTCTTGTCGAGTCAAGCGTGTCCCAGACGAAGCATCAGGCTTGGGGAGCGCGACATGGTTGATATTGATGCGGATATCATCGTCGAAGTGACCAGGAAGCAAGGTGAGGACGCGAATATCGTCGCCGACCAAGGGTTGCCGTTCGTACGGCTTGGCAGATGATGATGCCATGCTGTTTCAAAATCCAAGAGTTTGCGCGACGTGGCGGCTGGCCCTAAAGGCTCACTGAGCTGGACAAGCGCTGATATATAAAGACCGCGGCAGTGGCGGGGGCGGTGAGGCAGCCATCAGCCATCAGCCACCGGCCCTGAACCAATCCATTATCAGGCCGCGTACCGGTTCGGACAGGTACCTTCATCTCTGCAGGTAGGTGGTCACGCTTATCACAAGACGTTGGGTTGTGAATGGCGAGGCTGCCAGACGAAACAGTTCCAACTGAATAAGTGACCCCTGTCATACTGTGGAGCTGCCCTGGAGCTGGAGTGGATCCTCACTGCGACATCCACCTTCATGGTGGTACGTACCGCAGTACTGCGACAGGGTGTCAATGCAATCAGCATCACTCCCGTCGTATCGATAACTCCCCGTAACCAAAGTAAACAGAACATGCGGCGCCGAGCACGAACCTGTGGATGTCCTAGACTATGGCCCTTCGAGGCAGAGACATAGTCCTTGCTGGAATCGCCAGCTTCATCGCCTGGGGCTATGCCGTCAATTGGTTTCCCGCCCTCCGATGGGCAGGATACGCCTTCATCTCCGGCTTCCTCCTTGCCCTGGCCGGACTCATAGCTTTGATCCTGCTCACCTCAAGAGGTTCGGCCTACCGGCAAGCTCGACGATCGCCGAGACCACGCGGCGCCGCGTTTCTCGACCCTGCAGCATGGAAACGCGAGGTGGCAGCTCTCCGCGCCCGCCAGACATACGAGGAGCCGGCGCTCTATCCAGAGTCGGCCAGGGTGTCGGCTGCTCTGAATCAGGTGCTGGACTACGTCATCCGTGATTTTGTCAACTCTTGGTATTCGAGCATCAGCAATAATCCTGTCTTTTCCAACGAGGTCGACAAGGCACTCCGACATGCGCTGCTGGGCATCAGAGACCGGCTGACGAGCCTCGACCTGGCCGAGACGCTGACCACCCGTCTCGTGCCGATCATGACGGCGCATTTCCGCGACTTCTACGACGCCGAGCGGTCCGTACGAGGCAAGAAGCTGAACCGCTCTGTCACCGAGTCCGAAGAGCTGGACCTTGCGATCGCCTCAAAATATAGAGATGGGAAGCTGCATCCGGCGGCGACACTGTCGTTCTCGGATAACAAGACGGCGCAGCAGGACTATCTTCGGAAGACTGTGTTCAAGATACTTCCCAAAGTGCTGCCCGAGAATCTGCTGGCGTCGAGGGCCGTTGCGATCATCATCAAGGAAATAGTGGCTTGCGCGGTCCTGTTCCCCGTCATGCAGATGCTGTCAGACCCGGACACATGGAACCAGCTCATGGAGAATTACGGACGGACGATGCTGCAAGATCGGTCTACGGTTCGCAAACTGCGGGCGGCTCTGGACCAACACGCGTCCCCGGCACCCAGGGCCGAAAAGGTCGTTTCGTTTCCTCGTCTCTCTCCGTCCGACAGTGAGAGGAAGTTTGAGAAGTTCATACGGTCGATCAGGAAGGTGAACAACCTCTCTGACGCCAGGAGGTTCCGAAGTGAGGTCGCCAGTCAGCTGAAGAAAGACCTGCAGAACCACAACGTGGACCAGGTCTACTTGCGCCGTCTGGAGATGGGTAAAAGGCTCTTGGACCAGAGAGTGCAACACCTGGCGGCTGGCGGAGATCGAAGGGTTCTGGCACAGAGTACGCTGCTGCATCCACCTACCGTCTCTCGACTGGAGAACGCCCCACTGGAAGAGCTTCTGCGGGATGCATCTGGTCTGTCATATTTCATGGAGTACATGGACAGGCAGCGGCTGTTGCCATTGGTACAGTTCTGGCTGGTTGTCGACGGCTTCCGAAACCCACTCGAGGACGACGGACCAGAAGGAGAGCAGCTACCGCTGCAACTACCGCCTTGGACTGATTCCGATAGGCTCGATCTGGCCCAAATCGATGCAGCATATATGTCGCGCCCAGAGCTCAGGGTTCCGGACTCCTCGAAGCGCGCGGTGCAGGAGTTCCTCAGCGCTGGAAACCAGGCGACCCCTGAGCAGTATTACCGAGCGCGCCGGGCAATACTGCGAGCCCAGAGTGCCACCCTCGAGGAGATGCGAGAGAAGCATTTCCAGAGTTTCAAGAAATCAGATCTCTTCTACAAAGCGCTAGCTGCCGAAGAAGCTGCAAGTACTGCGGCTATGGCGGCGCTATCTACCTCGAGCAGCTCTAGACAGCCGTCTCTGCCACCACTGAATCGAGCCTCACAGTCCTACAATGTCAAACCCAGCCCTGTTTCCCGACTTGGCCCTCGACTACAGGCTCCCTCGCAGCTAAACCGACGGGCGGGATCGGCTTCGGACTTGGGGTTATTGCGCGTTAACGGCAGTAATAGCCCTGATTCACATGCCGGTCACCGCCGGTCTCTGGATGAAGACTCACCAGGACCACTATTTGATGACGATGATGTCGGAGACGATGCGCTGGCGGACTCTGTTCAGAGTCTTGACCAGGACATTTCACATCATCCTGTTCTCCCCGACAGGCATGTCGTGCAAGCAGTGGAGGAGGCGCTCACAAATATCATGGAAGACAGCAGACCGCCTACTGCTGAGGACCTGCGCGAATCTCTCTTCGGCCCTGACGATGCCGCGTCGAGCCTCTTTTCTATGCAGGAAGCGGATCAAGCAAAGACAGATTCCGTCGACCTCCCGAGATCGAACAGAGGGTCCCTGGATATGGCACGTCCGGCACAACCACAGCACTCTAAGGAGGCCGATAAGCCTAGTCTAGCGTCCCTGGGCCTCGTCAGTGCAGCCTCTAGGATCGGTGTCTTCGTAGACGACGACCTCTTTGGCGACGAGGATAAGTTCCTCCCTGATGAGCGCGACGACGGCGACGACGGAAACCGTGACGAAGATGTCGACGAAGTGCACGAAGCGGCACCCGGAGACCTAGGTCTTGCCGAGGCCATCACGGTCCTGACCAATGACATTGATCGTCTCATCGCGCAAGATGCCGTCATCGAGTCGTTGCTGCGGAAAGCCGAACTCACGAACAACACGGCAGAGCTGAGGATCCTGCGCAAGTCAAAAGCTAGCTTGCAGAGGGAGATACGGAGGAAGGAGCTGCAGAGACAGCAGTACGTTATACAAGAGAGCGACAATAGTCTCTACGGCCGGTCGACGATTAAGATCAGCTCGATACAAGTTGGGAGAGACGAGGACGGGAAGGAGTTCGCACTCTACGTCATCGAAGTATCCCGGAATGCGGGCGAGAAGATGCCTGCTGCGACATGGGTCATCACTAGGCGGTACAGCGAGTTCTTGGAGCTACATCAGAAACTGCGTTCGAGATATCCGTCTGTTCGCAATCTCGACTTCCCCAGACGGAGGGTGATGATGAAGCTGCAGAGTGAGTTCCTCCGCAAGCGCCGGCAAGCGCTCGAGAAGTACCTCAGCGAGCTCCTCCTGCTACCAGACGTGTGCCGCAGTCGCGATCTCCGGGCATTTCTGTCGCAGAGCGTCATCAACCCGCAAGGCCAGGACCTAATGGACCGTGAGGACAAGAAAGACATGATCACGCGGCTCTACGACTCGGTCACGGACGGCATGGAGGACATACTCGGCAGCATACCAGTGCTGGACCAGCTGTCGGTGGCGGGGCAGAACCTGATCGCGGCGGCTACTAACCAGCTCAACACGATGCCGCTGACGGTTGGCGAGGACGGGGGCATGAGCGCGGCCGAGGCCGAGGCGGAGCTCAACGCGTTCGAGAACCGCGAGCTGGAACCCTTCGTCAAGCCCATCTGCGACATCTTCCTCGAAGTGTTCGAGCTCAACCGCGGGAACAACTGGCTGCGGGGACGGGCGGTGGTGGTGGTGCTGCACCAGCTCCTCGGCGGCACGATCGAGCGGAAACTGAGGGACAACCTCAAGACGCTGGTACAGGAGGACGCGCTGCTGCGCTACATCGGCCTCGTGCGAGACGGAATGTGGCCCGGCGGCAGGCTGCCGCAGAATAAGATCCCCAGGTCGCCGGCCGAAAAGGCGAGGACGCGGACCGAGGCGAGCCTGATGCTGGCCACGTTGGTGCCCGACCTGGCGGGGAGCGTGGTGGGCAGGCTCAACGCGCAGGCGGCGAGCAGGCGGATCTTCGCCACGCTGAACAACCCGCGGCTCAAGTAAGTGTAGCACCCTTGCGTGAAGATGCGAGTCCGAAAGACCGGTGTGACTGGCCTAGCTGACAACTGCTTGTGTGATATGCTAGTGCCCACCTTGCGTTTACGTTTTTGGACGAGATTGTCGATGTGCTGTTTAGCGAGGGTTGACCGGTTGAAGCTGATCGAGGCTGGGTAGGTGACTTGACTGGCATGGCGGCGCGTGGGGGAGAGCATGGCATAGCATCGGCGTTATTGTATTGCTTTTCGCTGTCCAAAACCATCACATTGCAGGATCTGGGGTTGCACGACCTCAATTGAGGAGGGATTGCATTTCTTGGTGGCGTTCTCGTTGGGGAGGCCCAGCCTGCACTGATTCGAGCCGTGATCGGTCCTCACTATGGAAGCCTCGCACCTGCATCTCACGGTACTACTTTACCTAAGTGTTCGAGGCACGGAATAGAGCAGAGCCTGCTCGAGTTATCCAGACCGGTGGAAAGTGAAAATTGAGAACTGACCGTCTGTAACTGTGGTGTGACCAACGAGGGTCAGTTGGTTGGGCTGCCTGCTCTGGTGTGAACAAGTCATTGTGGCTATGCCTAGATGGCCATTATCAGGAAGTGTTTCACCTCATGCCGGGGGCACAGAAAGCATACTTGTTTCTGTGATGAAAGTTGATGAGCTTTGTCGACTTGGTCCTCATCTTAAAAGGCTGCGTGTGAGTGAGTCGACAACAGCCAGCTGTAAAGCCGCCTGACGGCCCGGCAGATGTTGAGATTGTGATGTGACGGAGCTGGCTGAAGATTTGGCGCTAAGGCGAATTTGGCAAAGTTCCAGCGTTCTTTCCCCGTGCGTGTTTCTAAGACCTATCAGGCCTATCAGCTGTACAGTCCTCCACTTTCGCAGCTTTCCAACCCTCCATCATCTTCCAACCACCCACCTTACACACACACGCACACACACCCCATATCCATCCCATCGCGAGCTTACGGGTTATTTCCCTCTCCTCTTTGTCGCAAAGCAACTCTCCCACTCCAGAACACCAGAGAGCATCGTCTTGCTTCACATTTATTTACCGTGTCGCGCGATATAATCTGCGCTGTCCTCGTCTCGAAGCCGGTTTCGAGTGTTCCTCCAGTCTTGATTGCTCCGACGTTTGCGCGAGGCTCCGTCACCCAGAACACAAACGGCCGCACCCCACCAGCGCATCGCATAGCACGCAGCCTTGCTGATCCGAGGACGCCAATATGACTGAGGTCTCCTCCACCCGCCTGTATCTGGGCAACCTGCCTCGGAATGGTGAGCACCCCCGTCGCGAAGGCACAGAATATCACTAGGACTGGATCTACGGCACTGGATCACCGCTGGACCAGGCCCTTCTACCGTCTTCCGTCTCCTGTCTTGTCCTCCAGGCCGTATCTCGCAAGCAATGTGCTCGAGACCTTAACGCTGACGCTCTCCTCCCGTCCGAAGTTACCAAGGCCGACATCGAGGCTCACTTTGCCAGCCATGGCACCGGCGAGATCACCGAGATCAAGCTTATGAACGGTTTCGGCTTCATCGAGTACAAGGACGCCATGGATGCTCGGGATGTCGTTCCTGGTACGTTGCACCGAATGCCTGTGCCCTTAGATATTCGCGACTGACCATGATCGTGCTCGTCTAGCTTTCCGTATGTTGAGGATCCTCCACGGCCAACCTTGTCTTCCTTGACCAGCAGAGTCCCCTCCGTTCCCAGGCTAATATAATCTTGCTACAAAGATGGATCCGACTTCATGGGCGAGCGGCTTACCGTCCAGTTTGCGCGCGGCTCTCGCCACCGCGAGGGAGCCAACTTCGGCAACCACGGCGAGCGCACCGCCCCCCGGCCGCGTCGCACTGCCCACCGCATGCAGATCTCTGGACTTCCGGGCGATACCAGCTGGCAGGTCTGTTACCCTACTTCCTTCTCCCTGGATCATCACCGTTATCGTCACAATCCTCACGCGTTGCCGTGCTCCCTGTCATGCCGGTGATGCCTGTCGTCTGTCTTCCTTGGTTTCATGGTTTGGATATACCACAGCGCTCTCTCTGGCCCGAGAAGGATGTCTCGCGAGACAAAGAAGTCCGACCAGGGCTCTCTCATGGGTTTTTGACAGCTTCGTTGATCTCGATGGAAGGCTCTGGGGGAGTTGATTGATCCTGTCTTTCCGGGACTGTACTTGTTCTGTTTCATCACTCTTGACTGTCTCCACTACCCCTCTACGTCTAGTCCTCTGGTCTCCTGTGGTACAGGCTGGCGAAAGGATCCTACCATTGTTAGCCGGATCTCAACGCTCATGGCTTACTGGACCTTTGGCACTGGCTCTTTCGTTTGGGGATATGCGCCGCCGTTCTACAACTCCTGGACTTCCACTTACACGGATTCTGGCTCTAGGATCTGAAGGACTTTGCGCGTCAGTCCGGACTTGATGTCGTCTACTCCGAAACTGGCCGTAACTCCAATGGCGAAGGGTACGTCCTCGGTGCCGATTTCTCAGTTGAGCAGCAGCTAACCGAGTTGCGCTAGCTTCGTCGAATTCGAGTCTGCTGCTGATCTCCGGACCGCTGTGGAGAAACTTGATGGACGCGAGTTCAAGGGGGCGCGCGTCACCTGCGTTGCTAACGTAAGGCCCATCCTGTTCGTATTACAGTATTGAGGCGTGCTGACTTCGTCCAGACCCAGCCTGAGCCACCAGTAGGACGTGAAAGCAGGGCCCGTTCCCGGTCACCCGGCCGCCGTCCTTACGGACCTCCAGTGGATGACTACGACCGTCGCGGCCCTCCCCGCGCAGGCCCGGGCTACAGCCCTCGTCGGGATGGTTATAGAGACGATTACCGCACACGCAGCCCTCCCGGACGCCGATATGACGACTACGACCGTCGGGGAGGATACCGGTCGCCGCCGCCGCCGCGACGTGCCCCTGTGGACGACTACCCTCCTCCCAGAGGACGCTACGACGACCCCTACCGCCCTCGCGACTACCCTCCCGAGCCCTACGTCAACGGCAGGGCCCCGTACGATCGCCCTCCCCCTCCCCCGCTGCGGGAGGGTGGATATCCGCCGAGGGAAGGCGGATACTCGCGAGATGGGTATGACCGCCGGGGCGGCTACTGGTAATTAACATTCTTACTCCGCGCTCGTCGCCGGTCTTTGACCTCATTCGTGTAGATCACGGAACTGGCCCTTGCCCCCCCAGGTCAACGACAACCACGGCACCGTTTCACCTCATGAGTCCGTCTGCATGTCTGAAACGATGGTTTATCATGGAATTTTGGGCATAACGCAGGCACTTTTGTCGGTATGGTCCGTTTCTGTTATAGGTTTCCGGTGGTATTCTCTCTGTCTTGGTATCCTCTGGTTTAGCCTCGGCAACGCAAAAGTTTCAAATTCCCAAATTCATTCTTTGGTTGTCGTATTACTCATTCTTTTTTTTCAAAGATCGGGCGGACCAGTTTGTTTTCATGTGGTCTTCCAACTACGGTTTCTTTCGCGTATCTCTTGCGCAGTGTTATGATGATGGATATGGGACCGAAATAGCAGGACACCTCTCATGAGAAGCAATGCCGTACAAGTACTGACGAGTGGTATCTGACCTGACGAAAGTGACGGCTCCGTAGCCCTCGACTGTGTTTTATTTGAGATACTTGTCAGTGGTATTCTGATCTTGGTCTGCCTGCGTGAATCTGTACACATCCTTGCCCGCCCGTGACAACTCGTCATCGTCACTCCGCGTGATCACATGAGCGCCAAGAAACCTCTCCACGACCCCGGCTTTCCGGAGCCGAGTCCTCCCTCCCTCCCTCCCTCACTCAATCACTCACTTTATCCACGCATCCCACCTACGGCGAAGCATACTTATACCCAAACTCCTCCTTCGCCTCAGCAATCAGCTTCCTCGCCGCCTCAGCCTGCCCAATAGCCTCCTCGTCCCCCTCCGCCAACTTCCTGGCCACGGCGGCGTTGCTGACGGGGCTCTCCTGCGGGATCGCCAGGCCTTTCCGGACGGCGGGGCGCTCGAGCAGCCGGTCCAGCCAGGCCTGGACGTGGGGGAACTGCGAGGGCAGGTCGATGCCCGCGAGGCTACAGCAGTTGACCCAGCCTACGAGGGAGATGTCGGCCACGGTGAACTTGTCCCCGACAACGTAGTCCCGGGAGGCGAGGCGGGCGTCGAGGATGCCGTACAGCCGCTCCGTCTCGCCGACGTAGCGCTGTACGGCGTAGGGGGGCTTGGTCTTGGCGAAGCGGACGAAGTGGTTGGCTTGACCTTGCCTTTACGTTTTCGGTGGTGAGTCTGGGTCCGCGTTGGGAGTGGGGAGAAGGAAGTAGGTTACGTACATGGGTCCCAGGCCGCCGTGCTGCCAGCCGATCCACTGCTCCAACTCGCTGTACTCGTCCGAGTCGACGGGGAAGCCGAAGCGGTGCTCCGGGTCGTAGTGGCGGACGAGGTACAGCAGGATGGCGATCCCTTCGAAGACGGCGAAGCCGCCGCGGTCGTGGTCGACGATGGTGGGGATGCGGCCGTTGGGGTTCAGGGCCGTGTACCAGGGCTGCTTCTGCGTGTTCTTGAGGATGTTGACCGACTGGAAGGTGTACTGCAGGCCGTAGGCGGCCTTGAGCTCCTCGAGGAGCACCGAGGCCTTGACGCCGTTCGGGGTGCCGAAAGTCAGGAGCTCGATGCCAGAGGTGGCGATCAGGCCGGTCGGTTCGCCGTCGCTCATTGTCGGGTCGGCGGTGGAGGAGTAGTTGGCCTTTGGCTGTTGGGGGTGGAGTAGTGGGAGACGAGGTAGTGTTCTGGATGAAGTGTGTCTTGGGTTGTCGGCGATGAGGGTCAAGCTTGAGCTACAGAATGGGCGGGATGGTGGATGTCGTGGGCTACTTGGGACGACGGACGGCTTTATATGGGCGAGGCAGCCCCTCTTCACGAAGCGGAGAGACATGACATGTGTGACCCCTCATGCAATGCGAGCAATTGACGCGGGAGAGTGCTACCTAGACTTGAGTTATGGAAGGCACGCAGACCAATGCGTTTTAAGGAGGCACATTGGAGAAACAAGCGCTTTTGATCTATCGAAGTGATGCAACCTGGAAGCACTACCTGACGGGCAGATAGCAAGAGCTACCCCTGCATCTGGGAGCTGTGGTGGGGTTGAGGCTTAGCAAGCATTCCACTAAACAACCGCGCGGGACGCCAACTGGGTGCCCGACGGATCGAGATCTTAAGTTTATGGTGTCGTCGATGGATCATGCTGTCAGGAAAGGCCTGATTTGTCATCAGGAAGGAGCTCCTGTCGAAACTCAGGTTGGGTGGGAAATGGGACGTCACCACCGATCCTAAAGAGATGATAGTCGAGATACGAAGTACACTGTTTATCATTTCTCAGCATGTCTGCATGCTTGTCCCCTCGTCCCACACGAACCACATACATAATTGGAAATAATTAAGGTAGGGAAGCAAACGGAAGGTGGTGCACAGACTGCCCCTTCCTCGAAGACCGCTCCCAGCGGCTCAATCCCGTCGTGTATTATTCGTCCACATCTCAAACATGCCAGACTGTGAAGGGAAAGACAGAGAATCCATACATATCGCTCAGAAAGGAGAACTCAGATGCCGCAGTCTCATACGCCGCCCCAGGTGTAGAGGTAACTAGGAAACTATGCATCTCACATCAAAGTCTACTGCGCACGACCTCAAACGAAATGCCCCAGAACCTCACCACGTCCCCTCTTTCCTCGGGGAGGAAGTCGAGCAGCCGTGCCGGCCGGATCGCGAAGCAGAAGCAGAGCTTCCGTGGCCTACCGAGAGCGCGGTCATATCGCGTCACTCTTATGTGGTAGTATCGCCTAAACGGATCACAAGGCCGGTTTGGCTGGGGGATCACAGGGGACCACATCTCTTGGTCAGTGATAGACGCCGGATCATGGTCGCTACCTGGGTGTGCCCCGTGATATAACGTCGAGACCGCTCGCCGTCGGGCTTGAGTGGGACGCCTAGATTAACGGTAACTTGTCAGTACTCAGGCAGTATCCGATATTGACGATAAATGGGTTGTAAGGGAATAAATAAATAAAAAATAAAGAAACGAAAGATGGAGAGGAGTATATCATAAAAACAGACGCATTTATATGGATTCACAAAGAAGAGATTAGTGTTCTTTGACATCCTCATTGAGTCCTCAAAACTCTCGTGGATCCTCCTATTCGTCCTCCTCTTCGACTGGATGGTTCCAGTTGTCGTGTTGTTCCCCTTTCGACAGATTTAGCCGTTGCGGTTCTCGCCATCTACCCCCGCTCGGCATCTTCTTGACTCGTCCCGTGGAAGCTGGGTAAGGCAGGGCAGTACTGCCACTGCCCAGGCAGCTCTCCGTTTGATGAATCTCGTTGTGGGAAACGTATGGGCTGGGTGTAACTATGGGCTGGTTGTAATTGAATGCCCAAGGGTTCACAACCTGGCGGTTCAGGGCTTGACCCTGTGAGTGTACCGGTACTTGTCCTTGTAGACGTGTGAGTGGATCATCATCTGACCAGTTAGTGTTCAGTTAGCACATGGGCAACTTGAGCCTGACACTTGGCA
Source organism: Coniochaeta sp. PK30-01 (assembly GCA_023628855.1). NCBI lineage: Eukaryota > Fungi > Ascomycota > Sordariomycetes > Coniochaetales > Coniochaetaceae > Coniochaeta > Coniochaeta sp. PK30-01. Next base: position 319,366 of record JAMAJW010000028.1, on the reverse strand, counting down.
ACATTTCCATCCCTTTGGAAGGAACGACCAGAGGACCAACCACGGCCGTAGCCGTTGAGCCTCCGTTTTTGTTTCGACATCATCGCCGAGAGTAAGGTAAGATTGGCTAAGGTAAGAACGCACCTTTCTCGATTGACGACAGACCATACTCGTGGTGAGAGCTATGTGGCATGGCCTGTGACATCGCCGGTACTGGAGGACTCGCGGTGTGGTCCGGCGGGAAGTGGTGTTCCTGGATGATCATCTTTCCAATGTCTTGGAGTGAGATCCAAAGAGCAACATTGAGTGGGTTCTTCGTCACAACGGGCAAGGATTCCAATGGGAATATCAGTCCCCGATCCAGCTGCACATGTATCGTGGCGACTTGCTCGCGCCCGTACGGTCCGTCGATGAAACGAGACCCTGGCCCGAATGGCTGGACAAACCAATTGGCGACACAGGATCGGCTGACAACAGTGTTGCTTAGCATGGCATCGACTTCGACTGAGGTCGTCAGTGTCTCATTTGTGAAGACCTTGATCTTTGTGGCCCGGAATTCACGCCCGGCATATGGGGATTGGTATTGCTGAGGGGCTCCAAATGAAATCCCGGAGTCAAGGCTCAGTCGACCTGCTGAAAATCCATCGGAGGATCCATTCACGCCTCGATGCAACAAGTTTGTGTCTTGGAATGATATCTCACCGCCAGTCATGGCCCAGTGGCTACTGCTCAGTGTCGGGGGGCGCGGAACAGGGACTGGCAGTGCCGGCTCCGGGGGTATGGGTGGCTGCAGGAGCTCGTCGGGTTCATCGGCCAAGTCCTCTTCGGCGTGATTCTGTGGAGCAGTGGCTGAACGAGCCGAAGTCGGGCAAGGAGCAGGAGCGAGACGTGGAACCGATCCTTTGACACTGCATCACCCTTTCGCCTCAGCTATGTCGCTGAAACAAACGGACGGTGAAAGACAACAATGAATCAACTCACGGTGGCACACGGGGAGGACGGCCCATCTTCTTCTTACCGCCCTCTTGCATCTTTCTTCCTCGAGTAGCGTGGATTACAGCGTCTGTTGTACTCCCACTTTTCCCCGAGACGGGCGATAGTTACTGCATGCGGGGTTAAGAAGGGCGATGGACAAGTTCATATCCTCGAGGCATGTGCCATTCAACGACTAGATCCGAAACCCAGCGGTTGAAGATCGAGTAGGACACCAAATATGTATGTGAACAAGAGATGGAGACGTGTGTTGAAGAATGCACCGTGGTGCAAGCGTTTGGTCTCTGGGGGACATATGAAAGACCGAAACTTGTTGGCTATCGAATAGAATATTGGTCAGGGTGCTTGCTTGGTCTCTTCTGGAGAGGTATGGTATATGGTATTTACTTCGAACTCCCCCCGCGGCCAAGTGGTTGGTGGATGTGACTGTTGCTAGCGTACCTCTGTCGTGTCTGTAGGGCTTTTCATGAGGCTCTTGTCTCCTCGCCCTCTTGGCTTGCATTTGGTTCGCCAGTACAGCGTCGTCATCTGTGTAAATGCAGAGGATTGAGCGGGAGAGGCGAAACGACAACCCTGCCTCCCAGTCCGTGGGACTATCCCGGCTATCCGACTATCCATCATTGGATAAAAGTCGAAGCAAAAGAGCCGATGGAACTGCACTTTCCTGGGTGTGTTGAGTTTTGACGAAGGGGAGAAGGAAGTGGTTCAGCTGGGACGGCCGAGTCGAGGTGGTGTTCGGTTTCGATTGGATATATCGCGCTGCATCATGCAGGCGCCTCGGTGTTCCTGGCACGCTTCCCGGCTTAAGATTTGCTTTTTATCTGTAGCACAAGCATGGAAGACACAAATCATCGGCACCAGTGGGAGAAAATCTTGGAGGGTCATTCTCCCTTGGAGAACGGGCTGCTGCCCTCTCGAAGCCACTTGAGGTCGAGTATGTGACGACATGAAGTACTTACCTTGGTACCCCGCCCTCCGTTGGTGTGGTGACAGCCACGGCGTCTAATTTGAGCTCCGTCTGATTTGAGTGTGCTGCTTCAGATAGCCCCGGTCATGCGGCCATTGTCATAACAGTCCCTCCCGGGCGTGTTACAGCAATGCTTGCCGCCCCATTCCATAGTAATAGTGTTCTACTCCTCGCGTTTCCCCCCATATAGTTTCATGAGTCGCAATCCACATCTTCCATGGGCACTCACCACCTTGGGCTTTGTATTTAGCTTACCAGAGTCAAACCTATGACCAGCCAGTCTCATGGTGCAATGTATACAGAGAAAGAGAAGCCCAGGGTGGTGGACGATGATGCAGTGTCGCTACGAGTAAGCCCCCTACTTCCTTCGACCTAACATTTTCTAACCTTACTCTGTGCAGAACAGATCAGTAACAATCGATATCACAGCGATCGCCGCTTCGGACATCGCACTATCGCGCAGCGGCATACGTGACTGCGAAGTGCGCGGCCAATGTTTCGCCCCCGGCGACCATCATTCAATGTCCATCGTGCTCTTTGCCTACATCCTAGAGCAGGATGCGGATGACGTCCGCCAAAGGGTAGGACCCGGCCGGTGTTTTGTCCATATGTCTTGGAGTTTCGGTCGTGGAGTCGCTCGGTTCGAGACGCGACTGATTCTGGCCGATGAAGCCGGTTACTACCTTAGGTTTACGCACGGTCTTGAGCATGAACTTCGACTGGATCAGTACATGAAGGGCATAGCCAAACTCCAAGCTTTTCACCAGCCTGCCACGGACACTGGGACACACGGAATACGCGATGACACCCGCTACTCGAACCCAATCCACGACAGGGGCTGCCTCGAGACAATGGACTCCTCTGCGCCAGCAGCCATTGCCGACAAGGAAATACAAGACGACGGGGCGATGGAGGAAAATTACACACATAGTTCCCCAACAGAAGCTCGCCATAGATACTCCCAGCATGACGAGCGTCCACGCATCTGTCCTGAACTGTCTGGGCCTTTCGACTTGGAGGACCGAGACCAAACCACAGAGGAATACGACCTGTCTGAAGCCACATTATACCGCCTCGGAGGCCAGGATCAACCCGAGTATGGGCACTATAGCCTTATAGACGAGTCTTTCCAATATGAGAACGGATCTTGCCAGCCTGAAGATGGATCCCGCCAGTCCAAAGATGGACTTTCCGGGCTCGAGGATGGACCAGACACCCCCGATGATGAGTCCCTTGACCGTGAGGTCAACAAACAGCTGTTCGACGAGCTGCTGTCTAGAGACGTTGGGACGTGTGGAAACATATGGAAGTGGAGACGTGACGTGATGAGATGGTGTTAGGGTTCTTAAAAAAGGGGGAGGTAACTGGTTTTATTCTTGCGTTGACCTTCTTGTGCATTCGTGATACAAAAAGAACCGCCGGAATATGTACGATCTGGCGTTGACTCTTTCTAGCTCCTTGGTATGTATAATTTGCACGCGGGTGGGAAACTTTGCGTGGTTGCTGTCTCAACCGCAGCAACTGGTCCATGAACTTGAAGTGTACATGGCCCATGGCGTCTACGTATGCGATGCTCCGCCGGAGTAGCCGCATTCCGGCGGTCCACATCTTGCCTCCGTTCTCCATCTTCGTCTGAGACTTAACATCTAGTTTGAAGGGAGAAAGGATAGGCCCTCGAGCATGGGAACAAGTTCAGCTGACAGCCGCCAATCAGGGGTTGGCCGTGTAGCGTCGCCATTGGCAGCGTGACAATGGTCAGCCATCGTCCTATGCATTTGGTTTGGCTTGCCAACAAGTCGAGATGAGTTGATCCGATACTCCATTCGTGTCCCGTACCTTGCTGTCACTCATTTATAGACGCACTTGACCCGACAATAACCATGGATTTGGAAGGCGGCGTACACTCCCCCTAATCATAGACGAGACCGCAACCAATAACCCTGACCCTGACCTCCGAACCCTAACCCTGCCGTCAGAAACAGCTCCCAAACAGCCCAGCTTCCAACAACCACAGCTTCCCACATTGCAAGAGTAGACGAAGAAATCCATGCACCACAGTATAGCACTCAGCCAGATATAAGTCACCAACTGCCAGTACCATACACCATCCAAGGGGTGACAAGTAACCATGCCTCTCACGACAAGCCTGCTGCGTGCCGACTCTCAACGAAATCTCGCCTCACAAACTAGGACACCAGATCCACTATATTCCCCGAGGGGGAAAAGACAGCCGTACCAGCCGGATCACGACGCGGAAGCTGAGCTTCCGAGGCCTACCGAGAGCGCTGTCATCGCGTCACTCTATGGGGTAGTATCGCCTAGCCATGTCCTTAGGGCCGGTTTGGCTGGGGGGATCACAGGGTACCAGATCTCTTGGTCAGTATAGACGCCGGATCATGGTAGCTGCCTGGGTGTACCGAGTTCCGAGTCGAGTCCGAAAAAAATCCGTCCGCAGCAGTACCTGGGGTGAAAATGCAGAGTACATCGCCAGCGCCTTGGGGTACCGCAGAAAGCTGTCGAAGCAAGCTGCAATGTATGGAAACCTAACCACAATCAAAGTCAAAGATGAAAAGGGAAGAAGAAAACAGGAAGAACAATAAACCCCAGGAGATATCGCGCAAAGTGGAACTCTCGTCAAAGGCAATCTACCCCGGAGGCAACCATTGGCTCGCAGCCTAATCATCCCAAAAGGCGGCAGATGACTGGCCTGTCGCGTGCGAGTTGCCGTCGAAGTTGAACGTATATTGGTCTCCCCGCATGCCGTGCCCGGCAAGGGAGAAATCTGCTTGGCCGGCGTGCTGCTGATTCTGGAGGGGCCAGCAGGCCTCATTCGAACCCTGACCCTGCTGTAAGAGTGCCTGGTCTGTTATTGTCCAGTTAGCCTTCGGTTCTTGTGCGTCAAAGGGCAACATCAGACCCACAACGGCCCTAGCCGTTAGGTCGACGTCTTTGTTCTGACTTCATCTGTCGGAATTGGCGACAGAAGACATACCTGGCACAGCAAACGCCATGTCATATACTCCGTAATAACCACTCAATGTGCCGTCCGGGGCCGCCGGCGCATACCGGGTCGTCAGTAGGCCCGAAGGATCGATGCGCCGCAGAGGATGCCCCAAATGTGCCTCGATCTGCACCAAGTCCTGTCGCCCGATGACCAGGTCCGCACCCGGATCCGAATCGGCAACTTCAACCTCGCACGAGTAAGCCTTCATCCACTCGAGTTCGAGGACGGTAGTTGTCACTACTATGCGATCCTTGGAACCCCAGCGGGTCCAGGACTTATTGGGCAGCCAGGGCCCATAGTCGTAAAGCTGGTAGCCAGACAACTCCGCGAAAGCCCGCCTCATGCACGATTTCTGACTAGTCGGGTCAAAACGAACAGGGCGGGTTATGAACGTGGTCCCTATGCTGTTGATGAGGATGTTCATGTCGATCTTCCAGCCCTTGGTCGAGGCCGGGTGTTGGAAAGTTCCAAGAGGCATAAACGGTGGTATGCCTAAGGCACCGACGACACTTTGGGGCATACCCTGGCCTGAAAAAGATGTATAGTAGTCCTTGACTGATGACAATTGGTCTTGGTGCATGATATCGGTGACCGTGCCACCACTGCTCGGAGTCGCAGGGCTTTCGAGGAGAAGCGGATCTCCTGGTTCCGGCGGCGTGCGGCGTGTCGGGACCGGGTCGTCATAATTGGCAGCACCCGCGCCGGAGCGGTCAGTCCGGGTCGTCTGGGAAGAAAGTTCTGCTCCTTTTTTTGCTATGTGTACTGGAGTCACCGGCTTCGCACTGCATTACGGCGTCAGTCGCTTTCAAGTGCGTGGCTAGGAACATTTCACCGACATCTGCCGCCGTCTAGGACGGCCCATGACACCGGTCCCCTTCTTCTTTTCTTTCCCCATCAGATGAACCGCGGATCTTCTTGGCTATCTGGTTCAGGCCTCTGTGCCTCTTGATGGACGATATGTGCTGCAATGATGGAGTGGTAGAACGGCCCTGACCAGTACCGCGGCCATCAAGGACTGAAACAGTCAACAGCTTTGATGCCGACGAGTTAGAAGGAACGGATAGTTGGTTCTATGTATAACTCCTCTGAGGCTCGGTGGTAAGCTGAAGACCGGTGTTCCGCTGAAAGCGATTCGATGCTCGTCAAATAGAGAGAAGGAACGAGGTCAATTGCATACAATGAAGCTGTACAAGGATACGGGAGGATTTATCTGGAGAGATAAACAGCATGTCCACATGGTTGTTCTTTCGTCTTGCGAGGCACTCGGCAGGGCCCCTGTGTTCTAACTTTGCCTTGGAAGCGAAGTGGTCCGCCATTTTTGCTGGCACCAGGCGTCGCTCCTCGGTTTGAGCGTTCCACGACACTCACTGGTCGAAGTGATCCAACAGTTGCAGGAAACATGCAACATAAACCTCCCATGCTCTGCTTTCGACTGAACGTTATTGGGCAAAAGTGGCTAACCGATGAGAAGGAAAGTGCATATTGACAAGTCTGGCGTATTCCGCTGCAGGGGACGTGGAGGTCAGCCATGTTTTGACGACAAGCCATCAGATTGCAATTGGATATAAGTCCGCCCTTATGCAATACCTGCCAGCTCATCTGGTCACGCAGGCGCCGAAGGGTGCCGCTCTTACTTTCAGCTTGAAGGGTCACATCTTGTTTTGTTGCATTCTATTGCGTCAGATGGACACATGGAACGAAGGGACAGCTCAACGTTCTTCAATGGCAACACGACAACTGTATGCTACCAGGTTGAACATTCACAAGTCCATGTGTCTGAAGCGCTGTGATAATTTGGGATCTCGAGTAGGCATGCAACAGGATAAGTTGGGCAACCCCGCGTCGGTCTGGGTCGAAGCATCACACCCCCTTTGCATCCCGCCCTTGTTTCCGAGCAAAGGTGGCTTACCGACTCCCTGCTGATCCTTGTGATGCCGAAAATGAATTTTCGCTCTTTTTCTTGTTATTGTCGTGTGGCAAGAGTCTCGTTACTGTCAAATGTGTAGCGCACAATCGCCCAGTCAATTAGGGGGGTGTTAGGGCCCTGTCCAGGCCGACTGACCGCCAGGCTGGAGACTACTATACATTGCGCAAGTGTCCACCCTTCTTGATGCACAATGGCTATTAGATCTGAGCCTTTAACCATGATTCAATGTGCCATTTGTCTGTGTTATCTAGCTCTTCATCCTCCATACTTTGCAATGGAAATGCAAGACGAGCAACCCAGGACGGTCAGCTCCAAACAATCACCTCGTGTAAGTTGTCGCTCCGGTTCTAGTGTCCTCCTGTGGTGAAAATCAGCTGATCCTAGCGCAAGGATGTCCTAATACACATTTCGTCTCTTGCGGTATGCGGCACCCGAGTAAGCCGAGCAGATATACACGGCTGCGTCGTACAAGGTCACTGCTTCGCGCCCGACGAACATCATTCAATATCATCAGGATTGTTTGCATCCGTGTTTGACGTGGATCTCTACACAGTCATACAATGGGCGAGAGCACGCCGGCGTTTTGTGAGGATGTCTTGGGGGTTTGGCAGTGGACCTACCCGATTCCATACCACATTGTGTCTAGCGGATGAACCCGGTGCTCATATCAAGTTCACCCATGGTCTCGAGATGGAACTACGACTGGAAACGTATGCCAGGAGTGTCGATGAATCCAGGGAAGCTCGGCAAAACATCACATGGGTACCGACCCCGGAGAAAGACGAGGTTGCTACAGACTCGAACACTAGTTTGGAACACGACACTGTCGACACTTGCACTCGCCCTGCACTTGATCAACCTTACCTTGACAGGAGCCAACAAGTTGAGACGGAACAAGATGTGGCCCACGATTCACCTCATCAGCCGAGCCGAGCCTGCGACAACTACCGTCCACCAGAGGTCAACTATCGTCGGCCGGAATGCTGGTCACACAGGGTCCCTGCACTTCCACAGATCCATCAATCGGCCTCTGAAACATCAGTCGAGTCACCACCTCATGTTTCGACCTACAATGGCAACATTGCTGATGATCGCAGTGCGGCCGTCCAACTCAACCAACAAATGCTCGACGAGGTCCTATTCCGAGAAAAGAGAGATGCCGAACTACAATTTCAGATCAACGGAGACATGACAGCCTATCGCGCACTTCTTCCGCCCTCTATGGATGGTGCCCGGACACTCGGGTTGTCGGGTTCTGCTTGGGTTTGGAGCAATGATGTCGAAAGATGGTACTGGACAGATCGGTATGGACAGACATGGTGGCGTCGATGACACGAGATCCCTCCGGACAGGATTCCTGTATCTAACCACATATACCAAGTTTCCCAGTCTATTCAATTCTAGGTAGCTAACTCATACGGGTTCAGAAACCTGTCACGCGGAGCATAGCCAGCCGAGAGGCATAGACTCCTGGTCGTAGAGCGACATTAGATAACCGCCGCTCAAGACTGCACGCCTGATCTGTTCTATTCAAGTACCTGAAAATTAGCAAACACGGATTCCATTCGTTAGCAGATGACTCGCGGTTGAACCAGTACTACCTACGCCTGTCCTTTGCTGTGGCACGAAGGACTATAGGCTGTGCGAGTCTACTAGCTGCCCTACGCTATTGTGGTAACCAGGAGACATGAGCGTAAACGAGTAACTCGGACAGGAAGTGGTTTGGGGCTTTCAGAACCAGTGCCGGTGTGCCTCTCGCCTTCTATAGCCACCGGGACTAGCCATGTCGAACTCACACTGTCTATTGCGATGGTGTGGTATAAACAGCGATACTTGCCCAGTAAGGCTTAAGTGTCCTTGAAGCCAGCGAATTCGTCAAGATTCTTCGTGATAAGACAACGCATCTCATCTTTGGTACTGCGATATGCCTTTCAGCGCGCATGGCTTGAGGATGGCAGCAGATAAGTGGGGGTTCCCAGTGACGCGTGGGGTCGACCAGGAGTCTCGACCACGCCGGCCGCTGAAGGTGACAGGGAGGAACGAACAAATCTAGGGTATCCATAATATATTCAACAAAATGAACTTGGGGACTTGTCATCATCCAAGAACCTTCAAGTTTCCACCGTCTCGTGTCACCTATCTCCTGGGGAAAATACTCCCGATGGCACTCGCTGCTTGATTGGTTGTTGTAGCCGCTTTCAGGCCACCAAACAACCCTGCCTGATGTACAGTATAAGGGGGTCCATCACTGAACGCACGGACCGACGGGGTAATGGCAGTCTTATTGGTGCCTAAGCGAGGGAGCCGAGGGAGCCCATATCCACACTCTGTTCGAGCCTCAGCACGATGGAAAAGATCCTCTTTCTCAATGGTCACGCTCGACTCTCGTACTTCGTTAATCGCCTGTTGAGCGATGCCTCTGAAATCACGTATCAAAAAGTTGTTGCGCAAAGAACCCACAAAAGGATCGGGTCAGCCCCGTCCAGCGACGCCTGCTTCTCATGTGGCCCGGACTGCTGTCTTACCACATGCCGAATCGGCACCGGAAACCCTTGGCATACAACCGCGGGATGTAGCCATATCGGACTCTCCTTCTCTACTTGCGCAAGCTCCCCGGGATCTGTGGCTCGAGGCTTTTGAGAAGCTGCCAAAGGAGACACATGGTCAGCTCCATCTGGACGACTCAACACAGAAGCCACTTCTCCAGCAGATTCAGGAACTATCCAGTCTTGCCAAGCGAAGGCAGGAGGAATGCGAGAAGAAGTTCTGGAAGCTACGAGTGGGCGATCATGAGATTGTCCTGCGTGATTATGCCGTCACCATCATCGACGGGTTGCGAAAGATTGGAGACATTGCGATCCAGTTCGCGCCACCCCAGGCCAGTATTCCATGGTCTGCTGTAAAGATCCTCATACAGGTACGTCTCCGGGTCTGGTGATGACATTCCTTGCTCTTTTATTAACAGATATAGGCTCCTGTGATTGAGGCGGCGCAGATGTGTGCTTTGCTTGCGAGTGTAAGCAAGATCGTTCGCATAATCAACCGCGGTCAAGTATACGAAGTTGTCTATACGACGCGAGACACACCAGATCTCGCTCTCGAGAACATGCAAGCTACTTTAGTCGATCTATATTCCGCCGTGCTAGAGCTGCTCGCGAACTCTAATAAGCTCTTCGCCCAGAACACGGCAAAACGGACTGTCTACGCAATTTTCCATCCCGGCGAAACACCAAACTTGTTTTCCAAAATGGCTACTCTAGAAATAGAGCTCGGCCGGGAAATACAGGCATGTGAGAGTGGTCGGAGCGCTGCCGCCGATGCCAGTCTGACGGATCTGCTGCGCAAACTTGAGCTTCCGCTGACCCGCGTCGACGAGAAGGTTTGCGGCCTTCTCGAACGGGTTGATGCCAGTGAGCGACTCCGGATCCTGGAATGGATCTCGCCTACACTATACACAAAGCACCACAACACTGTGAAAGAGGCTCGAACGCCTGGTACCTGCCAATGGTTGCTACAGCGTCAAAGGTTCCGAGAGTGGGAGGATGCCAGTTCTTCTGTTATCATGTGGCTCCAAGGATCTCGTACGTACCGGCATACGCTGAGACTCTGATGCTCCCTAACAGTACTGACCTGTATAGCTGGCGCCGGCAAAACCTTCCTCACGTCCGAAGTTATCGACCACGTTCAGACCCTACTCAACACGTCACCAAATGACGAAGGTTTCGCGTTCTTCTACTGCAACCGGAATGAAAATGACCGCCGTGACCCACTCTGTGTCCTTCGGAGCTACGTCCGTCAACTGTCGACAGTCGCATACTGTCTCGGAGAGACTCGAGGAAACCTCCGAGGAAAGCTCCGAAGCCTCTACTACGAGATGAGGGAGAAGGGTTCGGATCTTACCTTCGACACATGTAAGGAACAGCTTCTGGAATCGGTGAACCTCTATCCGAAGACTACCCTCGTGCTCGATGCGTTGGACGAATGCGAGCCGGACACGCGATTCCGTCTCCTCGACACGATAGAGTACTTGTTGCAGAATTCCGCGCGGCCGCTCAAGGTCTTCATTTCAAGCAGGCCTGACGGTGATATCAGAGATCGCTTCCTTTCACGCCCCAATATCGAAATCCAGTCCACCGACAACCAGGACGACATTGCGAAATTCGTCAACGAAGAGATCATCAAACACCGACGCTGGGGCAAGATATCTCCACGGCTGCGGGAATCTATAGTTGGTACCCTGTTGAACCGCAGCCAAGGAATGTAGGTCTTCATGAATCTCGAGATCGCGGTATTCTTTACTCATGACGAAGCAGGTTTCAATGGGCCTTTTTGCAGATCAACCAAATGCTCGAACTTCGAACGGAAGCAGCTATAAAAGAGCGGCTTGGCAAGCTTCCGACCGGTCTGGAGAACGCCTACAACGAGATTTACGGCAGGATCGAGGCACGAAATACGCATGATCGCAATTGTGCGATCCGTGCCTTTCAGTGGGTTATGTGTGCCTGCTCGCCACTAACCAGCGTCCAGCTCCTCAGCGCGATCCGCGTAGACGCCAAGAGCGACACCATGCAACTGTCCGACGAGATTGACGAGGATACGTTGTTAGAGCTCTGCAACAATCTGCTTGTCCTCGATTCTCAACGACAGGTCTGGAGGTTCTCCCATTTATCCGTCACGGAGTACTTCGAAAAGAACCACTGGAGCCTTTTACAGAGTCACTGCCACGTGGCTAAGGTTTCTCTCTTGCTTCTCATCGAGGCGAGACCGGACATCGTCGACATAACTGAGACTGACAGCTCCAGTGATCGCTCAAGCGACAGCTCCGTTAACGAGGACGAACTTTCCTACGAAAAACATAGTATCTCGGACCCAGGCCATCCACTTCAGCGTTATTGTCAACATCATTGGCCGATCCATGTGCAGACTCAAGAACTATCGGCGGTGGACCCTGCATTGGCTTGCCGTCTTAAGGCGTTCCTTGGTTCGCCTAATGAAAGTAGTTTGCAATACAGGGCATGGTATCGTGAGGTTGACTCGGATACAGTCACAAGTTCTCGGCCATCGTCATCCATTTTTTCTACTATTTATTGCAAACAGCTAAGTCCAGAAAACTTCGCCATCTTCGCGATGTGCAGTTTTAAATTCTATTACATCCTGTCGGACTGGTGGTCCGATGCAGAAATTCCCCTTTCACTGGAAAACGATGACGGCGAGACCCTCCTGATACTTGCTGCCTTGGCCAGCAGCAAACCAATCTGCGAGGCGCTTTTACGACGAGGAATGGAAGTCAATAGGCTGTTTAAAGCAGGATCGTGGGGCAGTACCCTTGCAGCTGCGGCAGCTGATGGAGAGCCTGAAATTGTCAGGTTCTTGGTCGAGAAAGGGGCCGATGTCAATCTGCTGCTTCAGGCTGGGTACTACGGTAGCGCCCTTGCAGCAGCAGTACGGTTAGGAGGGACTGAGAATGTCAAGTTCTTAGTTGAGAAAGGGGCCGAGGTCGACCTGCTACTTCAGGCTGGGCACTATGGCAGCGCACTCACTGCAGCAGCATATAACGGAATCATTGACCATGTCAAGTTCTTAGTTGAGAAAGGGGCCGACGTCAATCTGCTGCTTCAGGCTGGGGACTATGGTAGCGCCCTTGCAGCGGCGGTAGCTAGCGGAGAGTGGGAGATTATCCAGTTCTTGATTCAGGAAGGGGCCGAGGTCAATCTACCGCTTCAGGCCGGGCCTTACGGCAGTGCCCTGGCAGCAGCAGCATGTTGCGGAGCGACCGATATTGTCGAGTTCTTGATCGAGAAAGGGGCCGATGTCAATATGCAGCTTCGAACTGGGTCTTATGGCAGTGCCCTCGCAGCTGCAGCACGTTGGGAATGGGTAGATTGCATTGAGGCCTTGATCCAAGGCGGGGCACAAGTGAATCTCAGACTGGTCAATGCCCGTTTCAGGACTGCGCTAGAAGCGGCGGAAGCGGAACTCTCCAGTGCCGACAACCCACGGGATCACTGGTATCGGCAGGAGTGGAATCGGGCACGGAGGAAGAGCAAAGTGGCAGACCTGCTACGAAGTCACCTTACAGGCAGCTCGTGACATCGTTGGCTCGCTGCATGGTCGTCAAGATACCTTTGGGTACCTACGAAGGATTATACTACTTGCATCTTGTACATATTGACAGTGTCCCCTAACATACGACCATGGAATTCACGAGTAGAGGACCCAGGAGAATACATGCCGGTGATAAACAATGACCAGTATTTGTCCTAGTTGAGCTGGCCGTTGCACAATGGCGAAGTATGCACGCCCCTGCCAAACATTCCTCCAGGGCAAAGAAAGACTGCCTGGAAGGAGACGTAGGTGGTACAAGTGACAAAGCCGGTGCCCTCGCAGCTGCAGGTTGAATCTGCCTTGAGCTTGTCTTGTTGGCCTGGGAAGATTATGCGTACCCGTTTGCCATGTAGTACCTATTATATACAGTATGCGTCTATCGTGTTGGGATTCAAGGTGTGAAGATGCTAAACTGTGACGTCACATCTAAAATATGTACAATCTTAATAGCCCTATAGTACGGTCTGTTGGTAGCTCTTCTGTCCCTTTCCCGGTACCATACCGCCCTGTTCTGTGTCTCTTCGATAGCCGGCTGCATCGGTAGTTAACAATCCTCGCATGTGCTCTACCGTACCATGTTCCTGCCCTGGTCAGCAGTAGAGTCTAGGTGTATACCTGATCTCAAGCTGAGCGAGTAGTGGTTAGTTTTGAGAAACGTGTTGTAGGACTGACTTCACTAATACATCGCCAGTTTGGACGAGCATATAAACTTATCCGCTCTTGGGGGACTCTTGTGTAGGATCGTTGAATGGGCTCAATGTCCTGTGACCTTGTAGGGAGAGAATATAGCTCACCAAGGCATAAGTGAATAAGGTAACTGCAAGCGGCGGGCGGGTGTGGCAGAGCCCTGTACGCTTTGAGGCCTGCTCACCCAAGTCACCGTTCCCGATCGCAAGTTCAGGAGACTAGGTAGGCACTTACGGCACAACTCGGAGTGAACCATAAGCTATCAACCGCCTACAATCCACAGACAGACGGACAGACGGAACGATTGAACCAGACACTGGAACAATACCTACGGAACTACGTCAACCACCAGCAAGACAACTGGGTACAGCTACTACCACTGGCACATTTCGCATACAACAGCGCAGATACGGAGAGCACCGGGTGTTCACCGTTCTTTGCGAACTACGGATTCGAACCAGAGATCCATCGACCAGCACTTGCAGGCAAGGAAGTACCGAGAGCCTTCCTACAGGCAAGCCAGCTCAAGTAGCTACACCAGGGACTATGACAAGAATTGACATTCGTTCAAGCACGGATGGCCAAATACCACAACCAGAAGAGGTTGAAGGGACCAACCTTTGAGAGGGGAGACAAGGTCTACCTCCTACGGAAAAAAAAATAAAGACCAAGCGGCCAAGCGACAAGCTGGACCACAAGAAACTTGGACCATTCAAGATCTTACGGAAGATCTCAGACTCGAACTACGAACTACAGCTTCCCACGACAATGAAGATACACCCGATCTTTCACGTCTCGCTGCTCGAACCAGCACCAGCGGACGCCAAACTACAAGAAAAGATCGAGGTGGAAGCACCAGAAGGAGAATACGAAGTTGAAGCTATTCTCGACATACGACGACAAGGATCAGTCACACAATACCTGATCAAATGGCTAGGATACTACGACTCAGAAAACACACGGGAGCCAGTCAAGCACCTGAAGCGTTGCCACCAGATGCTTGAGGAGTTCCATCGCCAGAACCCAGCGACCTACCTCAACGTGGGCGCTAACGACTATTTGAATGACCCTAGTCTTCGGGACGACCCTAGGACAATGGCGGTCCCAGGACAGGACCGATGGCAGACAGGCATCGGTCCTCGCAAGAGTGTGTTCTATATAAGCAGACAGTCTCTACAGATAGACAGTTAGTTCTAATCGCTCCTCCAGCGATTAACGACATTTCAATACATTAAGTTACCTACACCTTTCCCAAGTACTTGGTCTACCTTTTGGCTAGACACGATCGACTGTTACTCAGTACGCACCTGACTCTATTGTCAACAGACCCTACGCTCAAGAAGGCTATCACAGCACGTGACAGTTTCCCTGATCGTTACCCCTGTATACCTTATGCTCCATCGCCTAATTCTCATCCCGACTTGAGTGACAGTGCGCATGATATGTGAGATTGCCGAACTGCAGGACTTCCAAGGGAAAGGGCATGTACCGATACAACGCTTGTGGGACCAGAACAGTGGGAAAAGCATAAGAAGAAGGATCTTCCCAATTCTCTCTATACATAGAATCAATGTCTACACACAATGAATACAAGCGTGGTACTCAAATTTCACCAGAAATATGCATGTAGTCTACGTGTATTAAAAGAAGCATGTGGTCCACAACAGAAAATCGTGACGGCTGACTCCCTTCACAGAAACGAAGACAAGGCCCCTCCGTACAGCGAAACCAACCTACCCCCCGGTTACAAAGGGTGGTGGCCGGCTGGACACGTGTACAATGGGCCGTGGCCACCTGGTGTCTACATGGGGACCGGTCGACTAATCTGATGCATTGGTTTGGAATGTTTCCTTCTCCGGACCTTCCGCAGCTTGGTACAGGGGAGGAAGACGGGCGGCATCGACAGGATGCACGGCGTTCAATGTGTTCGTGGCGGAGCATTGCGGCCCTGCAACTCTGAGTGATTAGACACCGTCAGAGTCATCTCATTGGACAATTTGGTGTCGTCGCACGTACATAACCATGCTCACAGGTTGAAATAAAACGAGGTCACGGCTAGGAACTCGTCGAGGACCACACCACCACAGCAGGATACCTTGTTCCACTATGCAGTTCCCTTTTGAGTGTATGAGTGTATTCCCTAGTATGTAGCCGGAACGCAAATACCAAGCAAGGATAACACCACCCAGATAGAGGATTATTCCAAATGTTAGATTCAATATGATCTGCATGGGGCCTACTGTTAGCTTCAAAGGCTAAACGAGCCTGGTGATAAGCCTCGCTAGGTCGACCTAACATCCTCGTGGTTTTACCACTACCTAGTCAACTGATACCGACTAAAAGCGACAGTATGTTGCCTAATACGTCAGACAATAGATGCTGTCAGACGTGTCATTAAGTGACGATCAGCCCTGTGCCTTCTCTAGTCAGCAATGTAGATCGCTTTCAATCCATATGCTGTAGCCACATTGACTACGCGCATTTCTCCATGGACCATCGATCGTTGCAATCGGTTGTGGGGCTGAGACCCAGCGCGAAGATGAGCTATAAGGTACTGGGTGGAATCTATAGATCTGTATGACTGCGGTTCAGCCCGCGAGACCTGTTAGCAGGTACGTACTCGCTCCCCCCCCCTTTTTTTTTTTGGGTACCGTACGAACGTGCGAGTATAGAAAGAAGCATTGAAAGAAGTATGCCGCCAGCTTTAGTCATACTATGGCTCTATCAGTTCGCAGCCCGGCTTACATTGCGGGTCAGGGTGATTGACTGACTTGCCGTGCTGCCCCTACCAAGGGCCTATTGACGTTGTACCACCCAAGGACTAACGGTTTTGCTTGCCAGTCAAGCTGCTGTAGGAACTGCGGCCCGTGTTCCACAACCTTGTCACTTCCTGGTGGACATCTGGTGGACATCTTAGGGTCATGGCAGATAGACCCTCGGCTGTCATTGCTGGCACAACTCGTGAATCTGGCAGTCTCGAAAAGCCCTTGGTACGGGACAGAGCCATAATACTCCCTATCTCCTTTTCTAAACTTGTCTGCCACGCGGAAACTTGAACTGCCGATATGACACTACTATGGACTACACTGGCCGTGACAGCTACCGTGCTGGTTTCCCAGTTCGCTCCTGAATACTCCATCAAGCAGTCCTACCTCTGAACGACAAGCAGCTTTATCACAATCTCTGTGGTCTGCCAGTTTATTCACAGATGTATTCTGTATCCAGAACATTTTTCTTCTCTGCGGCATATTCCTGCGCCGAATGTGATCAAGTCCTCCCATCTGCTAGCTGCGCCAGAGAACTAACCCAACACTATGACTCACGACAGAAAATATCATGAATCAGAGGAAACTCGAACTCAATGGGTCTGGAAACCGACCCAGTTCGTGAATGGACTCGCACAATTCCCAACAAAGGACTGATCCACCATTACGTGGCCGCAAATATTCAACGGGTGTAAGTCGTGGGTCAAGAGGCGCTTAGCGAAATTCCGATCTCTAAACTCTACGACTTCCCCAAGTCCCAGTCCCTGAGCATCAGGCTCTTGTGATTCACCGGCAACGGCATTCTCCTTGCGGAAGGAGACGAACACAAGACGCAGCGCAGGGGTCTGCTGCCCAGCTTTGCGTTCAGGAACATCAAGAACCTCTACCCCGTTTTCTGGACGAAGGCGATGGGAATGGCCGAATGCTCTCGAGACTCAGCTATCGCCAGGGTCGAAGAATGCTGCGGTACGTACAGGTCAGCGACTGGGCAGGCAGGATCACGCTGGACATCGTCGACCTGGCCGCCATGGGACGCGACTTCGACACGGTACGGGTTTCGCACGCCGAGTTTCACAAGAAGTACGACAAGCTGCAAATGAAGCCGACGACCTTCACCAGGCTGATGATCCTCCTCTCTATGCTCACGGTCGGCTTCAGGGCCTACTTTGCCCTCCCGACCAAGTGAAACCGCGAATCCAAAAATTCGGGCGGACTACATAAGACGCTACGCCCGGCAAATCGTAGAAGACAAGAAGAAAGAGAAGCTAGAGGGATCCAACCAGAGAAAAGACATTGCTTCCTTGGCGATGGCTAGCGGCGTCTTTTCCGACGAGAACATGGTGGATCAGATGATCACCTTCCTTGCTAGCCGGGCACAAGACCATCGCCGCCTCCCTGAAGTGGGCCGTCTACGCGCTGTGTAGGCATCCGGACATGCAGGCCCGCTTGCGGGAGGAGGTCAAGGCCCATCTCTCGACATCGTCTGAGAGCACCCCCACGGCAGCGGATATGGATTCACTGCCTTACCTTAACGGCTTCTGCAACGAATTCCTGCGGTATTACCCGCCCGTGCCGTCAAACGTGCGGGAAGCGCGGGTCGATACGCCCCAGGCCGGCACGTTAAACAACAACACTAAAATATCCGCCATGGCGCCTGCTTCTCGGTTGCGCCCTGTGCCTCAACTCCGCGTCTGCGCAATTTCCAAGGCGTGCTAATTCGACTCGGCCATAGCGAGTCAGCTTCTCAATCCTATCCACTGCATGCAAATAGGCTGAATCGGTGTTGGAACCAACTGCTTCTAACAGGTACTATTGCATATCGTATTTGTCAGTCTCTGGAGGCCATGGTAGGCATAATACTTGGATTCCGCCGGTGTTGGAACCAACTGCTTCTCACAGGTAGTATCTCATATCGTATTTGGGAACAGTCTCCGGAGAGTATCGTAGATACAATACTTGGATTCCGTCGGTGTTGGAACCAACTGCTTCTCCCAGGTAGTATTGCATACCGTATTTGAGACCAGTCTCCAGAGACCATGGTAGGCACAATACTTGGATTCCGCCGGCCTTGTCTATAGTCCGCTCGGTAGCACACTAACAAGGAGCTTTCCGCAGACTCGGAGCTGATATGAGTTGCATGCAAATGCATGCGGTAAGTCTGAAGGACGCAGACCTGTGGCCAGCTTGATGACTTCAAAGCAAAAGCCTGGCACATGATGGGGTGGTGTGCGAGATGTCTGCCCCAATATAATCCAGAACCTCCAGGTATAAAAGACGCGATCTATCCAGCATTGAGCTTCAAAGACAGACCGCAAGGGAAGAGAAACCAGTTCCTGTGCCCCGTCTTCAACAGCCGAAAGACTCTTTCCCAAAACGTCTCAGTGCTCACTGCCATGATGTATTCTCCTGCATCTCTTGTTCTCTTTGGCGTCATGGTCGCTGGCTTTACCATTCCTATCGGGGAGCCGAACGGTGTCTATAGCGTCAACTATGACAACAATGGCACCGAGATCCACACCCTTATCGCCCCAGCTCTCAGCCAAGAAGAGCTTGCCTCAATCATCGCCAGCAGAAACCACCAGGTCAGGAACCCGTCCCGCATCATCGGCACTCGGTAGTCTGATGCCACCTACTGCGGGAGCTCCTTCCAAGACTTGGACCACCCATCGACCGACGCTGCCGTGGCAGCGCTCAAGGCCCAGTGCAACCCGGGCGCCATCAGCAGCGGCCGCGACTTCTACTCCATATATGGCAGCACGGTGGCCTATGTCTGCAACTTGGGCAGCAATGCTTGGCTCTGCTACCAAAACGATCTCACCAATGACTACGCCATGATCACTCAGGTCTGTGGTTGGTACAAGTCGGGATGGCGGGTGAGGTGGCCGCAGGGCAACACGGGGGCCCAGATCGGTTACGAGATCAGCAGTGCCAAGTTCTGTGGCCGTGGGCCGTAGGCCAAAACAGTAAACGCGCTGTTGTATTGCATTCTACCTACGTGTGGGCTAGTCTGCTTACTGATCAGCCATGTACTGCCCTATGCTATGTCTCTTGCGACCTCTGGCGATATGAATAGCCTCATGGACGTGCCCGGCCACCTGGTTTCTCATCAAAATGTTCACTTCAAACGCTCATTCATCTTTCACTCAGCTAGTTGTTGTTCTCTTTGGATGGTAATATCGGTGTGCCCCTTGTCTTGATTTCACTTGGAATTCATACTTCTCATAGCTACACGTGGCTTAGCCATGTCGGACAGTGGGTATGGGATCATTTGTCGAACACTTAAGACAGAGAAACCTTGATTGAATAGATAGCTGCGCCCTCCGCGGCATTACCACAACTGACCGGGCACCACTTCTACATGTTGCTACACCTGCCGCACTTGGCCGGCACATCACACAGCGTCACACTGGCAGTTGACCATGGTAGTCACGTAACTGGCGATGCAGCGAGGTACAAATATGGTGTGGGGGAGTCTGTCATGCTAGAGGAGAAGCCTTCATCGAGCCTAACTGCCTATGAACGGCATTGCTGATCTGCCAGCCGCAAGTGGAGGTTAACGGTGGCAGATCTGGTCCCATTGTCCTTGGCCAGAGCAGTGGAAGTGGAACACTCTTACCGTTGGGTGGCTTCAGTATTGGGATCGGTTGCAATGGGTGGAACGAGTTGGAAGTACGAGCAAAGAGACCAGGTCCGGGCGTGCGCGACAGGTTGGCATTTTTGTAGCCTGCTGCAAAAGCTTAATACTGTAAGGTGGTTCTTTCTATGGTCTGCAGGTAGATAGGTAGGGTTTGCAGTATGACTCTGTCAGTGATGCTGTTGAAGGGGTTTCAGGCTTGCGCATGTATCAGAATTCGGACGCATCCTTAGCTTTGCATATTTAGATTATGGGAAATTTAGGCCTAGGTATTGCACCGTATTTAAACTGGCGTTATACAAGAAACAGAACTGCCGAGGAAGGGCTTTGCCTGTATTCATAGATATTCGCAAGATCTCACCTTCTCATGCAGCCCGGTTCCAAGATGACCTCTCCGTAGCGCCTACTCTCTGCTTTTATGTATCAAGTGGTCTCCTCGATGAGGATATATTTGCTGTTCTCGGCAAAGTTCCGCTGCAGAAGCTCGCCTATGCTTTGCATGAGAACGTCACTAACGCTCTTCTTGGCCATGGTCTTATCGAGCGTGTAGTGGCGGATGAACTCGCCCTTGCAGTCGTCGACGAC
Organism: Coniochaeta sp. PK30-01; assembly: GCA_023628855.1. Taxonomy (NCBI): domain Eukaryota; kingdom Fungi; phylum Ascomycota; class Sordariomycetes; order Coniochaetales; family Coniochaetaceae; genus Coniochaeta; species Coniochaeta sp. PK30-01. The sequence continues at coordinate 298,720 of JAMAJW010000028.1, read as the reverse complement.
GGCTGCCTTGCCCAATAGTCCTGGATACCCGGTCGCGTCGTTGCAGGGTATTTCCTGTCGCGTTTTGTCAGTGGTGCCCCTCGAGAACAAGAAGGGTTTAGTGGGTTAGCACTAACGACGATGTTGTTCCCCTGCGGGTTAAAGTCATAGCGGATGTACTCGGAAAACGCACGCTGCTCGTGGCTCCAATGATCCTTCCAGTGTCCGCACCCGGGGTATCTCTTCTCGGTCGTACATTCCGCCCACGCTTGCATCATGTCGTGCGTATGTGGGAGGTTCTGTAGGATAACGACCCCGCTGTTGAGCACCACCTTCCCTCGGCTGTCGGTGCTGTGGTTGTCCTTGCCGCGGGGACGCTGCCGTGTGTCGACGGGCATGGCGATCGATGTGTTTGGGGATATGTCCCACCGGTTGAAGAGGAACTCCATAGGCACCTCAAGGTGCTGAATGATAGCATCGGCGTCGATGAACACAACAAACTTGTAGTCGCTTAGCATCTTCTGGAGGACATGCGGCTTGATCCAGGTATCCCAGTGGTCTTTGATCTTTCGGGCGTGGAAGAATTTGTAGTCGTAACCGTGGATTTGCGCTTCGGGATGTTGTCAGAGCCGGGGAGATCTCTAGACAGCAAGATTAGAGAAAGGCGCAGCGGACTCACAGTAAATGAAATGGTTGACGTACGAAACAGTCAACAGGCCTGAGCCCGATGCCTCCACCCCCTCCCAGTATATCTTTTTGGCATTGAATATCTCATTCTTGCCATCCGGATTCCTCGTGTCGATGTCTACGACGATGATCTCCTTCCCCAAGGGTTCTTTCCAGTAGTTCCGCTGACCGGTGTCGAATCTGCTGTTCAGCTGGTCGGTGTAGCTCTTGGCAGTGATGGGAAGCTTGATAGGCTTGTAGAGGTCGAACAAGATGTCGCCCAAACCGTATGCCGGTGCCGGGCCGTTATTGTAGTTTGCCCATGGCTCCTCATCTTCGATGGCCGATGATCCTTCTTCTGTGATGGTCGATGGCTCGTCCTCCGTGGCCGACGGCTCATCGTTCTTGATGGCATGGATGAGCTTGGTGACGGAGTTTCCACGAAGTGCGAAAATTAGTACATACAAGAAGACCACTGCAAGGACGAAGAAGCCAAGCATCCGCTGCGTAGCGCAATGGAACGCCATCTTGCAATATGCGGGACTAGAGCCTATGGGGACCGAAGACAAGCCGAGGTTGGCACGGAGGCGCGGCAGAGAGTAAGTTCTAACCAAAACCCCAAGCATGTGTACGTGTCGGATTCCAGGATGGCCTCCAGAAATCAGACCAGAGTGAGGAGGAAGTTTTGGACCGCCAGGAAATCAGGGAAGAGCTAACGATGGCCACGCGTCGTGGGATGCTGTAGTACAGCGTACCGATCCAAGTGCTGGATGTCGGGGTATAATAGGCTGTCAAGTACAGGGCAAGTATAGTTGAACAGCACGAAAGCGACTGGTGGATTCCAAGTGTTCGGTGCTAGGTAGCGCGAAACTGGTACTGAGGAATGGCGTTCTTCAGGGTCGCTACTTCATATTCGTACGTGTAGGGGGACAAAAGGAAAAAGACGGGAGGCGGCCCAGAACGTGTCTACGTTGGTCGAGTAAGGTACTGTGAGAGCCTAATACCTTTGGCAGAAAACGCAGACAACAGGTTATTTTCATACAAAGGGGACGCGTGGGGCTTCCAATCATCTACCGTATTTCCAACAGCGCTTCGCTTATTACGAAGGCCAATGAGGCACCGGAAGTTCCGGAGCAGTTCCCGCGAGCCACAACAGCAATCTAAACGCACAGACTTCCACTGCAACACATTCTGATCGCCGCCGCGACACGGATGTGGCAAAATTTGAGAGAAGCTAAACGACGGGGAATCGTAGAATATTACAACCGCCATAAGAGCCATTCATGTTGGGGGTGATAGGCGTATATAACTTGTCTGAGCTTTCAGCACTGCATTTTGAAAAGAGGTATCTACCTTATTCTTACTGTTGGAACAAATGGATCGCAGACTAGGGTTAGGGTTGGAGTTTATTCGGATACGGGCCGGTTATAAGGCGATGAGGGAGCACGGGCCACCCGGCGGGTGGACCGTGCGTTCGGACCTACCTAATACAACAACGCCATCACCAGAATGCACCCACGTAGCCTCCACGAGAGTAGGCTATTTGGCACGTGTTCGTGATCGGTATAATATCGATATTACTGTGATTCCAACACTGATCAGTGGTTAACTTCACAACCACTTTTTCCGCAGATCAGCAAGGTTCAACCCGCGCTCGCGAAGCTCAGAAGCGGCGTCCGGATCAACTTCCGTGCCTCGGCTCAGCGACAACGGCGTGCTGTCTCACAAGGACAACCTCCCGCAGTTTACACCACCAAGAATCATCAATCTCGGAGATCATCAGATTTCCATCATCTCCACGCCGTCAAGCTCTCGCGGACGTGCTCATCAAGATTCTCGCGCGTTCGCAAGCCCAACAGTTCGCCCGTTTGCGCTCCAGATCATTCGCGCGTTTGTCGTCAAACGACATCCACTCTGAAGCTGGACAACAACAAAGAACTCGACCGCCACCACATTTACTGCGTGGCGCCTCTCTCTCATCTTCAAGAAGCCTTGAAACTTGGTCCATCTAGCTACGGCTTGTCAACGTCATCAACGTTCATCAACTTTCATCTATTTTCCATCGACTTCAGCTTGCGCGACGTCGTCTTCATCAAAATCTCATCGACTTCGGCTCGCGCGACGCTGTCTTCATCAAGATTTTCATCAGTTTCAGCTTGCGCGACGTTTTCTTCATGAACTGGCTAATTACTGCTAACCAGCCTCATTCATCAGATCCTCGACCATTGAGCTCACACTTGTACTGGAAATCTTTGACTGTGGTCTAACATTAAGTCTTGAGCAGTAAGCCGCGCTCAACCCGATACGCCCCGACAGCTGTCTGCCTAGGGATACTCCCGGACTTGAGCACGCAAGAAGCCTCAAGCCTGATTCCACTGTTCGGCGTCATAGCGACAAGGTACAGGCAACAGCAAGATGTCGGGAAGCAGCGGCGCACCCGGCTCGTCGCACTCACAAGACTACGGCGATGAGGACGTCGTGGCAGCGACCTCTGTCAATGGAGCTCCCGCCTTCGTCAACCAGATCCATCGGCCCATCTGGGATGACCGAGCTCATCAATGGCATCGCCAAGCCCACCAAAGTCGAAGCAGAGACCTTCGTCGCATACAAGATCAAGTCGTACACGGCCGCCGGCTACACCGGCCGTACGCTGTGGAGCAACCTGCAAGACGACATGGCTCCCTGGACCGACGAGAAGTGGGCTGTGCTTCGCGGCGACATTCTGCAGCACTTCCGCACCTTCCTTGTCGCCCGCGGAGTCTTTTGCGGCCATGCCCCCGTTTTGTCAGCCATTTCTTCATTATTATACTTGAATACCACCATTGTACGCCTTTCAATATGTCCTTAAACGAAGCAGTACATCGTAGCCGTAATTAGCGCTTCTACTTTTTATGAATTTAAAAGTACAAGCCTTAATGACTTACAAATACGCTTAGGATACAACCCATAAGCCAAAAATAGCTGATATGGCCCGCAAAATTCGAGAATGAGTCACAAGGATGTAGGTATCGATAGGTAGTAATAAGTAAATAGAGCAACCAAGCGCTTATATAGGTGTGTACACAGTGCTATGAAATGTAACTCTTATCTGCTACGCTTCACCGCCTTCCTATTCGGCTTACTGTTGGTATAAGGTAATAGCCCCCGCCGCCGACCTTGGAAGCCGAATTTTACTTTTGACAAGACCCGCCTCGTGCTCGATAGTCTCTTCATCAACCTCTAGCGGTAGCTCCACCGACCCGGGACTACCTACTGACCAACGAAAACGAGGAGCGTCGCGTTTATTGACTCTCAAGATACGGCCAGCAAGCTCGACAAACGTAACCTACCATCTCGGCTTAGTCAATACATGCGCATCGTGTCTACGGTCCCGGCATATCCCTACCTGGCCTCGCCTCTGGCGCCAGACAGTACTCTCGAACCTGAAGTTTGGACGTCGTACCGCATCTACTGTCTAGATACTATATTGTCTTCTTTGTAATGTCCGATCATCGGTCGCCAGCTTGGAGGAAGGATACAATGTAGCATAGTGTACCTGAACCGCCCTGGCTATGTGACAAGTGGATAACGAAGACTAGAGGAAGTTGCTAGCGTTAGAGGACGTTGGTGTTGGCTATTCTAGAAAGAGGTGTAAAATATCCGTAGTAGGAGTGTAAACAAACTTTCTAGTCAGGAACGGTATGTATTGGCACATCGTATCCTACCAATTAAAGACGTAGCAAGCTCTAGCTAGTACAGTTGATCACTGTAGCCTATTTACGGTTCTTTGGAATAGCCACAATTAACCGGATATGACTAGAAGCTGATCAGATCAAACCTATTTAGAAGCGCGTCCTTAGGCAAGAGCGAGCTGAGCTCGGCCGTTTATTGGTAGACTGAAGACGAATTTGCTTCTAATCCCTACTTATCAGTGTATAATTAGTAAGTCGATTGAGCTAGAACTTGCTTCTAAGCTGTAAATGAGTTACACTATTACGCTATCAATTCGAGAAAAAGCGAATATACATGCCCCAAGACCAGTCTACTTTCAGCGTTACGTATCTGTAGCGGAGTAGGGTCCTGTATCAGGATTACATACGATTATTGGAATTGAGGCAACTTTAGACGGGCGTCAAATCTGGCTTCTCCGATAGTCGGTCAGTTGCTCAGGCTAGCTCCCGGTGCTCAGTCGTAGCTCAGGTCAAAGCGGCAGGTGGCTCAGGTCCAAAGACGGAAATAGGATTTGGAGAGGTTAGTTTTCGTCATAGACTCTGTTGGTAGTTTGGGTGATTCAAGATTGTCTACAATGCTACTACAAAAGAAACCACCTTATCGATTTGGTTTTGGACGAATCAATTCAGTTACGTTGGGCGATTTCATCAGTTCTTCGAGGGTCTTCAATCCTTATACACTAGACCGTGCTCTCCTCAGTCCATCTGAGGTTTCCTCATCCCTCATCATTCAAAACTTCCGCATCTAGTTTTCCTTAATCCCCAGCTTGCTATCGTAAACCAAATGCTCTGTTTCGCAAAGCATCTACCATTACGATGTTCCGAGAGCGCGGCAAGTCAGTCGTTGCCATTCTGGTTGCCGGATGCACTCTGGCAACCGCCTCTCTCATCAATCACAGTGCTGTCAATACGAGCAATGTGGCTCATTTCTTCAACGAGTGCCAGAGTGAGAGGCTCTCGAAATGTTAACATCTATGAGCTCGTGCCATTTTATAACTAACACCATGACGTAGCGTTCTCTATCGGCGCCACCTTCAACGGCGTCGCAGACGGACAAAACCGGGCCCTCTCGGCGGAGGGAAATTGCGAAGACGAGCGCAAGACCGTCGTCTGCTCCTACATGTGGCTGAATCGCTGCTACAACAATGTCAACGGCCAGCTTGAACCGGCAAACGGCGGCGGGAACTTCGCGAATACCTGTACGCAATGCCGTGCCAATGACCCTCTTCGAGCTGGATGGCTGTTCTGCGACTGTGCTATGACGACCGAGACCGGTTACGTGATGGTGCCTGCTGAGGCAAATATGCGTAAGTAAACCCGGGGAGAGAGAGAGCGCGTATGGCTTTGTCGGGTCTGGTGCTGATACCACTTGAAACAGAGAACCATCTTTACGTTAACTCGGCAGGCGCTTTGAGCTGCAACGGCAACGAAGGTCGTCTCTGTCGCGACTATGGTGGCCCAGAGGTGTGCCCGCCCGCGGCTTCACAGCCAAGGTGTACGGGGGTCTAAGCATGGACATGGTCGACCCCCGGAAGGTGAAGATTATACTTTGGGAGACCCGATTTGAGACGGATAGAGATAGACCTCTACTCACCTGGTAGTCAATGAAAACTTCTGCGTTGTCTAGAGCAGTGGCGGTTTCGCGTCGCAGTACTCTTTGTAACACACGCTTATATTGTTGAGTATGAAACCTTGATTCCGAGAGGACACCTGCAGAAGGATGAGACTAGAAGTTCCTGTTGGCATCGATCCAGGCAACTTGAGACCCATAGTTTCCTGCGCATTTCTGACCTCCAGAAGTGTAGACTAGATCCGAAGTTACGTACCCCTATCCACAGAGTTGCACATAGTTAAGGCGTGCTGAGGCTGAAAAGAAACCCGGACAACGTACCGAATGCCCAATTCGGCAGTCGGAAGGCGTCCGAGAATAGCAGCGGACGCACCAGCGCTCCACGGTCTGAGTCGCATCGGAGGGCTGTATAGATCAGGCTAAATTGCCCGGCAGGCACGTCGTCCCCGCAAAGATCTTCGAATGCTTCCAAGGAAATGGAGGCTTCCATTGCATGGAAAGGCGAATTTACTCTAGATGTTCCAATATCAGAATACCCGGTTACGGGGACCAGCGCGCGGCTCAAAGTGGTTTATCCTGGCCCACACGATGTGAGCCTTCGTGGTTTTGCGGCGTGGTGCATGTCTGCGTTCCGGGTTAGTGTAAGTGAGGGTAGCGCTGCTACCACAGCGACATCATTGGACTCCAACGACCTGGCAGCGACCAAGCTCTGTCCTATCAGAGCACTAGTCGACCAGGCGCTCCCCAAAACCAGATGTGTCCGACCTGACCAAGAGTAACGGAGCAGGGGAAAACATCGGCGATTATGATGATTCGAACCATGAATGTCTGAAGTCGCTCCGGCTCAAGGGCACGGATAGTAGGGGTTGCGACCCGAGAACTAGCACCCAGACTCTGCTGGTTTTGGTATGAGATACCTTCAGTTCCGTAATAGTGGCTAGCCTCCCAGTTGCGGAGCAGCGGAATGCAACCGGTGTCCTTGGGGTTCTGCCAGCGTACCATGCTCTGGAGTCTACACCATGACAACGAGGACGACAAGCATTGACGTAGAAGTCTTGAAGCTCGGGCGCTGCAATTCCATAGGCATATATATGAGTGCCATGTGCGCTCTTTCTCAGAGTCTTCAAGTGCCAAGGCATCATCCACAATCACATCGTCCTCGCCTCAAGTCTCCTTCACCGTCGATCCCCAAACAACCGCAAAAATGTGGCCAAATGCAAAGACCGCCTACCTCCTCCTCCTGGCTCGCGCAGCCATTCTCACCGGTGCCTCTCCGGTCGAGATCGAGGAGCGCCAGTCATCATGCCCAGGAGTTCACGTCTTCGGTGCGCGGGAGACGACAGTGGGACCGGGTTACGGTTCATCTTCAACAGTCGTGAACCTCGTACTCCAGGCGTACCCCGGCTCGACTGCAGAGGCTATCGTCTATCCTGCCTGTGGAGGACAGGCCTCGTGCGGCGGTATCGCCTACGGTGACTCGGCCAGACAGGGAACTGCTGCCGTGGCCTCGGCTGTTAACAGCTTCAACCAAAGATGTCCTGATACGCAACTTGTCCTTGTCGGATACTCGCAGGTAAGTGTTGAGATTTGCGGCATCTCTCAGGTCACTGGCTGACATTTGCATGAGGGTGGCCAAATCATGGATAACGCCCTCTGCGGAGGTGGTGACTCAGGATCCGGCATCACAAGCACCGCCGTGCCCCTGACTGCCGCTGCCGTCAACCAGGTTAAGGCCGCCATCTTCATGGGAGACCCAAGATACGTCAAGGGACTGCCATACAACGTCGGGACCTGCCAGACCTATGGCGTAAGCATAGTCCCGAGTTAGACAACCTAGACACGTTCACTGACGTCCTCGCAGTTCGACGCTCGCCCCTCGGGGTTCGTCTGCCCCAACGCCAGCAAGATCAAGTCGTACTGCGACTTGGCCGACCCGTACTGTTGCACAGGAAATGACTCGAACGTGCACCAGGGCTACGGCGCGGAGTACGGCCAGCAGGCGCTCGCCTTCATCAAGAGCAAGATCAGCGCCACCACCGGCGGCGGCGGCGGTGGTTCGACTCCCACGAGCACCACCACGTCCCCCGGGTCGGGCCAGACCCCGCCACCGTCGAGCGGCTGCTCGGCTCTCTGGGGACAGTGCGGCGGCCAGGCATGGACGGGCCCGACCTGCTGCTCGGCGGGAACGTGCAAGGCGTCTAATGCTTGGTACTCGCAGTGCCTGAACTGAAGGACCGATGGTCTGGAGACACGAAAAAGGGGTGACTCGAATATTCACTGTTCATATTGATGATACGCATAGCCCTTAGCTATGTTGCTTCTAGTCGAGACGCAATCAAAGTTCAAGACCTGTATATAGGAACGAGTATTTGAGCGTCAGAACGGTTTGCTCTCATGTGCTGCCCGAGTCACATGTCTTCACCCAACGTTTGCTGCCGCTTGAAGGGGCTATACCTAGGGAGTAACTAGTATAAGAACCTAAGGTATCTAGATTCCTAAGGTAAGGTAGGTAGCTTAGGTAAGGTACGTTGCTGGATGTAAAGCTGGCCTATGGCTGCACTATCCATTGCGTGCCATCTCATTATGTCTTACCGATCTTTCGCTTGAGCGGAGAAAATGAAGAAAGAAGGGACGAGAAGAAGGGACGAGAGGCGAGGGGGGAGGAGGGGCGACGAGGAGACAAGGGGGGGTAAGGGAAATAGGGAAAGATTGGAAGGAAAGGCATACAAGTGCATGTTTTCAGCTCTCCTGCGCCAACTCCACGTATGTCGTGTTCATGCATTAGCTGCACTGGTAGCCGCTTGGCTTTGAAATTCCTCTCTTGCCCGATGCTGCCCAACGATTTCACAACCTTCTTGGGCAGAATCTCGAGCGATATTTTCTTTCACCCGCAACTCACATAGTCACATACACCGTAACACATCCGTCTAGAAACTCAACATGAACGAGGACGCGCTCTCCGTGCTAGACACCGTCGGCACATGGGTCGGCGCCGCTCTGGCAGCCATAGCCCTAATTGGCATCGTCTCGTCGTGGATTGTACTCAGAGAGCTTCACAGCGAGCGGACTACTGCCCTGAATTACCTCCATGACCACGACGATTCACCATTCATCTCCCGCGGTTGGCGCTTCGGGAGGCGCACAAGACTCTTCCGCTCCATCCGCGTCCCCGACCTGACGCCGTACGACGCCTGGGCGGCGGGCACAACCTTCGCTATCCCGAAGACGGGCGAGTCCTGGGTACTGAAAGAACCGCACGAGCCGAGTTGCAAGACCGGGTGGGCTCGTCTTTGCCGGCTGCTGGACGCATACGAAGTTGGCCAGGACCCGCTGACACTTGGAACGCGAGGGGAGTTGATCATCGACGACGGCGAGACGTGGCTGCCCGTTAGTCGCTACTGGATCCTGGCGCTGGGGCTTCTCGGACGGTATGGGAACCGGGCAGACCGGGGCGTGCATTTCGCGTTCGCGGAGCGCATGATTCGACCCGACTTGGGCGAACAGCTCTTTTGTATCCCGGAAGCTTCTCAAAAGCGTGAAGAGAGGCGTCGCCTCGGAGCCGGCCAGCCTGCGTTAACTGAGCCACCGCCTCCCAATCAGATCTGGGGCACCACAGGCTCGTTCATGGTTGACGGGCAACCTGTGTCGGGGAGCCAATCCCTTCGCAAGAGTGACCGTCTACGCTTCAAGCTGCATCTCAAAGACCAGCTTGGACCGGTCCCAAGCAGCGACGGTACGATATCGGCGACTCAGGAAAACTTACAGTTCATGTTCTGGCTGGCGGCAGGATTTCTTCCATTTGACTGCGGCGGCCACAAGAAAATTGCGTCTCTCGATATGCGGATTGGTGGCGGAACATTGGCCATACCAGCAAATTCATACTCCCTAGTCAGGGAGGGTGAACCCCAAGTCAAATATTGGCAAACGTACGAATACAGTGATGGTGGGGAAAGTTGGGCCTTCCCCCAGTCACTATACCAGGCTGGGCAGGCACTCGGCGTCGACTTTACCATCGTCACTTGCCTCCAGAATACTACTAAAACCTACCTCCAGAATGCTGCCGGAGACGAGATCGAGCACACTGTGAAGTGCGCTCAGCAAAGCCTGCCAGTGGGCGCAAGGCGGTGGGATTTGTTGCCGAGTCCGTACAAAAATGACCCGGTTACCCGCTTGGTCAGGCGGGTCGACTTGCAATCACTCGCCGACTCGCTGCTCAGCATCACTTGGCAGCGCTGGTCGTATCTGGTTCGGAATCAGATCCAATTTCCGTTGCGCCACATTGTCCTGCCCGTGCCGCGACTGATCAAAACTCTGAGCGAGATGGGTTATGGGAGCACTGCCGAGCAATCTGCCCCTATGTCCGATTATTTCGCACGGCTAACCAAGGTCCTACGAGTCCTGAGCGACAAAGTGAATCCTCCCAGTTTTTGCCAACAGCAGACAGCTGATTTGTTGGACCTTGCGGATCTTGCCAAAGAGCCTTTCCCCGACAGTGACCATCATAGACGGGTGGTTGGAATACTCTACATGACAATTCGACCTTTTCGGAAGCTCATTCACAGCCTTCTCGAGGCGCGCACTCTCGAGTCTTCCAGCATTGTTGCTAGGTTCGATAATTCCGTTCGAGAGTTGACCTGGCTTTTTGATTACGACGAGTTTCGTGCTGCTCGAGGTGGGGACACTTCCTCCGAGTCCGATGATGATGAAAATGATCCCGAAGAACAATGTAAGGTTAGTCTCGTGGGCGAACATAGTGACGCGTATCTCAACTCTCCTTTGGCCATAACGCACCCTATTTCAGTAGTGATACATAAGGATGGGAAAGATAAGGTTCGCGTGCTGAAGATGAAATCCAACGAGATGGAGGAAATGGCAGCAGCCCTTGGGCTTGAAGGACACACGGATAATGACGATGGATCAAACGAAAATGACGAGGAAGTCGACCATGAAAAGGCAGCCGATATTGGGGCCATGGACAATGAATCTGACAGCCTAGCTGACTTCGAAGGGAAGGTTGAGGTGCAGATCATGGGTGATGACTACGACTCTTCGCCCCTGAAGAAGTACGGCGTCACACAACTCTATAACACGAAAAACCCCGACTCACCCAGCCAAAGAGTGGTGATGATGGACTACAAAGACGCTATGGACCTCCTAGACAAATACTACAGCAAGGAAACCAAGGATGCCGACGCCTCCTCGAGCCTGCGAGCCACGAGCACAAACACGGACGACTACTTCCCCGACGCGACGACGGGGCACGTGTTTCAGATCGATGTGCCGCTTGACGGAAGCACCGTGGCAGAGGTTGTTTCTGACTTGACTAAGGACGAGGTGGTTCTCGCATGTCTCTGGGCCGCGACGAAATGCGCTCTGTGGTCTTGTTCGCTGGATTCCGAGCCGCTGATGAGCATGGTTCATCAGCTTGGCGATGTTGTCCTGGTCTCATAGGTACTTCGAATCAGGGATGAGTGGTTCCAATTCAAGTCAAACGACAAGATTGTATCCAAGCCCCAAGGTTGACTAAAGGAGTGGCTTTGACGCTGAGGACATGCTCAGCTCAATTCGTGCCTGGAGTGCTTCTGTACAGTGCTGCCCTTGACCCGCCATGTAGAGAGGCACTGGAAGAGATAATACGGCAGATTGACAAGTGCCTATCCGGAGGAGCTCGACATATTCCGCAATGCAAAACGCGTACCATGGCATGAGTAACCGAGTCCGACGTTCTTTTGGCACTATTGAACTTCGATGCTTTTCCTTGAAAGTTGAAGACGTCGAGGGAAGGCGCCGGGGAAATCGCTCAAAACCCGAGACCCACATTAAGATCCATCACAACTTTCACAGGAGCTTCCTCTAGTTTTATCGTACACCGAGTTTTCCACATCTTCAAGCGCATAGACCGCCTCAACTTCACAGAGAAGTACCTAGGTATTGCGCCCTCTCTACTTCTATAAGGTACCCGCAACCTCCTGTCGAGTTGAAGTGACCCAGTCCAGGTGCTCCACGGTCCGTTTTTCTCCACTTTCGCAACCTGCTTCCAGGTTATCGCCGACACCGCTCCATCACCTGTGGGACAGATAGCGCCCCAGATAAGGGACCGAGTACACCCTAACAGCCCGACACGCACACAACACAATGAGTTCCACGGGGGCTGATCTGACAGGTCTCTTGGAGTCTTTACTGCCATCGCCTGATCACGCCGAGCTACGCCAGTCCGTCATCCCAACCCTGCTAGAGAGCGTCGCCGGTGTCGCCAGGGTGCTCAGGGAAGCCCACCAAGTATCACAAGTCGGCACCTCCAACGCGTTTGGCGATGACCAGCTAAACGTCGACGTGGCAGCCGAGAGCGCCATACGCTCCGCCATCACAAGCTGTCCTTCCATCGTGGCCGCAAGCAGCGAGGAAGACCCCGTCGAGCGCATCGTGGAGTCAAGCAGGGCGTCCAGCTCAGGAGAGAAGTATACGATCGCCTTCGACCCCCTTGACGGCAGCTCCATCATCGCCCCGAACTGGACGGTGGGCACCATCATCGGCATCTGGGAAGGGGGAACGGCGCTTGGACAGGCCCCAGCATCGAAGCAGATCGCGGCGATATTGGGCGTTTACGGTCCGAGGACCACTGCTGTAGTCGCTCTCCGCGTTCCGGGGAGAAGTCCAGCAGTCTTCGAGGTGGGCTTGTCTGCCGATGTTCCGTCGATTGTCTTGATTGTGCGTTCCGAGGTCAAACTCCTGCCACCTCCGTACGCAACCCGCTACTTCGCCCCCGCCAATCTTCGAGCTGCGGGCGACGACGAGCGGTATATGGGTCTGATCACGCACTTCATCAAGGAGAACTACACCCTCCGGTACAGTGGCGGTCTGGTGCCGGACGTGATACACATGCTCGTGAAGGGCCACGGCGTGTACGTGTCCCCCGTGATCGGCGGAAAGGGGGCAGGTGGCAAGGGGCCCAAACTGCGGCGTCTCTATGAGCTCTGCCCGATCGCCCTCGTCATCGAGTGTGCGGGAGGCAGGGCTGTTGATCCGGCCGATGGTACGGACATTTTGTCGAGGGCGATTGGAAACGAGGATGAGCGGGGAGGACTGTTGTGCGGAAATGCGGACGATGTTGAATTTGTTGCCAAATCCTTGTCTGGGTGACGCCAATGGTGGTTGTTATGATGCGATAAGAACCAACGATAAATACTGGGAAGAAGAGACGTGTGCCCCTCCCGTCTTTCATGAAAACACGTGCGATTGTTTGATGCGGGGGAACGGCGAATGCACCACATTCCGAGTTCCTCGACTTTCGGTATTCTTCATTAAACCTACTGCTATATCAGTGTCCATAAAATTGTACCACGGGCAAGGCCATTCCTGGTTTACCCCATCATCGAGGATTCACCCTGCATCTTGCCATGGGCCATCTTCCGTCTATTCCACCATCACTAGGTCCTGGAGAAAGCGGAGAGTTGCGAGATCAGGATCGATTGAGTGTCGCTCACAGCAGTCAAAAAGGAGATCTGGCCAACTCTGCGGGCGACGGTATCGGTCATGGCCTTGAGCCGCGAAATCCCAAGGCAGAGGATCACAAGAACGACCCCTTGGTTGGCGCAGAGGACTGGAGTCCAGGTTCCCGACCTCTGCTCGGCCATATATCACTTGGCGTCAAGGACTACGACGGTGCGAAGATCTTCTTCTCCGCCCTCAGATGTCTCGGCTTGAAGTTGGTGTACGACAGCGAGGAGAAAGGACCGAGTTCCGGCACGCGTACTCTCGGTTACGGCCCGGACGTGGAGCATGAGCTTCTCAACATCTTCGAGTACGGCGAACAGGCACATGCGCCGGGCCGAGGTTGCCATGTTGCCTTCAATGCACCGAGCCGGGAAGCAGTGGACGAGTTCCATGCACAGGCACTGATCAATGGAGGAACATGTGAAGGCAAACCTGGTGTGAGAGTCCGATATGGTCCCTACTACTATGCCGCGTTTGTGATGTCCCCGGATGGCTGGAAACTGGAGGCGGTTTGCAAGAATCCGGAGTGACACGAGGCAAGCCTGAGATGGGCTGCAAATAACATGCGTTGTTCACTAGATAACGTACTGTTATGTCTCCTTCCTCTTCGACTGCTTGCACCATGTGTATACTATTGGCCAGTGGTTTTTCTTCTCGTATGGCTGTCGCAAAGGGGTGATAGGAGCTAGGTGGTCTTGAAACGATGGGCGTGCATAACCCTACGTCATCCTGCGAGGAAACGTCAGCCGCCAACCATTTCTCTCGGCGATCCTCGAGCTAAAACCAAGTTCAAGCCTGTTCGTGGGTAAGGTGAGCGCCATTGATCTGGCTTGAAACACAACATAAAGAGCGAATCTTATAACGCATCATGGGCCAGCAATATTTTATCCTTCGCAGCATACGATTAGGGGACCGAGTACTACCTAACTGGCAGCACTGTTCGTAGGAATATCTCCAGCATCATGTACCCCGACTGTACGACTTGACCTTTGCATTTACACGAATATACATATCACGATGCTCTATACCGAGCAGTTGCATCTTTTAACCGCCAGCGTAGTGCTGCTATTCTTTCTTTCTTTCCCTTTGCACGTCTTCTCCTTACCCCAGACCCAGATATCAACCATAACCATCACCTCACCGCCGTCAAGCCCAACAAACTCCCCAGAATACACCTCAGACCCCCTCTTCACCTCCGCAATCCTAAACAGCACAAACACATACCGCCTGCAGCACTCCGCCGCCAACGTGACGTACAACGCCACCCTCTCGCGCTTCGCATCCACCTATCTCTCCTCGGTCAAGGCCTCCTGCGCCTTCGCACACAGCGGCGGCCCGTACGGCGAGAACCTCGCACTGGGGTACCCGGACGTGGTGGGCAGCATCGACGCCTGGGGCGACGAGAGGAGGCAGTACGACTTTGACGACCCCGGGTTCGACGAGGAGACGGGACATTTCACCCAGCTGGTGTGGAAGAACACGACCACCGTCGGGTGCGGACGGGTCGACTGCGGGGAGGGGAAGGGGTGGTATTTTGTCTGCGAGTATTGGCCCCGGGGTAATGTGATCGGGGCGTTCGCGGAAATGGTTGGGCGCCCGGTTGAGGGTGTTGATATTGGAAGTGGTGCTGGGGTGGTCAGGATGAGGTGGTTTAGTGGCTTGCTTGTGGTTCTTGTTGGGATGTTGAATTTGTGTTAGATAACGTATGTTCCTCGACTGTAAGCTATCATTGTGTGTATCCAAACTACCTCCATCGTAAGCCGATATTATGGTATGATGCGGGATTCTGTGGTCGTTTCTAAAGAGCTGGGCCGCATTGCACAGCGGTCATACCATCTATCGATCACCCTAGCACAGACGGGGGAATCTAATCTATGTATCAGAGCCAAAGAACCTTACTGCTGATAATAGTCTCATGATTTCATAGCTCGGTGGTTCGTGGCCAGCATCCTCCGAGGGCTAGTAGACCTCGATTTCGTCCATAATGATTTCTTAGACTGCTGTGGCTGCAAGGGGCACTAGATATAGCTCAAAGTAGCTCTGAAAAGGCCTAACCTGTTACACCCATTTGCCTAGCTGCTATTGGTAGTCAATGTTCTTACACATGTGAGACAGAGGCTACTCTCATGTCGGAATCGGCATTGGCAGCAGAGACGTATGCGGTCTCAAGGTAGCCTGTAGGGAGGCGGACGATGAAGTTCGAGTCGCACATAAGAGCTCAGGAAAGGAAGCCAAACCGATCTAGCTGCCATGTTGCCACGAGGAGCACCTAGAGAGTGAGCAGTAAGTCGTGATAGCTTTGTTGTGAGAGCGGCTGGTTGGAGGTTGGAGGCTTGGAGGCTTGGGAGTTGGTGAATAGTCCTGATATCATAAACGTGGTCGTTGCCAATTGATCTAGAGTTAGATTTATGTGAGACATTGTGAGTAGTTAGGGCCATGTCATTGTGATCAACTGTCAAAATATAAGTGCGTACTTGTAGACAACAGATTATAATCAAGGTAGTCCCTGAGAATACGAGACCCATTGTTGTGGAATGCTATGTGTTTGTCTTTAGACTTGCCGATCTACCTTAGCTTTGAGCTTAAACATCGATGCGAGACAGCGCGCCACAACGTCATAGACGCACAGAGATCGGGTCATTACACACGTCAATGGGGACGGCTTGCAAACATGCTTAAATATTCCTCGAATGTGACGCATTGCGAAAATTCTTACTCTAACAGATCATACCGAACTACAAACATTAGGCCAACGCAACATATTACAAGATGCCGAGCAGCAAAGGAACACCCACAGACCCAGAGTTGCGTGAGGAGCTCAAGGAAGGTTTGTCATAGACTTACCTGCAGTTCGTCTGTCTGAAGTTTTTCTCTATGCGGTTGCTAACATATTATACTGATCACAGAGATAAAGCAGGAGACGAACAAGGACGGCAGCGGCAAAGGCCAGTGGGCAGCATGGAAGGTTCGTTTGTGCCGCCTTTTCTTCTGCTAAAGAGGCTTGTCAATGCACAATCAAGTAGTCACTGACCTGGTGTGGTATCATAGGCTTCGAAATTGGCCAAAGAATATGAAGCCCAAGGGGGAGAATATGAGAACGAGGCGGGATCAAAGAACGAGCCTGAGAAAGGGGTACCGCACCACAAGAGCGAAGCGAAGAAGAAGGCCGAGCTGGAGGACGAGTGACTTTTTCATGCTGTATTATAGAACAAAACGAAAACGAAGATTCGATAGAGAGTTATCGTAAGACATGTTGTTCGTTGCGCAATTACATACCGTCTCTCTGGTTCGCGACCGGCGTCGACGACGTTATGATGTCAAACTCTATACCTGGCGCACCAGCGGCTTGCCTTCGAGCGATAGGGACAAGATAAGATGTGCTGGCCTCTAGGCCTGCGACATGAAGGTTTTCGACTCTGGACACGATATGTTCGAACTTCGGATCCGAAAATACGTCTTGCAATACGCAACCCGGGAGTCGAGAGCTCAAAATCCTGACAAGGTCTTTCGAACAAGTACACATTCCAGCAGCTACGGTAGCTGTAGATTCATCGGCAGTCCGCGAAAAGAACGCCCCAAGTGCTTGCTTCCAGGGTTAAAGTTCTGCGAGCTCGACCTTTTGAAGTTTCGGGTACCTGAGACTAAGGTAAGGGTAGAATGAGGTGCCCAGACCTTGTCACGCTGCTGACAACCGCTGCGGGCTCACCGCTCCAGAGGAGAAAAATGGGGTAGCAACCCTAACCCTTCTATTTGCATACGTAAGCTCTGACTGACTTTGGCTCGCATTCCCAAAGCGGAAAGCGAGCCGCGACGCTGCTTACCATCTTACTGCGTAGTCAGGCGGCGGAGTCGAATCAGCTCCCCGGAAATCATTCCACCCTTGCTGGCGATCATTACCACTGGCACGCCTACAAGATCAATTGGGTGGCTTTATAAAGTTTGGCTGCTGTCAGGTTACGTAGTACATAACTGAGGACATGTCAGTCAATTTCCTGTCCAGAACTCTACATGTTCATCTCCCAGAGAGACAACTTCCCAATTGCCCAGGATGCGAACCGAAGATCTCGAGAAGTTCTCCAACCTCTTCCTCTTCCTCGACGGCGACCAGGCTGTGGTCAGGCCGTACGGGCAGCAGGATAAGGAACGGGCCAAGAGACCGCATAGAAAGTCGAGAAATGGGTGCTTGGCTTGCAAGCGCCGGAGAGTAAAGGTAAGAGATCCGCGGCAGCGCAAGAAGCTCGGCAGTCAAGTTTTGCAACTGACGTGGAGTCCGAAGTGCGATGAGCGCCTCCCCTGCAACCATTGTGTAAATCGCCGGGAAAAGTGTGAACGCCCTGATACCCGCCGCCAGGCCAAAGTCGAACTGCCGCAGCAGCTCTCCAGTCCTTCGCAGCACCACGTCAACCCCCTCCACATCGAGCTGTTCTACCACTTCGAAAAGGTCACGCAGTTCACTCTTACTTTCCGGGAGATATGGGAGACGATGTTGCTCGAGTCATTCAAGGTTTGCACGCCGTATGTTAGGTCTAAATGCGACTGCAGGGCTGACCAGGGCTCTACTAGCACGAGTATCTCATGCAGGCAATCCTTGCCATAGCAGCCAAGCACATGTCGGTCTTGCGACCCGAGGATCCCCGGTATGCGGAGGCGGCAATCGTGCTGCTGAACCAGAGCATACAGTCGTTCCGAGGGACGCTGGACACGCCCATCACTACCGAGAACTGCGAGGCTCGTCTGGGCACGTCGCTCGTGATCAACTACGTTGCGTGGACGGAGCTCGGTTTCCTCGAGGGCCAGAGGATCCTTGCGGATCCCGAAGCGGGCGGTCTCGACCTGTCCGGGGACCTTTTGTTCTTACTGGGCTCCGGTGTCCGCTCAGTGTTCTTCAGCGCCTTCCCGATATTCCAGGAGCACGATAGCCCCTTCATCAAGGCCGGCCAATATCACCCGTGCGACCACCTCCAGGCCGAAGCAGAGGCCAGAGGTACAAATTGGCGAGAGATCATGAAAAGATTGCTATACAAATTCGACGATCCGAGGTACCAAGGTTGCCCTAGCCGAGCGTCTTCTCCGAGCAACCACGGGTCTGCGCCAAGCTTATATGACATGGACCTTGATTTGAGTCCTAGCGATTCCCCCGTGTCAATTTCCACGCCGCCTGCAGCCGCATCTCCTTCGACGCCGGCGTCCGACTTGACGGCAAGTTGTGGGAGAGAACCAACTCTGTACGAGGAACACTACCTGCAGCAAGTCATCGAGCGCACCAACGATACGGCAAGGTGTTATAGGATGGCTATGGAGGGGTTGACTGCCAGGACGTTGTACGAGCGGATCTCGCAGCGCCTATCAGTGCTGATCTCCTTCATACCCGAAGACGGTTCAGAGATGGAGCCGCTTCCTGAAGCAAGACAGCTCGATATCGAGAGATATTGCTTCTCCTTTCCGACGCTGTGCATTGGCGCGTTCCGGCCATTGATACTCGGCAACGATTCGAGGGCGCTTCTGATACTTTACCACACGTATCGTGTCGCGAACCAGCTGCTGCGGCTCAGGAAGACGTGGTGGGCTGTGGAGAGGGCGGCGACAATGGAGAGGCTGACGTTAGCAGAGCTCAAGTCCAGGGGCCTGAGCGCCGACTTGTTCTAGTCGCTTGTCATTGGCGTGAATTGTTGCACAAAGTCGTTGACTAATTTGTATGATAGCCGACGCTTATGAATCAATCTCTCATCTGCCTCACGTTTATGTTGATCCTCTTGTTCTTCATCCAACCTCTCCAGTCCTCAAACCTGCCATCCTCGGCGGGCCAGTCTTCCAAGTATGAGGGGCAGGTACCCTTTAGGACCTTGGGTACGCCATGCCACGCAAATCGAGACTCGTTGGTCATGTACACGGCGTCTCCGGAGCGGAGCCGGAGAATAAGGTGATCCTTGCCTCCGGGAAGTGCTTTCTTTTCGTCCTCAGACATCTTGCCGACGTCGTTTGGGGTGATCATGAACAGCGAGTCACAGCCGATGCTGATGCTGATGAGCCCCTTATCAGTCTCCTCGGACACGTCTCGGTGCATCATCATGGTGTCTCCCGGCGTGTAGAAGTTCACGATCGCGGCTTGGGCGAGAGTTTCGGGGAATAAAGTCTCTAGAAATGAGGAGATATCACGAGGAAACTCGGGGGGCTCCTCTCCGGGGTAGACCCTATTTGTCCAGTCGTACTGGCCTCCGAGGGTCACCCAGTGGAGGCGCCGGTCCATGACCTGCTTCACCGAAAGCGGGTTGTGGACGTCGGGATCCTTGGGCTCGAATTTAACGTCTGAGTCCGGCGCGTAGGAGAAAAACGATGAGGCTAGCTCATCACTGCCCTGCGTCACTTCAGGATAGGGAAGCTTCCAGTGGAGATGTAGGCTGGTCTGGTGCCTCGGATTGCTCAGGTCACGGTGGATGATGCGGGCTAGCAAGATCTTTTGCAGCTCTGGTGGGATCACAGATGGTACTATGAGGAGACCTGGAAGCGGGATTAGAACCGGAGTTCGGTGTGGTTGCTTGGTATAGGCTGTGGTGCCTGAGACTGACCGGGGAGGAGCGGATGGTAGTAAATAGGAGCATCTTCAAGATCTAATCCTGAGCTGATGCCCGGTGACAGATGGTCAAATGATGTCCTGAGCTGGTCAATGGGGATCTTCCCGGCGAGGACAAATTCTGCAGCCTTTTCTGGGATTCTCAGATCGTCAATATCGTGTCTCGACAGATCTGCCGCTTCGGTCTTTGAATATGCCTTCCATTTAGCCCGGAGCTCGTCGGACGGCTGCTCGTGTGCATCCAGTGAAGAGATGTCCACCGTCATGTTCATTCACCTGGCCCACTTGGTCTTTACAGATATTGCTTGAGTGATTCCGTGGCTGTAAGAGTGAATGATGTATCGACACAAGGGACTTGCAAAGCCAACATGAAGGTAAGGTATTGCCCAAGAGTAAATCTTAACGCAATGTACCGTGGTATGCCACCTAGAGATAACTTCACATTCGAGATCCAGACTTGGAAAGTGCAGCATCCCACCTCGCTAGCGCCGCTGTCCGCCCCACAGGGACTCGACTTCCACACCGAGGGGCTGAGGGGATGGTGGGGAAGCTTGTCCGATAAAGGGCCGCCCGCAGCCGATAAGACGACGCGCTAGCTGTAGCCATGCAAAACGCGCCTGCAAACCACTCCCTTGGGACCGTTGCATCTGTTTGGTTGCACTCGTAAACATCCCACCGGAATTAATTTGCAGCTCATCAACACCAAAACATCAACATCGACCACCGATCCGACAACCGACAACCCCCAGCACAGCCAGGGTCGCCAGCTTGCTCACCCAGTCCCCCACTGCTTGTACGAACTCACCTTTTGTAAGTTTGTTTCGACGACGATGCGAGCATAGCTACTGCTTTGCATTGCTTTCCCGGATCCTCTTTTCTCCCTTTTCGTTGTCGCCGACCGCTGCTTTCCTCGAGTCCTACCCCTCGCCGCGTCGGTCTCGGCGGCACCTTGCGCCCTCACTTCAAAGGAAATCTTGAAGGACGACTTCATTATCGACTCTTTTCTCTACGATCGCTACGATACAAAGGCAAAGCAGCCTTTTCGATAACAGGAACATCGGTTAATATGGAGAACTACCAGAAGCTTGAGAAGATTGGAGAAGGTAAGCAGTTTCTTTGGGTCTCGGGCTTGCGTCAGAGGTCAATTGCTCATCAGACATTTGATTCCGTCTTCTAGGCACGTATGGTGTCGTCTACAAGGCCCGTGATCTCGCCAATGGCGGCCGAATCGTCGCCCTGAAGAAGATCCGACTCGAGGCCGAGGATGAGGGTGTTCCGTCGACCGCCATCCGCGAGATCTCGCTGCTCAAGGAGATGCGCGACGCCAACATTGTTCGTCTCCACAACATTGTCCACGCCGACGGCCACAAGCTGTATCTCGTCATGGAGTTTCTCGACCTGGATCTCAAGAAATACATGGAGTCTCTGCCCGTCTCCGATGGCGGACGCGGCAAAGCGCTGCCGGAGGGCACAGGAGCTCAGCTGTACGGACTCGGCCTGGGCGATGCTATTATCAAGAAGTTCATGAGCCAGCTCTGCAAGGGTATCAGGTACTGCCACAGCCACCGCATCCTGCATCGCGATCTGAAGCCGCAGAACTTGCTCATCGACCGCGACGGAAACCTCAAGCTCGCCGATTTCGGTCTCGCCCGCGCCTTCGGCGTCCCTCTTCGCACCTACACCCACGAAGTCGTCACTCTGTGGTACCGCGCCCCGGAGATTCTGCTTGGCGGCCGCCAGTACTCGACCGGAGTCGACATGTGGTCGGCCGGATGCATCTTTGCCGAGATGTGCACTCGCAAGCCGCTCTTCCCTGGCGACTCAGAGATTGACGAGATCTTCAAGATCTTCCGGTACGAACTTCTTTCTGTTATTCCAGCCTCTGACGGCGGTATACCTACACAACTTTGCATATGGTTGAGCTAACATGACTACCCTAGTCTTCTCGGCACCCCGACCGAGGAAGTCTGGCCCGGCGTCACCTCGTATCCCGACTTCAAGGCCTCCTTCCCCAAGTGGCAGCGCGACATGCACAACCCGATCTGCGCCAACCTCGACGACCAGGGCCTCGACCTCCTCGAGATGCTGCTGATCTACGACCCCGCCGGCCGCATCTCCGCCAAGCAGGCCTGCAACCACCCGTACTTCGAGGACTTCTCACGAACCAGCGCCTACAGCAACGGCTACCACTAGAACCGAGCGCCTGCTGTTGTGGCGAGGCCGATGGGCGGTCCTCCTCAAGCACAGCTCGTCCAGCAGGCCTTTGCCGGCCCGCCTGCTGCCGTCTACCAGGCCTTCCACGGCGTTGTCAGCGATGCCAGGCCCGACAATGACGGCATCAACACCTACAATAACAACAGCGGCGGAGGCGGAAAGGAGTTCACCTGCACCGGTCCGCCCACCCAGTCGTTCGAGGAGTTCCTCAACCGCCACGGCAGGCCTCAGCCCCAGCACTCTCGGATCTCGCTCCAGCAGCAGCAGCCGCCGGTACATCAGCAGCAGCAGCAGCAGCCCGACCCGGCAGCCAACAACATGTATCCGGGAGCACCAATGTACTTCCCCGCGCGCCCGATCGAGTTGCCTCGCACTCTCGACCAGATCGACTACTCTGATTTCATCCGGAAGTAAAACACCACACCCCCCTCCCTGCAACCCCGGTATTTTGCTTTTCTTCTTCTTTTTTTCGCTGCAGTATGGTCTTATCAAGTTGTATTCTTCTTCTTTGAGACGGTCATTTACGGCGGTTGGAAACGGGGGGATCAGGAAGGTAGGAATGGTAAAAGAGGGGAACACGAAAGCATGCTTAACTGTGTGCTTTCTGGATACTGTTCGGAAAGGGGGGCAGGGTGGTTGGCAGGTTTTCTTCTTTTTGTTGACGGAACGGTGGCGTATACCCGGCGTTCAATCGTGTGTGTTTAGGTACAGGCAGGGAAACGGCATGTGTGTCTGTGTGTGTGTCTGTGTTTTTGATGTCTTCGGATATCTTGCTCTGGCTCGTGTTGTTGTTGGCTCTCCCCGCCGGTATCTTCATGATTGTTGGCAGCTGGGAATGCTCGAGTTCCCCCTTTTTCCTTTGTTATGGACCGTTGTATTTGATAGACATGAAGGACGCCTGCATGCATGCATGGCCTGGAAGTAAAATGAGGACACGGATTTCATGAACTCCTGCCGCTATCGTGAAGTCCTTGTGTGGAAGGTGCTGCCATGCTGTTTACTTCCATTGCTTGGGTATCTACAATACCCTTGACACATGAGTGGTTCTAGAGCCTCACAACCTAGACCGCTTTAATCTGCTCTGCTGCGCCTACTAGATTCGATAACAGGACGTCCCTCGTCTTGATATGGTGGAATGCATGAGGCTTGGCCGAGCACGCGTATACCTCGCCTCGCACTCCTTGGACAGCCCACTATCGTACCCATCTACAGAAGCATCTCACCGCCATTTTCGACGGAGCCTATGAACCGACGAAGATGTCGAAGATAGCGTAACCCCAGGGGTTGAAGGCTGGCTGCGTTGGCCGGTATATGATCCGCCACGGTATCTCGTTTCCCAACGCTTCCATGCCTGGCAATATACGAGCGCCGCGTCACTGTTTTTGCCTCCTACTTGGAAAGACAACCGGATGTCGACGGCTTCTATGGTAGTTCTGCGATACTGTTGACGAATCACGGGCCCCATTATCGAGGCAGTGTCTTTTTTTTTTTTTTGCCTGTCGAGCTTGGCCAACTTCGGGTAGAGTACACGGACTTGAAAGGGGTCACATGATCGACGGTATATCAGCCAACCAGCATGGGTTCATCTACAGAGACATCAGTGAGGTGCTAAGGTAGACAGGACAGCGGAAACAAGATACTATCTGATGCCGCTGCAGTCTATATCCGCAAGGTGCCCAAATAAGCCCATCGCGGAGCCCTGGGCAGTTTGGAGGTACCTTGCAGATGCCTGGCTTCTGACGGCAGCCGCGTCACGGAGGTGACAGAGCGCCACATGGCAAAACCGGGGCCCCGCGCTAACCCCATTGGGGTAATACGTACGACCCTTTGGGGGAGGGCTGTGGCTGTGCGTCCGCCAAGTTTTGCTGAGGCGAAGAACGCCATTCTTCAGTGTACTTCCTTCTGGACCAGTCAGGAAGAGTTCCGAGCCCTTTTGGGGAACAACGGCGCATGCACTGCGGGAGGGGGGGCTCAAGGGCCATTCCGATTCGTGTGTGGCTTGTGGCTTGCTTCCTTGCATCTTTGCTGCAGCTTTGCCCTGACTGCCCTGGAGCCGAGGCAGAAATGATATTAATCCTGCGGGAATAACGAGGGAGTTGCCTCTGGAAGGTCGGCGAAGCCTTCGACGCAGATGAAATATTCTTGTCGGCGCCGGCAGCCCAGAACTGGTGATGCTGGTCAGCGAGAGTACCCTTTACTGGTCCCGAAGCGATGGCTGTCTGCTAGGTTTACAAGTCTGGGGAAGATATTGGCTGTTGGTTGGTCGGCGCTGCTTATGGGTTAGGGGAGAGAGAGCCTCGCTCTCAGCCTACGTCACCGACGAGCGCACGTCAGCTCGTTTGACAGGTGGTGAGAAGCGGTCGTGGTTGGCTTGTGGTTTGAGGCCACTTTGGCGGATTATTCGGCACCAACTTGGTACGGCAACCGCTGATATTCCTCTGTCGGACCTTGTCGGCATCCTTGGTCCTCTCAGGTTCGGTCATCAGCGGGCGTTCCGGATGATGCAGAAGTGAGGGACAGGTGTGAGCACTTTGCCTGTTACAGGCAGAAATGAGAGCGATGGCCACGACTCATATCCCTGCAAGCAACTACCGACCCCAAGGCTGATCAGGTAAGCCATGCTCCAAAAATATACCTATTTTGGGAGAGTTAGGGGGTGGTTTTTGATGAGCCTGACTAACAACGCAGCGACCAACACCACGGGGACGACAACAACATGCGTCTCTGACATCTGATTTCAGCCTCACATCGTTGCAGTCGTCAATGACCATATCGCGGGACCGAGTGTGTGAAGCTGACCAGCCCCTATCACAGCAGCGCAGGGCCGTCTCTCATTCGTCGCAGCGCCACAGGCTGTGATGGAGCGACCTTACCCTCTGTCTCAGTTTGTCGACCGCTCACAGGCCAAGGCCCAAACTCTCGGTGGCTAGGAGGAATCTATCACGACAAAACTTGGAAGGAGGATGGCTGCATGTCTCTCCGACTCGGCCAAACCCGTCCAGTGAATGCTTGTGTCCGGTCGATGCGTGCCGGTCTTCATGCGGTTGCATCTCGGCGACGGGGGCGCGAATACGGGCGTTGTGCGCTCCGAGTTGTCATGTTGCTCTAGACTTGGCGATGAGGGTTGCTACTACCGTGCAAGATACGCAGTTGTTTCCGTTGCATCAACAAGGCAAAATGCACATCGTTCTTCCTCAGCCACACTCGCTTTATTTCCTCGTCGAGAGCAAGGTTGCATACCTCGTAGATCCCAGGCGCAAGCTTGATCATTCATGCAACCAACCGCTCCAAAAGGGGTCACTTACACGGCCACGGACTGCCAGCTACCGCGCGGTGGATAGAGGAGCAACTCACCGTAAACACCACATAAGTCCAACAGTCTTCTAGCTACGTATCGTATCAGTGATCTACGTGTTAATCCGGTGGCTGGCATTGTTGTCATCGCATCCCGTGCGTCGTGTAGAGTGATGTGTTGTCCGGGGCGGTCGCGACTTTGGGCCGCGTCCACTGCTCTCAAGTGCCCCAACTCGAACCGAGCGGGAGGCGGTCCTTCACTTTAGCCATTCATGCATCACGAACAGAGCATTCAATGAGCTGGCATACTCGACAACGCAAATGCTAATCTCCCATCAACCCCAATCCCTCCTATGAGTGTCCCATTCCATATTTTGCACACATGCTGTGCGGGCCGTGATCGACGGAAGGGACATGATGCTTATTTCATATCCACGACAATGCCATTCCATACGACGGCGGGGAGTAAAGAAGATCCCTAGCCTCCATCAGCAACGCTGTACATGCCAACCACCACGTGCAGAAACGAGACATTCTGGAACCGCATGTTTAAACTTTTTTTTTTTTCTTGTTCGTTGGAATGTTTGATTATATTCCCACCACGGACTTTTTGCTTCCCTGCCAACAAGACAAGTGGGAGAGAAGTGCTACAATCTGCTTGAGTCTTCAAACAGTATGTCCCCGTGATGCTATGATGATGATGATGATGATGATGATGATGCCAGTGGTATTGGGTCAGAAACAACGAGGGCAACACCCTGTAGAGTAAAAGTCCAATGAGTGTTCTTCCAGAACAGACTCAAACCAATCCCTCCTTTCCATGGTCTCTCTATCCCATCCATCCACACGATGCATGTGTAAAGTGAAGTAAAAAAACGCCCAATGCCCCGAAGAACTGTAACAAAGTCCCTCGGTTTTTGAACCCAAAAAACAAATGATGAAAAGCAAAGAAAACTCCAACTACCATGCAAAAAGTCCATCCATCCATCCATTACTTCCTGGCCAGCTTAGTTAACCAGTTTCCCCCCGGGTAGTAGTAGTAGTAAGGGTTCATCGCACAGCGACTCCACTGCTGCCCCCAAAGACCCGCCCGAACACGCCCCTCACGCGCTTGGCCACCTGCACCTGCTGCTGCTGCTGCTTGCCGTTGCCGGCGTCGTGCTGCTGCTGCTGCTGCTGCTGCTGCATGTGGTGCATGTCCCGCAGCTCCTCGGCGCTGATCTCGTACAGCAGCAGGCTCCGGTTGCTGCTGGCGGCCCTCCTGTGCGCGTAGATGCTGCCGACGGCGGCGTGATGATCCTTGGCGGGCACCAGAGGTGGTAGCGGCAGCGGTTGCGCCGCCGCCGCAGACTTGTCCTCGGAGACCACGATCTCGACCGGCGAGTCGTAGAGGCCGCCCTCCGGCGCCGTGTCGGCGTCGTACACGTACGGCTTGGGGTCGTCGACCTCCGGGTCCGAGAGCGGCGTGGCGGCGCGGGACTGCAGCCGCGAGGATGATGATGACGAGGAGGAGGAGTATGAGGCGGAGGAGGCGACGCTGCTGGCGTACGCGTGGTTGTGGTGGCTCAGCCCCGGCGGCGGCGACAGGTCGCGGAGGGGCGAGCGCGAGGCGTCGCGCGACGAGGGCGGAGTGGGATAGCCACCGCGGACGGCGACGGCCTTGCGGGCGATGCTGGCGGGCTGGTGCACGGCGATCCAGGCCTCGGCCTCGTCGCGCCTGCGGCGGGCGGCGCGCTCCTCGGCCTTGCGGCGCTGCCGGCGCGCGTGGCGGTCGGCGATGTCGTGGCGGATGGGCGCGAGGAAGGGCTCCAGCTCGCGGTAGAGGTCCGACTCGGTTATCCTCAGCTCCCAGTTGAGCAGGGACAGCAGCTGCTTCTCCATCAGGTTGACCTCGGTGCGGCTGAAGCCGAAGTTGTAGGCCTCGGTCTGGATGACGCTGTAGCTGGCCCAGTGCTTGTTCTTGGGGCTGCTGTCGTTGAGGTACTTGGCCGAGAGGATGAGGGAGGCCAGGAAGATGCGGTGGGTCGTGCACCGGAGTCCCTTGGCCATGGGCTGCAGGCGGGCCTTTAGTCTGTTCAGATAGACGAGGGTGGACATCAGGGTCGGGACCTGAACGTTGGACGACACGACGAGCTGTGTGATAAACTCCTCCAGGCCGGGCAGAGGGCCGTCCTCGTGGCGGACGGCTCTTGGTGGCGGCGACCGCGGTGGTGTGGGCGGCAGGTGAGAGCTGGCGGCGGTCCGGGGTTCGGTGGCCGGGGGCGGCATCATGTTCGGGTCGCACTGGATGACGGAGAAGGCGGCTTCGGCGAGGTATGCGATCATTGTCCGGCTTACGGGCTGGTAGACGAACTGCTCCAGTGCTGCAGCGTTGAGCTCAGACATGTTGAACGCTGATAACGACTCCATGATCTTTGTGTGGTTGTGTCTGCTCTGTAGTGTTGTGGTGAGAGCAAGACGGGTAGTTGAGTTTGAAGAGGTGATGGTGTAAGTGGTGGTGTGGAGAAAGTTGAAGAGTGCGATGGCGTGAGGTGGTCAATTATTATAATTCGGGAAAAAAAGAATGAATTGAATTATGACAATAGATGCACCGCTTGTCCGAGGGAACGGGAACAATAAGATGCGGGTATTGGGTGTAGAGTTAATATGAGGCGTAGTTCATGTGCAAGTGCAATGTGCCTCAATGGGGAACGATTGGGGGGAGGGGGCAGAGGAGGATGGTGGTCAATAGCGATGCAATGCTATTGTACTTGATGCTTCACTTCCAAAAGGGCTGGGAGCGGAGCGAGGTGGTTTTGAGTGAGCGACACTCCTCCTGTGTGCCTGTGTCTCGGAGGCTTTCTGCTTTCTGGCAGACGAGCAGCGAGGGTGACGTTTTGTCGACCACGAGGCTGAGCCGAAGGCGTCAAGTGCCTGGAGGTGGCCGGCTCAGGCGGACAAGGGTTGGTATGGAGGTGGTGCCGGTGGTGGTACTTTTTGGGCTGGCGAAAGAGAGGCGAGACAGGCCTGGATCAGAATGGACCAGGGTAGTCCCAGTCAACTGAATTAGGCTTGGCTGATGGATCGACACGGTGGATACCTCGACTCCAGGGTCGGCAGGGCTTGCAGGGCTTGGTGGGCTTGGTGGGCTTGGTGGGCCTTGGTGGGGTGGCTTACGGACAAGTCCGGCAGGGGCTCCCTGTAAAAACTGGGTCTTGTCGAGTCTTGTCTGTCGTCCTGTGCTGAACCGTCTGGATTTACCTCGGGAACTTCCAAGTACGTACTGTGCTGCACAGCAAAAAGCAGGAACAGCAGGTGCGTGCAGGTCCCAAAAGTTAAATAAGAACTGGCAGCGTGGCAAACACCGGTGGATGAGCGAAGAATCCCGTGATCGGCCGGGTTCCGCAAAGACGATGATGTCCGTATGGATCGAGTCGGGTTGGGTTGGGTCTAGTCGGCGCAGGCAGGTTACGTGGCCGATGGCAAGATGACTGTGGCAGCGTGGCTTTGTGTTCAAAACCCCCGAGGTTGCCGTCGACGTCGTACTTATGTGAGCCCCGACTCTGGAGCAAGGGAGTCTGTGTCCTGAGAATGGAAATCCGGGGTAGTGACTTTTGTCTGAATCAGGCAGTCGACGGATACGAGTATTGGCAGCGGGTCGGCTATTGGCGAATTTGGCGTTGTGCTAGACTCGACTTGACTGAATCAAGGGCGAGCGAACGAGCGATGATGTACGATACTCTAGACGCGAATCTCGAATGATTTGAGAGCTGTGAATAGATC
This sequence comes from Coniochaeta sp. PK30-01, assembly GCA_023628855.1. Taxonomy (NCBI): domain Eukaryota; kingdom Fungi; phylum Ascomycota; class Sordariomycetes; order Coniochaetales; family Coniochaetaceae; genus Coniochaeta; species Coniochaeta sp. PK30-01. The sequence continues at coordinate 269,460 of JAMAJW010000028.1, read as the reverse complement.
GAAGTGACTGTCTGTCTGTCTGCCATTTTAGGGATTCTGTCAGTTATTTTTGCTACGGCTCGCACGCGGTCCGATGCGATAGCTCAATAAATTAATCTGGCTGAATGGAGCACCAGCACCAGCACAAGCACTCAAACGCACACAAGCACGGGCTGCAACTAGATGCATCAACCGCAATCAAGTGCATCCAGTTGCATCATGTGCATCCGAGAGCTGCTGCAAGTGAGCGCCAGGAAAGGCAGTCAGGCAGTCGGAGCGACACGCTTTGAGGTCGCTTTCGACGGCCGTGCCAGACGCTGGTCCGGGCAGGAGGAGCCAAGCCGCGATGACCTCTTGTTTGAGCAGTCGCCCGTGCAAGACGCAGTGCAGCCATTGTAAGGTTGCCTGCAGTGTGTTGCAGAAGTGCCCTGCGCTTGCTGAGGCTCGACATCACTGGCTGAGCCAAAAGGCACTCTTACTTCCCAGTACTTCGGCAGGCGAAGCGAGGGGTCGTGCAGAGGCTGTGATTGGGTGTCGGGTTGGAGTTTTGGGAAGTTGTAACTGGGCTGCTTGCTTACCTGTGAAAGAATGAATGCCTCAGGGGATGCCTCGAGTAACGACAGTGCAAGGTTACTGTAAGGCTTCCTTGGGGTGGTGTTGCTGTGTCGGGCTCACTGTCTGTCTATCTGTCGGCCAGCGAAAGGATTATATAGATTGATTGACCTGGAGGATGAATTGTCCTGCCAAAGGGAGGATGGTGGACCGAGAACAGGGTGGTGGAGGGCCGAGTGGTATTATTGAGGTGATATCGTCCTGGGAATGCCAGCGAGTCTAGGGCTCGAGCTGTGAAATGAAGGCGATGTCCTATGGCGTCGCGAAGGGAGCAGAGAGTCTATCTCGCTCTACCTGAGAAACTGGGAACCGCACCACAACTTTCGAGACTCGTAATATCGGAGGCTTCTCCGAGCCTGACTATCGCAGGTTGTTCGTGGGGCTGCCTAGGGCTGTATGAGATATACACACCACAAGGCACGGAGCACCAAGGGGGGGGAAGTGCCGAGTCCGATAACAGTAACGCTCCGTGCGGGATATCCTGTTCCTTGGGAGGAATGGGAGGAGAAGCTGGAATGAGGTGTTCAATCTGAGCAAGAACCAGAGATTTCGAGGGAGGATGTGGATGATTCTTATTTCGTTAACTGTCAAGTCTAGCACGTCTCTTGCATGTCAACGAACAGCCCAAGCTTGGCGTCCATGTAACTTTCCACCAGGTACTGCGTATGGTAGATGTCGCGGGCCATCCATATCTTGGCCGTTGATCACCCACCAAAGCCGCGTAACAGCGGTGAACCCGACTCCAACTGGACGCGAACAATCAGACATCAAACCCGTTTCTCCCGCCGGCGCCCAAGTCGACAACTGGTTCGTCTACGTTCGAAACCGCGCGCAGGGGGTCCCCGTTTCTTGAGGGGCCCGAGTCAGGACGAGTCTCCATGATTTGAGTGGCTGGCGATTTGTTATTGCCTGTCGCCATGCCTCGACCCAGCGAGCTAGGGCCCTGCATGACCCCCTAGATTGAACGAACGATTGGGACCCCGCCGGCCTATTGGCTGCCAGGCCGTCGACACATGAAACAAGCGACTGCTCTGTCAAATCCTCGAAACCACGAGTACACTGTGGACAGTACGTACAGTATTTGATTATCACGGCTGCCACCTGGCATTGACAGCATTCGGGAGCCTTCTTTGGATGAGATCATTCCAGCGCATCCAAATCATTTGCTGGGGCAGTGATCGATATCTGATTGGACTGTCGACAGCCAGCTTTCCCCTGCAAATACTATCTTTGTTCACTCGTCCATGACATCGACGGAGCCCAGCAAACGACCAGTTTGCTTTTCTTGGAGCTTGTTGTCGATACACGCGCGTCTGTCTAAACAGAGCAAACACAGGCGCATCGCTGGGAACCCCATGAGTTGCAACTGTTGTTTTGACTCGGCCCCCATTTCAACCCGGCATTGTTGTGGTGCGGCCAGCAAACCAGGCCTCAAACCGCCCTGAGCGCGGTGGCCAGGAACACAGGCAGGCACCTGAACAAATGTCCGACGGGAACCCAAAACACGCAAACGGATTCAGTGAGGCCTCATCATGAGCGTTCGGAATCTGGGTCAAACGCTCGAGGCCAAGGCTGTGTGCTTGCCGTAGATATCAAAACACACCATGCGAGACGTGACTGGGTTTGTTTGTTGTTGAAGACAAAGTCTAATACCGAGTCTCATGCGCTACGGGTCGTTGGATGTGTGACCATATCATGCCGCGTTGACCTTGCGTTTGTCCTGGCTGACGATGTCGCGAGTGCAGGATTACACAGAAGGCCGCGTGTGCCGGTTGACCTTAGACACTCATCTCTGACGGAGGGTTTGATGTTGTGCCCTGTGTTTCTGCGCCGCGGAGACGCTGACAGTTCATGATACACCGTGGTCAATGATACTGCTACAAATTGCACACTGTGTACAGGTGTCTTTCAGCTGGCAGCGCCGTCCCTCAGGGCTCTGATTTAGCGGTGACACCCAACGACCCCTACACAATGCTTGGATCTGGGAAAGTACAGGGGGCTCATTTGACATGCTCGATAAACGAACACCTCCAAATCCAATCAATCTTGCATATCCGGCTTGCATCCACGTCCCCTGAAAGTGTGGCTGCCCTACGACGACGGCTCAACGGCGGTGAAACGAAACGAATCTGGGAGCTGTGAACACTGGTCCTATATCAACGCCGTAGCATCTTGTCAAGAGGCCAGAGCGCAACAAATGTGACATCTGCAATGCATTTGAGAATCAGCACATTGGATCCCTTTGGTCCTCCTGCGATAGTTGCCTGGTTAGATTCTTCATAGCCAGCTGCATTGCGCGCTCCGCAAATCGAGGGCACCAGATGTCTCGACCCAGTGGACGGAATGTGGTGGATCTCGACGCCGGAATATTGAACTCTTGACTCGGCAACGGAGTATATCGAGTCATGACTTAGGCCTCTGCTACGCAGCACCCCTTTCTGATCTTAATGTGTGCTTCAAGGTTACCATGTGAGACCTCCACTGGATGTCTTCGTCATTACCACAGAAGTCCCACGGGAGGCTACACCCAAATGCAACCGTGGCTGGTGACCATCCATCAGGAGACGATGCTCTCAACAAAAGTACTCTTGTAGTGCCTGGTATGCGGGGAGGACCTAATGCAACCTCTTTATCCTCCCGCTGGCTCAGGCATGTGCCCCGTGGCAACGTCCCCCCTAATGACAAAATCTAGACTCAAGCACTGTAATGTAGTCTAGGGATGAAGAGAAACTGAGTTTTCTTGGCCCGACCGAGGTTCACAAATTGTCAACCACGGAACGATCAGGCAATCGACCCGTATATCATGTTGTATGATGATTTGCAAAAGCGTAGATGGGCGAGGGGGATCGTCCGCACATCTTGGTGTTTCAAGATGCCTGCAAACGACAGCATCACGACAGAACCAGCCGGTGATCTGATCGCCGCCGTCATCCCAAATTTCCTCATCGTAAACCACGAGATATACCTCCCGCTTCAAGGACCCTTTTCTCCTTTTTCCGCACGGGTTCGTCGTCACTTGCAAATGGTCTGTCCACCTGCCCGGTGCAAATAACCCCGCGATTACGGAGCTGGCGGGGTTCATGTGGGCATGTCATGTCACGGCTGGCCAGTGCACCCGGACGCTTTCCTTTCTACACAGTAGTGCCTCCCCGCATGACAACCCTTTCCTTGGAAAACAACTGCAAGTGGAAAAGGGATGAAGGAGGCGTCACATGTCGAGCTGATCAGAACGAGTCCTCATCTCCCCATCTACTAGCACGGTCAAATGGTCCATGATAGTCTGGACTCTCTTCATTTCCTTATGCAGCCCTTCCTTCAGCATGTACGAGGACCAAACCGGCCAACACGTGTGGGCAGAGAGAAACGACTTCGGTCGACGCACCGCCTCCTCCCTTTCGTCGGCCGTCTTGTCCCGTTCCGGATGCTCGAGAAAATGTTCGACCGCAGTGCAAGGAGAGCCAGAACCAGCTCCGTCTTTCCGGAGACGGACGGCAGGCTCGAGAATCAACCGCAGGTTTCGGCGCTGCGTGTGCCGTGATTGGCCGTGGCTGACTGAAACACGAAACGGGGCGCGTCGACCAATCGCTGGCCGGAAGGAGGCCGCATCAGATTCTCTTGCAGGCCGAGACCCGGGCTTTGTACACCAATCCGGTCGAGGAAAAGCCAAAACCAGAAGTGCCCGATGAACAATTCCTGCTGAACAATAAGTGGCTGAGCATTTCAGGAGTATCCTAGATTGAGGGTGCCGAATCGGCACGATATCGTGTCGCTGGTATTGGGAGCTCGATTCACACAGCTTTGGAGATCGGGCACAGATCTGGGCTTTGGATGTCTCGTCCTTGTCCGGTGTTCCTTGGTTTTTATTCGCATCGGTGTACGAAGCACACAACCGCACTGGTTGTACTGTGGTACAAAATCTAAGCATGTGTCGTATGAGGTTGTACTGGAACGTTCGGCTGGAATCGGGCCCTTTGCCGTGCCATCGAGTTCCTGTCCTTTGCACTTCATCGGCAAGGTCACGATAGAAGCCCTCCTGGCTTGAGATACCTTGCCTTGACAACCTCGACTGTTTGCTTCGGTTCAGATGACACCTCCGCGCAAAGCTACCCTCCCCGCGGAAACCCTGTGCACGAGACCCTTGTCATGAGAACCCTTACGCTACGCCCATTCCGGTTACGCGTGGCTGATGACTTGCAGCGCCGATCCGCTCGACCTCATCTCGGCAGGACGGCAACGCTAGCAGGGGCAGGTCCGGGGTGTGGAGGTGTGGCGTTCTTCAGCCACACTGGTGAAGCTGGGTTCGAAAGTGGTCTCTGGTCGAGATGCTCGACTGCTCGCATAGGTCCAGCTGTCCAGGGTTTGTTGGTCTCGGGCCCTTAATTGACCGCTGGATATTGGACGATTTGCGCTTCGGCTACCTCTCGCAGTGTGCAGGTGACTGAGGTGACGCCGCGGACATGGGCTTCCAAGGGACTGAGCAGTGGCCACCTCTGGGAATTTGAGGGAGCCAAGCAGAAAAAACACCTGCGCGACCAGGGCCGGTGTTTCTAACCGTCGTTCACGCAGTGAGGTCAGAGAATTGTTTTCAACGGACCTTGAATTCTGGATTGAACCTCAGCATGGGCTCGCTAGGAGTCTTGTTTGCCCGCCATTGACCCATTTTGCTGCGTGCTTTGTTGAGGCTGAGGCGGTTATCTCGAACAGCACCATAACCAAGCCAGAACCCTTGCAGCATGAGTACAGGCAGACATACAGACAAGCATACAAGCAGACGCCATCCACGCCTCAGCCGCGCGTCTGACGTCGCTCGCCAACGGCCGGTCAATGCATGCGTTCCCAGCGGCAGGCAAGCGCCGCCGTTGCTTCAGTCGACGACTCTGAAACTAGGCGATGGATCTCGACAGGATTACACAAGCCTCCTTGGAACAGATTTCATCGGCAAGAACCAACAGCCAACAGCCAACAGCCAACGCACAAAAGTAGCTGTGCTGTCCCGTCGCCGTTTGGCAGGCGGTTAAGCGCGCAGTCGGACGCGCCATTTTGATACGACGTTCAATCTGGGAGCGCCAGATGCCGAGCCAGAAATAGGATTGTGCACGGACCCCTCGTCCGCGTCAAGCACCCCGGCGGCGTTGAAGCTTGACTTCCTGCGGTACAAACTCGAGGCTCATTCTAGATAATGTGGTTTGTTGTTGCAATATTGCGATATGGCCGGTTGCGACGGCATCTGATCCTGAGTTTCGACAGACGAGTTCCTTGGTAGCATTCGACAGAGTCGTCTGTGTCCCAAGATTGTCCAGCTGCAGCGGCTCGTGAGGTCGCCGAGACGGCATGTAGATGCGCTAGGCAGTGAGCTATCATCAACTTGAGGTACACTGTGATGATGGGACGTGTAAGTATGAATCGGTTGGCATTGCCACTCAAGCATTCGATTCGGGAAATGTATTGCATACGTGGGCAAAGCAGTGATACTCACTCGATGCACATATGCCATCGTCGCCCATATATCCCCAACGACAATAACATCAGAGTGGAGGTAGTAACATGCATTGCAACTATATCGCAGCCAACCGGCCTCGACTCGGCACCTCTCGCAAGGTGCTGCTGGCACGTCTAAACGGACCTATTACTCGAATATTGTAGACCTAGCCACTAGACACCATGGATTGACTGCCCAGTATGTCCAACCCGCGACTCAAGATACTATCCTGACACACATCTCCCCCGTCTGCCGTCTCCATATGCATGCCTTGCCGATGTGTCTGTCGTCCCTCCATTCTCAGCCGTGGCATGCCCGTCCTATCTCCAACCCGATCTAGACCAACGCTCACGCAAAGTAACTCTTCCAAAGCACCCCCTCGAGATCCTCCAGCTGTTCCTGCGTGAAGTACTGCAACACCGTTAGCAAGCCTGTCAACCACCTCTACCATCATCTCGGGAAAGGGGGGGGAGAGGGGTAAAAACACAAACCTTCTGATCCGCCGCCCAACTATCCTGCCTCGTCTTCTTGAACTCGGCCAAGATCCCCTTGACCGTCTTCCCCACGATCCCCGCATCGCTAGCCGCCCGCGTGGCCAGGTGCGCGAGCACCCCCGGCATCCACCTCGGCGGCGGCGTCGCGTAAGGGAAGGCCTCTATCAGCGCGCCCAGCCCCAGCACGGCAGCGTGCCGCCGCAGTATCTGTCTGTGCGCGTCGACCGGCGTCTCCGTCCCGGGGAGCTTCCGCTTCGGCATCGGGTTGAGCCTGAGCTCCGACTCGAAGCGGGCCCTCAGCGTCTCGATGATGGGGCGGCGGATCGCCTCGGGCGAGCACCGGATCATGCCCGCCAGGGTGGCGCTGGCGGCGTCGCGCACCTCGAGCTGCACGTCGCCCAGCATGTCGCCCACGGCGTCGAAGAGCACCTCGCGCTGCGCGGGCCCCGTGAGGAATAGCCGCCGGAAGTAGATGACCTGCATGTTGATGAGGGCGCGCAGGCGCTGGTGCCACGACGCGGCGCCCTTGCCGATGCGGATCAGCGCCGAGATGAACGCCTCGTCCTCGCCCGCCCGGAGCGGGATGTTGGGCAGGTGCCGGTACACGTGGTACGCGAGCTTCATGAGCTCCGGGTCCTCCTTGATGTCCATCATGTGCAGGAGCTCGTCCATAAACGGCTCCGGGAAGAAGGGGACCAGCTGCGTGCATTCCTGGGAGCTGAGCATGCTGTCGAGCCAGATGAGCACCGTCTTGGAGCCCGACGTGTAGCTGGAGGGTGTCTGCTGCCCCGGCGCGCGTTCGTGCCGCCACCTCTCGAGGCGCTGGAAGATCTCCTTAATCGTGCTGGCGAACTCCTCTGTCGGCTGGTAGGGGCGGATGCCGATCGACGAGTCGGCTTTGTTCGCCTCCAGAAGCGCGGCAACGGCGGGGAACGACTCGTGGTAGCGAGTGCGGTAGATCGTGGCGATAACCCTGCCGATCGACTCCCTCACAGTCTTGTAGGGGTGGTCGATGTGGGCAAGGAAGTCTTCCAGGATAGGTTTCTCGTGGCGGAAGTGCCATCCCGCATCGTTTACGCAGAATTCCAGCATCTGGACCTTGGCGGAGTCCTTGAAGGCCGCATTGGATGAGATGTCCAGCCTGAAGGCGCTGAGAGCCTGGATGAGCTCTTTGGACCTGCGTGGATCCCTCGCGTCGATAGTCTGATGGAGACAGGTCAACCAGTACTGGAGGTTGTCCGGAGTCAGATCGTCAGCTATGATCTTCAGCATCATCGGCGCAGCGAAGCCCCAGACCGCCTCCCGATACTCGCGCGGGTCGTCACTAGTGCCCGACAGCATGGCGCCGAGGATCTCTGCGGTAGCGCGGTGCTGGTGCTTGTCGCTGCCATCCCCGTAGACGTCCTTCACGAGCTCTTTGATCTCGTCAAAGGTCACCTCAGTCACGCCGTAGTAGACCAGGTCGAAGACATGCATGAGCAGGATGACGTTCTGCATGCGAAATCGGTCCGCCCCCGCATCTCGCGGCTCCTGCTTGAGATAGTCGAACTGCTTCTTGAACCACTCCTTTGTGAGGATCTTGCCGATCTGCGTCCTCGCTTTATTCTCGAGGTCGTCATAGCCCAGGAACGGCTCTGGATTCGCCGTAGAAGCCAGGAAGTGCCTGCCCCAGACAAGCCAGCCTGGGTGATCGCTGTCGACAAAGTAGTCCGCGCCATCGAACTTCTCGAAGGAAGCCAGATAACGGTTCGTCCAGGTCGGGTCGTCCGAGGGGACATCGACCTGGAACTTTTCGCTGTAGGACTCCTTCTCGAGCAGGAAGTTCTTGTATTCATGGCCGTATACAGCTCGCATGTCAATCGCAGAGCATAGGCTGGAGAAGGCAGACTGGTAATTGGACCGCAGACCGGGGTGAGGGTCATTGGTGCCATTCGCCACCAGGGCGATGAACTCGCTAGGAGCAAGCGTGTCGAATCTGACGCAGAGATTGGACGCAAAGATGGCGCATCGGTTGGCCACCTTCCAGTGCGAAGTCCTCGCCAGTTCGGTCAGTTCAATCCCGAGCGCGGCCTTCTTTTCCTCGACCCTCGTTCGTCGTTCGACGATGAAGGAATGTCGTCTATCGATCGGTGCCGTGCAATCTTCCTCGGGCTTAATCGACTCTACGATATCCCTGTCGAAGATGACCATGCGCTCAAACGGCCTGCCAAATTCCAGCAGCGGATACAGCGCCGTGCCGCCCAGGTTCTGGATGGACTGCTTGTCGACGCTGGCCGTCTGGATGTACAGACGCATCAGGTCAGGGGCGAACCGCCAGTCGCGTATCAGCGTCTTAATCAGCGACGAAAACAGGAGGGTATACATGGCGCCCTTGATGCGGTCGTGGTCGTTAGTCTCCAGCGCCTTGCGGAACCGCTCGAGTATGACAGGGACGACGAGGGTCCGGCCGCCTATCAGCACCTTGAGCGAAGAGTCCTGAGCGCCTTGCGCGACACGGCGGACATCGGCATACGAGGATACGCACGATTCTGCCAGGTCGAGGAGGAGTTGTTTGTCGAGCTCGCTCTTCTTCCGGTGGACGGCGTTATACTTCACACGATGCAGTTGATATGCGTCGGCGCGCTTGATGAGCAGGGGCCTCGGGTAAGCTTTCCGCAATCCGCTGATCTTGAACGGTGCGATGTCTGCTTTGTAGAGACGGACCAGACGCTCGAAAGGATGAGCCGATCGCTCAATCCCGACATCTGTAATCCATGTACGGTAGGCCGAATACAGGTGCGTGAAGCATGACACGTCATCTTCCTGACTAGCGTTCAAGAAGGAATGAGTCCGCGACAGCAGGCGACCGATGTCCTCTCGGATGTCATGGATGCGTGCATACAGTGGGCTCTCCGGGTCGAGCAGGTAGCCTGCAGGATATCGGAACTGCCGCCTGAGCTCTTCGTCGTCTGCCACCTCGGCGAGCGGGTTATCGTCCTCCTCCATTAGAGTATTCTCGTCCGTCTCCATCGGGCCACTGCCATTGACAATTGAGGTTCTTCTGGTGTCGCCAGATGCTCGCTCGGGGTCAAAAAGTGTCGCCACACCTGAAATGACAAGGCGCAAGGCTGCTAGGCTCCTAGACAACTCATCAGACCACTCCTTGTTCTTGCCCTTCCGCGTGACGGGAGGGTTGTCGCTCATCAGGTCCATCAGCTTCTGGGACGCGGACCTGGCCTGGCTCTCAAAGAGCTCGACGGCGAACTGCAGCTCGGCAGGCGAGGCCCGATGCCATCGGATGGTCAGGTCATCTGGTTCGGTGATGCGGCCCCAATCATCGACGTCAAGACCCCGCTTGACAACATCCGGCTCGTATAGTGCGTTATCGATAGGATATGTGTGCGTTAAGTTGAGCAGGAGGTGGTGGATGAAGTTCGAGATGTGAATGGTCGGGAGACCTCGGCACTTTTCTTGCATATACTGAGCGATGCCGAGAAGCTCAGACTTATACCTGAGGACCTCGCTCCCGACATGTACAACACACATACTCAGCATGCTCACGTGCCAGACTAAGGCTCTATCCCGAGGAAGGACTTCCGTACCGCTGCTCCTGTCTGAAGCCGCACCGTTGAGATCGATCTCGTTGCGGATGTTGACGATCAGCATGGGGATGAAGACCTTCAGCGTCTTCTCGGGGTTGACCTTGCAGAGCGCATTGCAAATCCATGCCATGGCATCGCGGGCCTGGTGGACCACGTGATTTGAAACAAACATGGCCAACTTGTCTAACACCAAGTCGAAGAGCTCTGGGGATAGCGTCGCAAACAACGGCGTGAAAGCTGACGGAAGAGTATTGATGACATTCTCCTCGGGCGTGTTGGACCGTATGTTCGATGAATCTGGCAGATTTTCCAGAAGCGTGAAAACTTTGCCAAGCAAAGCCAGCACAAACTCTCCGAAGCCAGCGGTTGAAGACCGAAGGATGTTTGCTTCGACCTCGTCCGACAACTCGGTCTTGTAGTCGATTTGAACATCCTGGCCTTCGTGCTCCATGCGCTCCATTTCACCCTGGACCCACTGTTGGGCGAGGCTGGTGTCCTGGACCTCGTCGTGCTCCTTGATCAGAGACTCAAATGGGATGCTATATGCTACACTCTGGATAAAATTCAAAGTGTATTGGGTCTTGTTGAGGTCGTTTGCGTCGATGCCTGGCAGGGCCAAGGCGAGGAGGGCCGTGATGTGGCATCGGAAGCCCTTCTGCTTGGACATGATGTTGGCGATCATTTGCAGACCACAGAGGCTTGACGTTGTGCGATGGACTTCTACCAAGCCCTGCAGACTGGGGTAAAACCGCTGCAAGGCACCGGGGAGCATGAGGTCCGGCTCAAGATACGTCAAGCCCTGAAGGGTGGAATAGTAGTAGTTGACAACCTTGGATGATTTGGCGAAGAGACCCATGAAGGTGACTTCGCGCAGGGCGAGGACGAAGCGTCGCTTGAGCTCGTCATTGATACGCCGCTCGGGAGGAACATCGAGTTCCCCGCTCTGCTCACGGTTCCAGCGCGACACGAAGATGTCCGTCAGGAAGAAGGTCAACTGGGCTAGGAAGTTTGTCCAGCTCCCTTGGTTGGAAGGGTGGAAAAAGGTATCGACCGACTCTATCAGCCCCTCGAGGTTTGACAAGATCGAGCTCTCCTGTGTCAGACACAGCGGCGATAGCGAATTTGCGATCCATCGTGCAATCATGTATGGCACGGGATACTTCTTCTTGTCCTTCTCTAGGAACACGCCAAGGCCCGACGAGTAATCAATAGTTGCGTAGGGCGAGTTGGCCTGGCCCACGGGGATCTCGGTCAGCCGGAGGATAGCTGTGAAGATTAAGTCCGACTGCTCCTTGGTAAATATGCCATGCCCCGAGAACGGAACATGGGTGCATGATAGGTAGTCCCTGGCCATGCGAGAAGAGACATCGATCCAGCACACGTCCGCGGTCTTAGAACGAGTCATGAGCGACCATAGGTGGAAGAAGGTTGGGACGAAGTCCGAGGGCTGAGACTGGGGCTCTGTAGGCGGCGCAGGTCCTGTGGGTAACAGAACGGCTACAGCTCCAGCAACAATGTAGGCGTTGGTCAAGTCCGAAGTGCTAAAGTATGGGAGAATCTCTTCCAGCATCTCCCGCCTGTCTTTAGGATCAAAGTAGGAGTTGGCATGGAGACAGAGCTTGATAAGATGCTTATTAGACCGTCTCCGGCTCCCTTGGTGCGAGGGGCTCTCGGAGGGCAAGACGAGTCCCTTGAGCTCCTTCCATGCGGGCCTCCAGTCAAGGATCAAATCTTCCCCTGGTTTAAGGTAGTGCTTTTTCCGAGTCAACGCAACAAGCATTTTGCAGAACCTGTCTGCGGTGACCGGATCGAGGCCGGGGGCCAGGGCGAGATGGTAGTAGAGCTGGGCTAACCTCGCCCGGAGCTCTCGCGTCATCTCGAACTTGAGGTTCAGCCACCCTTGTAGCTCTCTAGTCCAATGTAGGGCGCCTGGTGAGAAATCCTCAGCCATTATGGCTGTGTATAGGTTCTTGAGAATGGCTTGGAGTGCGGCATTCCGAGAGGACTCCTCCTCAACCTCGAACGGCAGCAGCCGGAAATACTTGAATGTCCGCGGCCGGTACCGGGTCTTGTCATCCTCGTCGCGGCTGTCGGAAACTCCAGGCGAGGTGGCCCTTGATATGGTGTCGATGGAGCTCAGGAAGCCCTGGAACTGCGAGGCTGCATTGCCGGCTGAGGCCCCGAGCGCCGCAGCCGCAGCCGAGATCGGCCCCAGCATGTCGTCCATCTGATATTTTGGCAATGTTACTTGCGTTGATATGGGTTAGGTAAAGTCACCTGCTGTGCGAGATGATGGATAGAGCTGAGCCTATGCTTTCGGTATAGGCTTGGACAGCCTCGACACCGCCGTGGTTCGCAGGGCAGCGAGGAATGTGGCGCGTCGTATCAGTCAACGGCAGGAGTCTAAGAATTCGAAATCGTCCGAGATACCGCACTGTTCGTGTTGACGGGCAGATAGTGTTGTGGCTCAAGGGCTAGCTTGATTGTCGTCGAGGGAGTTGGTTCGGGGTTAGGCCAACGTTGCTTCGAAGCAGATGTTATCGGCTAGAGCAGTCCCTGGATAGAACAGCAGGAGTTAGCTAAAGTATGGGCTGATATCAATCCCGGGAACAATTTGAGGTGTGCTTCGCAGAAGAAATGTAACCACGGCCGTCTACAGCGACAAGTCTCGTGGATCGTGTGACCGGTATCGTGACAAAGGACGACAGCTTGGGATGGTGTGCTCCGGAGTACTCGCAAGATGCGCACCTTTTATATAAATACGGTAAAGTAGTGTTCTACTATAGTCCTTCAAATCAATGATATGAAGTTAAAACCCCGAGGATTGCTACAATCGTCAGTTATTCGAAGGTGATGATAATTCGAAGTCGTGAATGATGTTGCAGCGCGGCTGAGGTTGACCTGGAGCTTCGTCGGTTGGCAGCTCCGGTACGGGTAGCTCGCACTTGACGCCCGCAAGGATCAACCGTTTTGGCTGGCCTCGTGTTCCTTAGTTCGGTGGATCGAGGACGCCCTTCAATGTGCAGCTTCGGGGGAGGTGAGCAAGCAATTGGGCGCGGCGCGTGATGGATGTGGAAGCAAGGCTTAGGTAGTTAGGTATGGCTATCCTTTGCGACGTGATGCAGGTGTAATGCACGCTTACTTCATTAGCAGTGGTTAGCACTGTGGTGCCAATGCTCGCCAAGCACCAAAGCTGAGCACGAAGGTACTCCAGGTACGTACTACGGTCCTAGCTCAAGTGGACCCTTGACTGCGTATTATGTAAGTCAGCAAGCGGTTAACTGCCCGCAGTGGTTCGACCTTTCCGTAGGACCCGCAGGCTGCCAGGTGCCGTCGTCAGCCCAGTTGGCGATTTGTTGGGGATTGTTGGCCAACCTGATCTCCGGTCCAGGTATTCGTGCCGGATTGTGGCCAAAGTTTAGAAGAAGAAAAAAAAAAAAGAATCACAGATATCAAGATAAAATACAGGTGAGATCGATCGATCATGCTCGGTGAATTAAGGAGAAACAGAAGCAAACCAGCTTTCCGCGCGGCAAGAGTCTCATATTTCAAGGAGGCGGCCACGGAGCAGGCGCCAGCTGAGCAACGCAACCCAGCCCTCACATCCGCACTCCTACCGGAGCACGAGGCGTCCAGATTGCTAAGAATTCTCGTACGCAAAGCCTCTACTGCCTTCGGCGTCCGGACACGGAAGCTTGTGCCCAAAAAGTTCCAAGCCAGATTATGATGAAACCTAAATGTCGATGCAATGCCCAGGACCTCATCAGGTCCTTGCAGTCAGTCAAATTAATATTGCCTTTATGACCCAGCCGTGCCCAATGAAGTCCATGAAGACGAGTCCCCGAGTAATATCCCGTTTTGATGTCCATTATCTGATGCAATCCATATGATGCCCAAAACATGTCTGTATCTCCAAGTTAGCCCCCCAACATGTGGCTATCTCTACCCTTAGACTTAAGCAATATAAACCGGCAACCGACTACCCAACAACTCGCTCTTGGAGATCTGTACGTCCTTCTTGTGAAAGTCATGCAGCAAGAGCCAGCACAACATCCGGAACACGAGCGTGCACCATATATTACTCGCCTGCGTGTGCAGCGTCTCGGTGTCGGCCCTCCTCAGCGGCTTCCGCCCGGGGACGTCGTAGCCGTCGCTGTTGCTCCTCATGTCGTCGAGCTCGTAGTCGCTGCTGTCGTCAATCTGGATGTGCAGTCCCGCCTGCAACATGCGTCCCGACCCGTGGCTCTGCGTGTTCTCGTGCGGCACCGGCGTCGGAGCCGGCCTGGCGGCGCCGGGGGACTGCGGCGCAGCAGCGGCGGCGGAGTGCGCGCTCCCGGTGGACGGGTCACGGCTGTGGTGCGAAGGGGCGTAGCGCGTCGTCTTACGGCGGCGGAAGCCCTCGACCGCCTGACGCATGACGCGCGGAAGGACGACGGCGAAGTAGATGTCCATGAACTTCTCCTGCCTTTCCTCGGGAGATGCGGAGTTCAGATCGTCGAACCGAGGGGGACGCGGGCCTGATCCCGCTTGCGGCGTGCCTCCGGCGGCGGGAGACACAGGCGATGTAGTTGTGCTGGCCGACTGCGGCGCTTTGCCTCCGTCGGTGGCGTTGCCGGGGGCGGTGGCGGCAGCTTCCGCAGGGTCTTCGTTGACCATGCGCAGGATCTCCTGGAAATGCTCGCGCAGCACCATGATGACTAGCTCGCGAGATATGTGCTCTCTCAAAAAGTCATCGCACTTGTCGATGGCACTGTGCAGCGTGTCGAGCAGCGGGATGCTGAAGTCCTGGTGCCCCGGTCGAAGCTCGCCCTCTACCTTCTCCGCGAGCCGAGCCAAACGACGGACTTGCTCGGTGGGCACCGTGATGTCGTCGTCTTGGACCTTCTTCTTGTACTCTTGCAACAGCTTGCGCAAGGAGAAGAACTTCTTGTCCCAGTGATATGGCGTTGGGTTTGGTAGCATGCGAAAGCAGCTGTTCGGGATATGCAGGTTCTTGCTCAGCATTCCGACAAGCTCAAAGGCCACTATCCGCAAGGCGTTAGTTGACGGACCTCAGGAGTGTGAGATGGAACTCCTTGCCTGAAAAGAGATGACCATGCTTGGTCTTGTCGGAGCGGAAATAGTTCGCCGTATTAGTATTACAACCGATCAGCACCATGGCCTCCGCCAGATCGTTCGCACTCCCCACTTGGAGAATGCTGAGATCCTGCGGCTCCTCCTCCGTCAACTCCAGACGTCGGCCGTCCATGTCTTTGCGGAATATCGTCGATACATACCCGCAGCAGAGCTCTTTGACTTCGTCTACGGGAATGACGCGGTTCTCGTGAAAGCGACTCTTGCCATAGATCTGGAACGTGAACATAAGGCCAAGATCGTCAACTTTCGTACCCGTCAGGATGTAGCCGTTGCCCTCGGCGCGGTATCTGTCAGTAGAGCGGTTGAACTCCTTCCAATGCAGACCGAGCATTGCGGCGATCTCGAGTAAGTGGCACATGGCAGTGGTCGCGTACGGCTTCTTGACGTTACTCGGCATCGTGTCCCAGCTCCGCTTCTTGGACTGGAGCGCTACGGCAAGTGTATGCTGGAGGAACTGCGCCTGCGGCTGGTTTGAGGTCGGACTACGGCCGTACTGTGTCCTCTGCCAGTCTTGGCTCTCCTTCTCCATGGACTGCAACTCTGACAGCATCATCACCCATGTCGCGCGCTCATTGTCGGCCGTGTGGACTTGCTTGGCCCGGGAGACCAGCTCGTCGCGGTGCTTCCGGTCTTCTGTCGGCAGGAGTGTGCGAGTATTGCGCAGGCTCTCTTGGGACCCATCAATGAAGTATATCGGGGCGTCCCTGACAGGACCTTTCTTGTTGGTGGGTGGAGAGACGAAGATGACGGGGGTCTCGAACTGGACTTCGAATCGTAGCTCGTACGGACGGAACCTTCGTTTCTTGCTCGTATGCCATAGCCCCATGACGCTCTCGCCGCACTCGGCGTATCCGGCTGCGGAGGAGTAGTATTGTTGGGCGACCTGAAGAATCGTGCCAAACAGAGCAACCACCGAGACGACCAGGGCCACGACGCCCAAGATAGTCTGCTGCGCATCGTTGCTGTCGCGTTTCTCCATTTCGAGGCAAATCGACGGCTGTTTTCAGGGGGGGGGGGTATTCTATAAGACACGGTCGGGCAGGGAAAGGCTATTGACGCGCGTAGGAGAAGACTCGACGACCGCAGATCTCGAGGACCGAAATGGACGAGGCTCGCGGCTGGACAGAGCATTACAACATCGTGGAAGAAAAGCAAACTGAAATCGCTGAGAAAGGCAGAGCATTAAGAACTCAGTGCGCGCAAGCAAAAGACGCTGAGAAACACAAGAGAGGGGGTTGTGGCAGGCGAGGCCGCGAGTGCCGGCCGAACATTGTGGCCGTCGTTGGCGAGCCTCATTTGACGAACCTGGACCCTTTTTGGTCTCACCGTGGACAGGGGCTGAACCGGGGATCGAGCCCGGCGGTGAGGCACCCCTATGGGGCCTGTGCAACCAATCTGTCTCGGCAAGGAGCGGGCTCGGGAGCGGGGGCTAACCTGTTTCCAGTTAGCGTTGATGGTGATCTCGTGGAATCCGTTCGGCGGGATATCTGGGACATCGTGCTCATTCCTTGCGCTTCGAGAAGTGGAATTGTCTATGTGCGATGGATCCGAGCGATCTAGATCTCATCAGTTCGCGCGCGTATGACCGCCAGCCGCATGACGATCCGGATGTGATCAGAGGATGGGTACCTGCAAGATCTAGAAGACGAAGCTTCGAGTCTTAATACTCCCGACCATGTTCAACCGTCTTTAATGTAATGAATATGCGAAACGCCCATTCGATCTTGACATGTTCGCCACGAGAAACGACTCGGAGACATCCAAGTCTGGTGCTCGATGGCATATAATAGACAAATAGATCGTGATGCCGCGCAGTGGATGGAAAGCAAGGTAGGACGGGAGGTGCATTACCTAATGTGGAGTCTCTTTGGAAGAGCAAAGGAAATGGATGCGGAGGTGAGGTGCGTTCGTGCCTTCCCATATGTAATGTACCCCTGGTACCTACTCAACCTGATCAAAAAAAATTCCAACATACCAGCGTTGCAATCTTACAGGCAAATCAGAGCACAAGCTCGGCTGCTTGATATCAGACTAGACTTCATCAACTCGAATTAGCGACAAGAATATTCGACCGTGCTTGACATCGCCCCTTCGACATACGGTCTCTTGTCGGACATTGTCATATCTCCACGATAGATAGTAGGACGGGTGCGCACCAAAGTGGTGTTGGGAGGCACAGCTGGCTGGAATTGCTCAAGCCATTGGAAAGGCCGGATATGAAGTTGGCACTCTGGAGACGCCAACACCGCTGTCTAGCTCTATGGAAATGGGCAATTAGCAGAACTTGGATTGAGTCCAGGTGAGCATGATTACAGGTATGATACCCCAAAGCTATTCACTAAGCAGTGTCTTAGGTCAATAATGTCAGCCAGAAAAAAAAGCCGGCAACTGAGATGGAAGCCGACGAAGGGACGACGTCTGGAAGAACAGCATTACAGAAGACTGCTAGACAATATCTATCTAGACAGTCGTTGAAGAGTCGAAGAAATCCGAACGATTTAAAGCAAGTTCACATACTGATGGCTGCAGGAATGTCTCTGTTACCCGATGCCAGGTCATCAAGGCCTTCTCAGAGCAGACCACCACAGTCATTCCCAGCGATCTTCTAACCCAGAGTATATTCGCAAGCAAGGCTCTTAGTAAGTGCATCCCTCCTCTTTACATCCTTTTCACATCAGCCATGCATGAACGCCGTTCAAGTGTCGTTGGCGATGTCGTTGGCGATGCCGCGGTGCATGCAGCATACGTATCTCGCCCAGAAGTCTCGAACCCACGGCATTACCAGTAAGCACAGGTTATCATTGCGACACCGAAAACGAATTGCCCAGACGACATTGGACGCATAGATAATTTCTCCTGGCTGCTTGTCTCCAGTACCGGCTGGCGTTGAGTTCGTTTCAACCTGGCGATCATGGCCCCTCGGCTCCGGCATATCAAACTGGAAGTCCATCAACCACCAAGCACAATCATCCGGAACGACACACAAACCAGACAAACGGCACTTTTAAATATGCTGACATATCTTCAGGTTTACCTTGCTAGGGTTGAAGGTTCACAAACCTTTCATCAAAGGTCAGACATACACATCGCTAAAGTGATTGAAGTGAGCAACGGTCTTGATTCAGGCTTCGCCAGGCTCTTCTGCGGAATAGTCAGCGATCACAGAAGTGATGTGGCCGAAACCTCACAGACTCTCTTTGATATTCCGTAGGGGTGATACACTTCGCTTATGCTTATGTTTATCCATCTCCCACATGCATGGGACGAAAGAATCCAAAACGGAATTCCGTCATTCAGGGGGCCGCATTGAGGCAGATTTGCTCGGCAGGAGACGATACATTTGCTCTGATCGTCTTGTCGGTGCCGTTTGAGGACCAGATGACGAAATCGACATGTCTTGCCATGATCTTCTATAAGATCACCGGCCACAGGCCCATCGTCCCATCCGCAACCAGTTTCTACTCCAACTCTGCCTCTCTTGTCATTCTCTCATTTTCTGCTCGACAGGCTCGACAGTCGTTTCCACTCTATATCTTGTTCATTTTCGCAACCGCTCGGCCGGCTTTACATATACATTTTTAATCAACGACTTACAACATGCAGTCCAAAGCATTCATCATCGCCGCCATCATGGCCGTGGCCGAGGCACGTTTCGGCCAGGAGGGTCTGGTGCAGGCAGCCATCCAAGGCCTCTCCGCCTTCGGCAACCCGGGTGAAGCCCCGACCCTCGCCGGCCAGACCCCCGGCGTCCTCCTCGCCGGCGCCAACGCATGCGCCAAGGTAAGCAGCCGCAGGGCAACACAAGCTCTCCGTCCAACTGCCTAACACACGCCTTCCCCACCACAGCTCCAGCTAGCAGACCAGATCGTCACGGCGCTAGGCAACGACCCGCAGGTCCTCGCCGGCGCGGCGCAGCTCGTGGCGGCCGAGAAGAACTTCAACCCCTCGGCGCAGTCCATCCCGACCATCTGCAGCGACGCGAGCCTGCCCGCCACTCCCGAACTCAGGGGCATCGTGCCCCTCGTCGACCCGGCCGTGACCGGCTCGGACGTCGAGAACGCCAACTCGGCCGCGTCGCTCAAGGCACCCTTCGACGCGACCGGTCTGAGCGTGGCCGACGTCGTTAAGGCGCAGGGGTTCACCAACTTTACCGAGCAGGCTGCTGCTTGAGTTGTGGTATCAGGTGTCTGATGGGTGTGGGTTGGTGCTGGGCGGAATTGGGTGTTTGCCGTGCTAGCGGGAGAGACCTTGGGTGTAGATGTAAATATGACAACACCATTATTTCCTTGACTTACATGCTTTGGGTTAGATTCTGGTCACTGAGTCTTAAGTGTCGGACTTCTGCAATGTTCCAGCATCTGTGCACTTATTGTCGCACCTAGAGACAACAGAGACACTAGGTATATTCTTCTCTTGGAGATGAAAGGTCAATGGAGCACGCAACCACAGAGGCAAGGAAAATAACCAGAGTCCAAAAGTGAAGAAGTATATGACAGTGCTTGGAGATACTAGTAGAGAAAGTCGACTCCTGGCAAGTTTAACTGGCCTCTCATTCAAGGCCAAGAGGTGTAAACGTTGCTCATCTGGCCACTTAATATTCAATGAAACATGATGGTACACAAAAAGTAGCTGTAGCTATGCTGACATTGAAACTACGAAAGATATCAGCGTCACTTACACATATGCTGGCAGGGTTTTACCTAGATAGTCACGGTGAAGTATAAGAGCAGTCCCATGTGAGACAGAGATCGCTAAGAATATCTAGCTACGTCTATCTTAGCAAGTTATCCTCCCTCTTATCAGCTACCCTGTCTAGCCCTTTCCTCAAAGATATTTCCCCCAGATTGCCTAAGTTGCCAGAACCACCGCCCCAGTCAGGTACTGCACATTCCAGACAGGCTGTGAGGTGAGCAGCGCCGGAAATCCCAGCTGATGAGGGCAAGTAGCCTGGTTCTGCGCCGGCCAGTCGAGGGCGCACGTCTCGTCGTAGCCCAGCGTGCAGGTCGGCGTCTGGATGTTGTACAGCACATAATTATCCGCCACCCAGCTGCCGGGCTGCACGAGGCAACTCGCGAGGTAGTTCATGCTATTGGCGGCGCTGAGGACCAGCCGGCCGTCGCGCATCAGATCACTGCACTCCCAGGCCGGTCAGTCCTCGTAGGTCGCGCCGATGCCGCCGGCGGCGACAGGCTTGGTCCGCGCCGAGTTGCCGGTGTACAGGTAGTTCTAGGCGTCGTAGCTTATGTCGTACACGCAGCCGGACTGGTCGACGCGCAGGAGGTTGACGGAGCGACCGCCGTAGGAGACCTGGACGCAGATGTTGTCGCAGTCGACGGGCTGCGGCCAGTAGGCTACGCGGTCGGTGTTGATCTTGCAGCCTAGCACGTCGACGGAGGAGGAGTACATGTCGTGAGGGGTGACGCTGATGCTGGCTGACGTAGTGAGAGGTACTACAGGGGTGAGAGACACGCCGGCCAGGAGGGCAGCGGCATAAAAGAGAGTGGAAAGCATGTTGAAAGGCGACTGATAGAGTATTTACTGCTAAGAGCTGACAGTTGATGGCTGATGGCTCGTTGTTGCATGGGATGAACTGAGGATGGAAGCAAAGAAGCAAAGCGTGTAAAAGGTCGCTTTATATAAAGACAGAAACGCAGGTGAAGTTAGTGACCTGAATGAGTTTAAGTGAAGTTAAGATCTCCAAAGAACTTGAAGTGAAAGTCAAGTTTCTTGAGGCGTGTAAGTGACTTTGAGCCCAACATGCAAGACACTCCAGGAGAGTAGTACACTCGGGCCAACAGACCCTATAAGTTCATACCTAGGAAGTCTGAGAATATGTAAGGGTTCTGGGCAGACAACACCATCGTGCTGGGTTGTGTGTACCCTCTGCGTCAGGAGTTCGACGCTTCCATGCTCTGGGTTTGTGCAAACAACTTGAATGATGCCATCTATGCACCATTTCCGAGTACCAAAAGTACAATATGAAACGCTTGAAATGTTAAAAGAGGGCTGCCTTCGGATCCCTTTGATCGCGCAAGCATAACGCTTACGCTCACAACTCTTTATGTAGGATAGCTCTTTCGTGGCCCTCGTCCTTTTCAGATAAATCTAACAAAGGGCTCGAGTCATGAGGGTTTTCGAGTCTGTTTCATCTAATCATTATCAAACAATACATTCAGGATCCGGTCTATACATGAGTGCCGCATGTTGTGTTCAAAGTCCTTCGAGGTCATCCACGTCAAGCCACGCAAGCCACCTTCAGCGAATCCCTACGCGAAATGCATAGGGAGACGAGAGTTCAGTGCGGTCATGCAAGACCTTGCGACCTATATTTTTTCATTTACCTGGTCCGCCAGTGATATTGATTATTGATGTCGTTCGGCTCACGAGGAGCCAGATCTAGACTAGATCTTCGAGTGTTCAGCGTAGCTACCCCCATCGACAATATCCAGGGTTGTAGACACAGTTCCAATTCCCGGCTGCGGGTTGATCCTTCAATGATAGCTATCGGTATGCATTGGAACTGTTTGGTCCGAAATCGCCGCAGGTCCACCGACTTACAACTCATTTGGGTGATAGCTTCGACGGCTAGCTCCACGGATGGTCTGCTCTGGCGTCACCCCGCATGGCCGCAGATAGGCGCTCCCCGCGCCATGCAACCCCTTAGGCTCATTTCATGCCGATGGCTACCTTACGGATCCTTTGAGTCCTAACCAGCGATATCACCATGAGCCTCCCAAATCAACCCCAAACTAGGACGGTCTCATGAGTTTCACAATGGACCACGAAGAAGACGGCTTCGTCGTCGTGCGCCACGATGACGTGCCCGCGGCAGATGCACCCGAGTATCTCGACGACATCAGCGGCTTCGTCGACGAGATTGCGGAGTCGCTGTGGCTGGCGAACAAGAAGATACACGACAACCCCGAGCTGGGATTCAAAGAATACATCGCCCACGAGACCCTGACGCGGTTCATGGAATCGCAGCCAGGATGGAAGGTCACGCGCTCTGCATACGGCATGGAGACTGCCTGGGTGGCTGTCTTCGACACCGGCAAGAAAGGCCCTGTGATCTCATTCAATGTTGAGATGGGTATGTCGTCGATCACATCACCCCCCTCAAACCCCAACTCTGTCTCTAACCCTCCGCCCAGACGCACTCCCCGGCATAGGCCACGCCTGCGGGCACAACCTCATCGCCACGGCCTCCATAGCCGGCGCCCTGGCCACGGCCTCCCTGCAGCGGAAGCACAAGCTGCCCGGCAAGCTCGTCGTGTTCGGCACGCCCGCCGAGGAAGGCGGCGGCGGCAAGATCAAGCTCCTCGAAGCAGGTGCCTACAGCCAGCACAAGGCCGACGTCAACCTCATCTCCCACCCGGGCATCGTGGCCAACTGCGCGCTGATGCGCACGACGGCCTACCGCCGCTTCAGGGTCGAGTACACCGGGCGCGAGGCGCACGCCGCCGCCGCGCCGTGGGAGGGCATCAACGCGCTCGACGCCCTGGTCACGGCGTACAACGGCCTGTCGGTGCTGCGCCAGCAGACCATGCCGGGGGATATCATACAGGGGCACATCACGGACGGCGGCGCGGCGCCCAACATCATCCACGCGCGCGCGGCGGGGGTGTTTGTCGTGCGCGCCGACGCGAAGGCGCGGCTCGAGGTGTTGGTGGGGAAGGTGGACGACTGCTTCGCTGCGGGCGCGCTGGCGACGGGTGCCAAGCTGAAGATGTCGCCGGAGCAGGCGTACGCGGACCACGTGCCCAACCGGGCGCTGGCGAGGAGCTACACGCGGTACTTCAACCGGCTGAACCCGGAGCGGGAGGGGGGAGCGATCCCGGCCGACCAGGACAAGGACGAGGCCCGCGGGAGGACGCAGGCGAGCACGGACCAGGGGGACGTCAGCTACGCCATGCCGAGCCTGAGCGCCGGGTTCGCGATCGCGCCGGGCCCGGGCGGGACGGGGCCGCACAACCCCGGGTTCGCGGAGAGCGCGGGCACGAGGGACGCGTACGAGCGCGCGCTGAGGGTGGGCAAGGGGCTGGCTGGTACGGCGGCGGATGTGCTTACGGTGAAGGGGCTGTTGGAGGAGGTCAAGGAGGAGTGGCGGGAGACGATGAAGGGTTAACAACATGTTGTAATAGGAAAAAGTATTTGGTTAGGATGTTATAGTTGAGGAATTCGTCATCGTCCCACGTATACTTCGGACAACGGTGCTCTAGACTAATGGTCGTTCCTCGTCGTCCAGGGCTCACAGGCCTTCAGAAGATCCAGGTGGACCTGGTCGTCGCCGCTGCGCTTCAGAGCAGCGCCCAAAACATCTTCCTCCCCCATGCGTTGCAGGAAGATCAGCAAGCCCGCCCAGTAGAAGTCGGCGTAGGTCACGGTCTTGCCTTGGAAGAACGGCCCCTCCGGGTTCTCCTTGAGAAGGGCGGTGACGGCGCGGAGGTGCGGCTCGGCCGCGTCCCACGCCTTGTCGCCGCCCTTCTCGGCCCAGTACTGGTCGAGCGGCATGCCGGCGTAGACGGTGCGGGTGCGATACCAGTACTCGTGGCTGGCCTTGTTGAGGATGCGCTCGGGGACGAACTTGTAGTAGACAGGGTCGATGACGTCCATGATCTTGTTCATGGCCTGGAGGAGCCTGTCGCTGACGGGCGGGTTCAGCTCGAGGGGCGGCTGCGGGTACCGCTCGTTGATGGCCTCGGCGATGGGGCGCGACTGCATGATGTAGGTGCCGTCTGGGAACTTGATGGCCGGGATAGTGTACAGGGGGTCATAGACGGCGCCGGGGGGGATCTCATTGGGGGCAACACTATCCGGGGGTCAGAGATATTACTTTCTATGATAATGATTGGTGATCCGGAGGCGTCGAAGTTCACTCACTGTCCCTTGAGAGTTTCCTGTATCTCCGGGTACTCGACCTGAACACACAATCAATCACCACCCTGTGATGTTCCTAGTTGACATTTATTTCTCACCCATTTGGTCTCGTAGTCCACACCCTTGTAGTTCAAGAGAAGACGAACTGGCGAGAGTCATGTTAGCTGTCTGCAGATGCGGAGTGAGTCGTGAGGTGACTCAGGTGAGGGCGTACTTCTCCAGGGGTTCAATGACCACGCAGTGCCCTGCTGGCTGGTCAGGTCGAAGAAGGTGATCTTTTCGGACGACATTCTGGGGGGACTTCAGCGTGCTTTTATGAGTAAGGTAGCAGGTACTGTGTGTATAAGTTGAGATTAGTGATCTTGTCGGAGAGAATTTATAGAGACGTGGGTGCGAGATAAAGGTGCGGGCCGACGGTACCTGGCTATTTCAAGGGGTTAGCCAGTTTACCTCGTCATTTACTCCACAGCACGCTTTTGTCAGCATTCGGGACCCAAAAATAACGCGGAAGGATCTCAAGTTTACGCCCTTCCAGGTGGTGGTTCTTGGCGCCCTTGTGCTCCACTAACTGTTCATTCCTAGATCCATCGTTGCCAAAGAGAGTCAACAGCACACTGATAACAGTATAGATGACCGGGACCAGACGAATTCATATTGGAATGAGTGACTGAATAGAGCAATTGCTTTAATGGCCAGTCTTGGCGTCCTATCTGTCTCCAACGAAGGCCTTCAATCAGATTCACTCTCGAGAGCGTATTGGACTCTTGTACATTCTCCTCTTCACCTAAAGTACGTCCAGTCGTCTACTCCGTCCAGCACTGCCCGCTGCCCGGACCCGGCTGGCACTGGACGCGTCCCCCGTTGCAAGAGTAGCACCCGTATCCCTTAGAGCACTGGCACTGTCCGATGACGCAGTCCGAGTGCGGCGGGTAGTTCTCGCCGCAGCGTGCCTCCAAGCCACGGACGAGGAACGCTGTCTGCTCGTAGTGACGAGATGTTAGCGCAAGTTCTTTTTCAGGTATTGTGCGCACCCCGTGCGGGCATCTCTTACGGTCGCCTGTCCAGTGTAGGTAAAGCCGCCGTCGGTGATGACATCAACGGACGGCGCGGTCTCGGATGGGAGGGCAGAGATGCTGGCGGCGAGGCCGAAAAGGAGGGTGATAGTCCCGAAGGTCTTCATCTTTGCTAGGATGATTCTCTCGTGGATGAGTGCTAAGAGTTATTTGGATGTGTTCTCGAAGCTGTTGAAGGTTTGAAGATGATGCTGGATATTCAGAGGGAACGTCGAGCTCTTATAGACATTGGGGCTGCTGGAAAGGGTTCCAGTGGCATGTCACGTCTATCGTCTTACTCCAAAAAGCATATCCACCATCCCGCTCAGCAGGCGGATCTCACAACTTCCATGTAATACCGGCATTCGCACTAGTTGGACAGAGACAATGAAGTCTACACTGAAGGATCTGACCCAACTCCCTCGACAAATACTTGTAACGGCAGAGTTCCACTATATGCATGGAACTTTGCCAGAACGGACAAACAGGCAGACATGTCTGAGATCTTCTCCCGTCATACTCTGTGCTAAGACAGACGATCATAACGAATAGGCGGTCTGTGAGCCACAGCTACACCAGCACAGGATTGAGACACTATCTCATCAGAAAACACCACCAGATGATCAACACCGGACAAGGGAATCTTGCCTTCATTCTTGGGGCTTTTGTTCTTATTATGAGCTTGCTGTTCTTCATGTGCCTTCGGTGTGAAACATCGCCATTTGTTTGAAACGTCCGCCGAATTACCCAGGAGTCCACTGGTATAAGCTAGGTATCCAATTGTAATGTCTTAATACCGAGTGCGCCAGGTATGGATGGCGTACAATGAACTCATGTGTGACATATCTTTCCCCGAACCGTGTCAGTGCTAGCCATGGTGAATACCTGGCAGTGAGCCGAGGGCCGGATACGATCAGCAGCACGATTCTGTCCCAGTTTCACCAGACGGAGGGTTATCGTGATATGAGCTGCTAAGAGAACTTTACTAAATGATGAGTCGATGACGCTTGGGGTTTTCATACTCTAACGTTCTAGGGGTTGTATTTGCCTTAAGGTACGAAAGGATACTTTATATCGTCCCTCTGTTAACTATAGCAACCTAAACCTACCACCCACCCTTATCTTAGATTCAGCCTAGTATACAGGTATGAATTTAGCTAGCTTCGCCGGAATGTAGCACAGGATAGATTTATTAAGAACGGGACAACTAACAACCTAAGACAAGGCGAGCCTTGCAGAACGAGGGGAGCCGGCTGAAGAGTTGTAATAGTATTTGAGGTCGCTACTT
Source organism: Coniochaeta sp. PK30-01 (assembly GCA_023628855.1). Lineage (NCBI taxonomy): Eukaryota > Fungi > Ascomycota > Sordariomycetes > Coniochaetales > Coniochaetaceae > Coniochaeta > Coniochaeta sp. PK30-01. The sequence continues at coordinate 242,962 of JAMAJW010000028.1, read as the reverse complement.
TAGAGTTTACTAGTTCTAAAGGCCTAGTTAGAGATCCTGACTGACCGTTACTCAAGCATTGAACGCGAACGAATAAGCAAGAGGTCTAGTAACTGATCAGGCGGGCCGGTTGCCTTACGGAGTGTTACGGAGGTCGAGAGGTCGTAAGATGGGAGGAGGGTTCAGTCTATTCTTGCGTCCGAGTCTCTCTGGCGAACTCGGGTATAAACTACAATTGCGAGTGAACGGCTTGTCGTATAGAAATACAGTTAGGGGCGCTAGACTAATCAGAAGAATACGAATCGAATAATATATATAAAAAGAGAGTAGTAATTGATTAAAAGTAAAAACTGAAAACTGTGTACTGCTTTGAGTGGTGTTGTTGATGCTTGAGTTGAGATGTCCTCCCTCCTTGGCCTTTTTCTCTGCCGAATTTCAGCCCCCTGGCCGCAATCATATGACTACCATACAAAAAGAAGATCCCTACGTCACTAGTTATATAGAATATAACGTGTTTCTACCTTTAGCGGTAGTGCCGAAGTAGCATAATGCTTTGCTAGTAGTAAGAAGAAAGAAGACATAAGGTTGTAGTCATTATCGTAGGGGTAACGCGATACGTGAAGTAAGCGTAAATTTGCTTGTATTATAACTCACAGTACTTATAGCAGTGGTAGTTAGAGTTCTAGCAGAGTTAACTATGCAGATACGAGGTATCCCGAATTTAAGGTTCTATATCGTCAGACCGAGACCTAGGGTACCGCTTACCACCCTCTTGAAAGTAGCAGAACAGACCATTCGCCAAGTTGAGCAAGTTTCCTTCGTAGAGACCGGTGACTTGTTTCCGGTTATGCTTGTGCGAGTGTTAGCGTCCTAACATTGAGCAATCAGGAGGAGAGAGATAGCACCCCCATCTGTCGTATAGGCGACATTTATTTGCTCATAAGCATATCGTGAAGAAAACCTCTTACGGCGGCCTTTGCGATGCCCGTATACCAAATATCGGCCATTTTCCTATACCCCAGGTCACCGGGATGGACCCCGTCGACAAGATCATCCAAGTCAGGGCCTCCAGGACCATACATGTCTGCAAGAGTAATCCTTCTACCTTTACCCGCCAGTACTTCCACCAACTCTCGGATTTGCTTGTTCGCTCTGCGGACCCTCGAGTCGACTTCTTCGTCCAAGGTGACGAGGAGTGTGGACAGAACAATGGTCGAATACGAAGATATTGACCATACATTTTCGAGCATGCTTTCTAGGCGTCCTCCGAAGCGATCAAGATTGAGATCTTGGATACAATCATTGGAACCGGCATTGACGGTGAGAAGGTTTGGTCGATAAGCCTCGACGGACGCCCTGGCCTTGTTCTCAATCTGGTCGATTCGGAAGCCGCGCCATCCCTCGTGCTCGTTATTTATCATGGTCCCACTTCTACGCGAGCCAACCATGGTCACTGCGTAGTTGCGCGAGTACAGGAGATCACGTAGGGCTTTCCGGTAGCCGTTACCGTCACTCGATCCGACTCCATGGGTGATCGAGCCACCTATGGGCATAATACGCAGCGGCAGCCTAGATTTTGTGTGCAGTATGCGATCTGTCGGCAGGGCCTTTGAAAGGGGGCGCATCGGCAGGATATGTGATCGAAGAGACGTCATTTTGAGAAAGCCCAGGGTCAAGGACTGAAGAATTGACGGGGCCAGACGGGAGCCGATCGAACTCGTATTGCACCATCCAGCACCAGGCACAGTCGAATGTGGACGAAGAGGAAGCAAGCAGGAGATCAATCGTATTATTTGCGGTCCTCGACCGGATTTGAGCTCTCCAGTGTCCAATCGGCTTTGGTGCCAGACGCCGAAGTGTTAGTCATTTTTTACGGCGATCACGGTAGTGGATTTGATCAAATGCAGGGGTCGGGCATGTACGGGTACCGTAGTTCAACTGCGTCTTTGAGTATGGAGTGTCGACTCAATCACCTCGTCCGTGATCGGGGGCTAGGGATGCTTAAAAGTCAAGAAGTACTTTCATGGGCTCTCTTTCTTCAGGCGTCTCGTTCATCACTGATAGAAAAAACGCGATGATTCTGTTACGACTTCTTCGCCCTTGGGTGTTAATAGGCATCTCTGCCTTTTATTTTTTTGCTACTATCTCCAAACTGTTCACCAAGGGGGATCTCCACACCCTGTTCTCTTGGCCCTCCTTCCACGAAGCCTGGTTCGCGAATTTCTGGTCTCACATTGCACCGGGTGTCAAGCTTAATGCGGAGCCAAGAGTCCTCGCTCTGCTCGAGGGCCGAGTTCAAAAGGGACGCATCTGCGACGAAGCTGTCGGACAGCCGGTCGAGGGTACTATCTTGGAGATAGGAGCCGGCAGCGGGATGTGGGCGGACGTGTTCGCCGAGGTAGTCGAGCAGGCAAGGAACCGTGGCGGCAACGGCCCAGCTAAGATCTACGGCGTAGAGCCAAACTACCACTCGGCCGCCGCATTGCAACAGCGCGTCGAGGAAGTGGGACTAGCGGGCATATATGAGGTGTGGCCCATAGGCATCGACGATTTCAATAGCCCGACAGCACGGGGCGCCAACATCAAACCTGGGAGCGTAGATTGCATTGTTACTGTCCAGTGCCTATGCAGTATTCCCGAGCCGGAGAAGAACGTTCGGCTGTTATATGACTACCTAAGGAAAGGTGGTCGATGGTATGTCTACGAGCACGTCCGGGCAGAGCACGGCGTGCTAGTCCCGACTTTCCAGCGTAAGCAACAACCCCTAATATGGCACCCGAACATCATGTCCTGACATTGGAACAGGGTATACAGATTTCTTTTGGAAGTACATGATCGGTGGCTGCCGTCTCTGTCGTTCAACGAGCAAGCTTCTGGAGGAGGTTGGCCTCTGGGAGAAGATTGATTTGGCCCAGCCACAGGACGAATCGCCTTACGAAATAGTCCCGCACGTCCTGGGCGTTTTAACAAAATAAAGAATACTACGAGCGAAGACGGATCTTGTATCGACAATGAGTATCGCCCGCCAGTCAAGCACAACCTTTTGTTGATACGCAGCCAATGTGGCAGGGTTCCGTTTCGCCAAGTTCAAACTTGCGCCGTCGACCAAGCACCACCTTTGCCCACAAACCAGCACATTCAACCCTTAATCAACACGCACCTGAGCCGAGTTTAGATAATCATCATGCAAAATCAGACACATCAAGCGCATTGTCTATTAGAAAGCCGCCGCTGACCGTGTGGATGGACGCCGCTATGCCGAGGAACGTCCCGCCTAACTCCAATGCCCAGTTTACATAACTCTCCATGATTTACTGTAACTGAAACCCACAGCTAAGAAGCTGAGGGTTACGCCGTAGTGGCCATTTTTTTTTTTTTTTGATAGCTCCCGAAACCTAACAGGGCCAGTACAGACTCTGTGAGTCGCGCACAGCATCTTCCAAGAATTGTATGTCTACGACGGGCTGAGACAAAAGCTCCTGCAGCGAGGGCTCAGTCCATGGAAAATCCGTGCTTGCGACTGGTCCTGCCGCTGGTCCCGTTAGAGAAGTCTCACCAACCTGCGCAGTAGGATCCACGTTGTTGTCCCCTAGTCCTAGGGCTATGTTCTGCAGAGGTATGGTCCTCTTCGCATAAGCGAGCAGCGTCGTTTGCATCACATCCACATGATGGCAGTATTCCTGCGCAACCAGGTTCCCAGATTCCTTGAGGTGTGCGAGCAGTCTCGACGCTTCTTGATAGGAGTCGTAGTCCGCTCCGCTGTCCTTCCCTTTCAGAAGGCTAGAAATAGCAAGGATGGTCAAGGATGCAAAGAGATACTGTGTGAAAAAGCAGTCGAAGGTTACGAAGGTGCCATCGATCCAGGACTGGGCGAGGAGTTGTATCGAGAGACGTGCACATCGGGTGCAGGCTTCCGATAGCGCCGAAGCACTAACGGGGATTTGTGATGTTGTTGTTGGAGCGCTTGCGTTGACTTTGACTCGTAGAGTGTGAAGCAGGATCGGGCGGGTGGCCAAGATGATGCACTGAGATTGCAAACATGATTAGCATGGCGAAGAAGAAGAAGGCAGACGGTGGGTTGGTTGGGAGGCCGGGGACTAACTTGGTAATAGAAAAGGTAGAGCGACACTATCCTCAAGTCGTTAGACCCATCCGGTGAGTTATCTATCTGCAAGCGCGGCGGGAGTTGGTCGACCCAGGCTTGTAGGTCTTTCAGAGAGTGGTGTACACGTGTCGACAGGTTGGCTTCCTGGATCTGTTTCCGAAGACCGTAGATAGATCGAATAACATCTGTCAATATAGCTACGAGCTTAATACTAGCTATTTGATAAGCAGCATCGGCGTACTCATTGCGGACGGGAGAAGATGTCCCTCGGCTGGTCGTTCCCGGATCCGAGGGGAGGCCTACTTCTATTTCGTCGTCTCTTATGGCAGCTGGCTGGCTGAGTTTCGCCGCCCACATCCGGTCGAACATGTACGTGGTCCAGAATAGGCGTTTGCGATGCTCGCGGGCGTTCGTGTCTGAGAGCTGCGTCTCTGGGACATTGAGATGCAGGCCCATGACTATTGCGGATCGCATGGCTGTCCCCGAGAGGATGTAAGCACTATATCGACGATTCAGGGCTAGGGAATAGAAGGAATAAATTGCGAAATGGGTTAGCGAGAGATACCAAACAAAAGAGTTGGTGATGTTTCCGTGTTTCACTTACTAAAAGTAGGAGAACTTCGACGGAGTCGAGCCCAGGCCGCTCGTCGAGATAACCGAGCATCTTTGATGCCTGCGCAAAGTACGCCACGCCTGGGAACATCTGAGTGGCGACTGACTTGGTCACGTAGAGTTATCCAACTGCGAATAATGCCCAGAACTTGCAGCGTAGTAGGAAATTGCCCCATCCCGGCTCGCGTATGCATTGCTCCAAGTTCTGCATCGTTGTGCGACGGTGGACAATGTAGTGGCTGCGGCCGATGTACTTCATGGCCGCCTCGATTAAGAACCTAGCCCTGGAAGGACCGGGCCAAGCCACATCAGACTCCACGCAGGCCATCAAGGCATCGTTTGTTACGTAGTTCAAGCGAACAAGATGCGTGGGCTCGGGGGCTTCAGGGTCCGATATGACCTGGCGGAATCTCGTTGCGAAGGCGGCGTCGGCAGCTTCACCGATGAGTATCGGGGTGTGGAAAACATTCGCATTGTCAAACCATGGCCCGACGATGGCCGTCAGGCCCATCCCGGCATCGTCGTGCTCCACGACTGGCACGGATGGCAGTGGGGCGGCCGGGACGTGAGCCTCTCCAACCCCATCGTCGTCCTTTGCCGGGGAGTCTTGTTGGCGCCTAAGGCTGTGAATCTCCTCGAGCAATCCGTCGATAAAGCTGCGGAGCACCAGTCAGCAATCTGATTCTGGTCATTGCCCTATGGAATGAAACCTTATTGACCTTTGGGGGACTTTCACCGTCCTGTTGCGCTGGGGATACGCGCACTTGTCCCCTGTGTCGGCCTCGCGACAGTTCTGACAAGGATGACCACCGGAGCACTTGACTTTTCTCGCATGACAACGGTGGCAACTTGATGCAAAGGCGTCAGCACGTCGTCCATAACCAGGCGCTCGGCAGGGAGGGGAGGGGGATGCACACGCAAAAAGGGGCAATCTCACGCCGTGGTTTTGCCAGACGCCCAGGACCCGCGCAAATGTCGCGCGACAGTCTCACTCGCAGGTGACTCTGGCATTGTTTGACCCTTGCTCCGAGCAGAAATGACGAAGGGACCGCTGATGGACTGATATCGCCGGGCAACTGAACAGAAAGCCGAAGCGCTAGGTGGGGCCCCAACATTCTTTGGCAGGGCCGCGATCGGCATATGGAGAAAGTGCCGGCGCCGGCATCCACACTTAACCCTTTTCGTCGATGAACTCGGCTTGCCGGCCATAATGCCGCTAATTGTCCACAAGTCCTAAAGGCCAGCAGGTACGTAGTGTTTGTATAGAGGACAAGCCGCCAACCTATTCGCCGCCAGGCAATACTTAAGCCCTAGGATGTTTGTGTCCATTGCCTGGGCTGCCTTCGCGCCGTGGATCTTTTTTTACCCAGCACATTGGCTCTGTGTTCTGATACGATAAGATATAAAGCCCCCTGCTTGTGAGCATCGAATCCTCATGTTGAGCAAAATGAGTACCATATCAATCTGGCATTGCCTCTACAAATCTCGGTCGATCCCTAAACGCAGTCGCCATCATGACTTTCCATTTTTCCCATCATGCCAATAGTTACCGCCTGGACAAGGCAGCCGAGGCAACGGCAGTCCCTTGCGTCCAAGCCCTCTCCTATTGGTCCCCAGCCGTCAAAGAGATACGCACCTGGCCGGAGTATGAACCTCAGCCTTTACGGGTCCTGCCCAACTATGCAAAGAAGCTAGGTGTTGCCAATATCTTCGTCAAGGACGAGAGCAGACGGTTCGGTAAAGACTTGGGGTCTTTCAAGGCTCTCGGTGCTCCCTATGCCGTTTACAGGATCCTTGCCGCGGAGGTCTACGCACGAACCGGCGTTGAGCCAACCTCTGCAGATTTGCGCACGAACAGGTACCAAGATACCACCAAGCAAGTCATCGTGTGTGTCGCGACGGACGGGAACCAGGGCCGCGGACTAGCCTTCGGAGCGAAGATTTTTAGCTGCCGATGTGTCACCTACATCCACAGCCATGTTAGCGAGGCCCGTGCGAACATGATGAAGGAGATCGGTGCCATCGTTATTCGCATCGATGGCGAGTACGAGGCGTCTGTCAACAGGGCCAAGGAGGATGCTCGAATGAATGGCTGGCACTTCGTCAGCAGCACGTCCTGGACAGACTTCGACAACAGCATTCCTCGAGATGTCATGAATGCCTACATGGTCGTGGTCGAGGAGGCTCTCGCCATGGTCCCTTCGGTAGAGGACATCACGCACGTTCTTGTCTGCGGTGGCGTGGGCAGCATTGCAGCAGCAATTTTCCTCGGCTTCTTCACGCATTTCGGAAGACTACAGGAGTCGCATCCACCCAGTCACAGTGCTCCAGTCACAGTGCTCCTGCTCTTCCCCGCTTCGTCGTCGTAGAACCTATCGAGGCGGACTGCCTGCTCCAGAGTTGCAAGACTGGCGAGATGCGAGCGTCCAGTGGCAGTCTTCGAACTATTATGGCAGGTTTGGCCTGCCGTAGACCCTCCCCGGCGGCCTGGAAGATCCTTCAGTGGCTTACCAGCGATTTCGTAGCCGTACCCGACTCGAGCGCAGTCGACGGTATGAGCGCCCTGGCAAGCGGAAGTGAAGGTGATGTTCCGGTCGTATGTGGGGAGTCCTCGGCTGCTAACATGGGCGTCATGTTAAAGGCCGGAGCTGACCACGCCGTTCGAGAGAAGCTAGGACTTAACGACAAGAGCCAGGTCATCTTATTTAGCCTGGAGGGTGCAACGGACCCATCGACATACATGGAAATTGTTGGAAGATCCCCCGAAGAAGTGTTCAAAGCTCAGGATCTTTTCATGGCAAAGGCATGATAGACTTGTACTGTCACAAATATACCCTAGCTGCCCTGGAAGGGAAGTGCAGCCTGTCATATATCACTGGCATAATTTTCCCCCATCTAGGCCATCATGAGATGGTGACATTTTGTGTAATTCTAGTCTCTGGATTTGACCATTGTCTGCCTTGAGCTAAATTGCGGCATCCTGCTGTGCGAGGGAGCCTAATATTATTTCGAATCCAAGACGTCAGAATTACAAGGACTGCAGATCGACGATTGGAACCACTGGATCCGATCCATGTTCCAGTATCCAGCGATGGGTCCAGATAAGTGCTACACTATGAGAAATCATCCTCCATTATCCCTGATCAAATTTCTTTTCTTTTCTTCCGTGAGAGTTAGCGAAACTCAAGGTCAGAGATGGGCCGTAGGCTCGATTCTGACATCGGTTCCAATTGGAAGGCCGTTGACAGAGATGCAGATTCTCTTATGCACGATCAACACGTCACCTCGTTTCTCGCCAGGGCATGAGTGAATTGCCCAACAACAAACAATGATTCTAGCATCTCAAGACTGCTATACCACAAAGATGGTCTCGCTGGGTGCATTTGTAGCTGGAAGAAGGGTTTCTTGCGGGGAGAAAGAATCGCTCGGAAGAGCCTCACTACGCCGACGGGAATGTGAAAGGTCTCCGACGGAGGTTGGCCAGTCGATCCGATCCCTCCTCCCAGAGTCGACCCTCTTGAAGAATAACAGCCCCCAGTTCGTTTCAGCGTCAGTCGCTTTCTCCGAGATCGGAACGTAGTGAGTGGGTTTGTGACTTACTTGACATCGTCGCCATCGTATCACTAGGAGCCTCAGTATGCCGCCGCGCAGTCTCGGGAAGTAGTATGGGATCAAGCTTTCGGTCCAGGTCTGGTATGCTGAAAGAAGGGTTGAAGTTCTGCTGAGCATGCTCCAGGTACACCAATATGGCACGCTCGCTAGGACCTGGCCATTGATCAGCTTGTCGGCCAAACGGCAATGCACCGAGCGAACGACATTTTCTTACCTTATGCTAGAAACAGGACTACGCGACATGATCCAGTCCCAGAATTTAGAGCGCACTCCTGAATGAATAACACCGAGGCAAACCGAGAACGTTGGCAGAGCGATCAAGAACCACTGAGGAATTTAAACGCTCTATGCCTGCTCTGTTGGTCTCTCTTGGCAATTCAACTTGTCAACTAACTGGCTGAACTTGCACTCTTGTGGCCCTGCCAAATCCAAATGAATCCTCTTACCTCAGTTCCAGCTGGGGATGGTGATCGTCAAGCTCCCGATGCCGGACGATTGACATACACATTTACCAGCGCGCCACGCCCCGTCCCTGGCGAAGCCGAGGTCAACGCGAGCCAGGACACCATATGCACCGACCACATGATTATAGCTCACTGGAAAGAGTCCAGCGGCTGGACGAATCCCGAACTCAAGCCGTATGGACCACTCAACCTCATGCCGACCTCCTCTTGCCTACACTATGCCACCGAGTGTTTCGAGGGGATCAAGGCGTACCGTGGATATGACGGTCGGCTTCGCGTCTTCCGTCTGGACCTGAATGTCAGTCGGTTCCTCATATCCGCCGGCCGAATTTCACTTCCGCAATTCGATCCGCCGCAAGTCAAGAAGCTAATCATGGCTCTTCTGTCGACGGATGCCCCTCGGTGGCTCCCGAAAGACCATGCTGGTAGCTTCTTGTATGTCCGCCCCGCGCTGATCGGAACTCACCAACAACTTGGAGTCCAAAACCCCAAGGAGGCGACGATGTTTATCATTTCTTCCTTCATGGCCCGTTTGGATGACACCGTTGGTCGTCTTCGCCTCCTTACATCGCCCGAAAGCTCGATTCGCGCCTGGGCTGGGGGCTTTGGGCACGCCAAAATCGGAGCCAACTACGGCCCATCAGTCTTGCCAATGCAGGAAGCCACCGCAAATGGGTTCCAGCAGATCCTCTGGCTCTACGGCGACGAGAATTATTGTACGGAGGCTGGTGGCAGTAACTTCTTCATTGTCTGGAAGCGCAAGGGCGATGGCAAGCGGGAATTGATTACCGCCCCGCTGGACGATAAAATTATTCTTGACGGCATTACGAGGCGGTCCTGTCTCGAACTGGCCAGGGAGAGGCTGAGTGGGGAACTTGAGGTTTCGGAGCGCAAGTTCACCATCGCCGATGTCATCGAAGCCAGCGAAGAAGGGCGCTTGCTGGAGTCTTTCGTGGCTGGCACTGCAGTGAGGCCCACCTGATTCCCCTTCAAGGTCGCAAGACAGCGCACGAGTTGCTAACAGTCAACGCCAGTGGTTTATTTGCGGTGTTTCCCAGATTCGGCACCGAGATAGGGACATCCACCTTTCACTGGGGCTCGCTGGCCGTGGTAACGAAGTTACGACGAGGATCAAGAGCTGGCTCAGCGATATCATGTATGGGCGCGTTGAGCACGAGTGGGCTGAGATAATACATGAGGCAGAGTAGACTAGAAGATGCATCTGGGAAATAGTAGTTAGCAGTTGGGCGCGACGTGTGTATGTTAGAGTGCTTGGAAAACCCACTACAAGCGTAGCCGTTGGATAAGGCTTCAAACTTAGTCTCAGAAAACTCAGACCCTTCTGTATCGCAGTAGCGGTAGTAAGTGGGATTTTGTTACTTTTAACCCGCCCCCCACTTTTCAGCCCTCCACCAATCAAAAGCCCACAATCCCCATAAGGCCTTGGAACGTCTTCGAAGATGCTTTTGGCACCAACCATTCTCAGAAGCTTTACATTCACAATTTGACTCGGCCACATATTATACCCAAAGTCGGCTGTTCGAACACCCCCGGTGGAACGAGCGACACTTTGACAAGGATGATATGCACTCAGTCGTCCACGAAGTTACCGAGCGCGCGCATGGCGTTTTTCTCTGGGTCTTTCTTGTGACCAGATCGCTGAGAGATGGGTTGGTAAATGGCGATACCGTAAGCGACTTACAAAGGAGACTGAGAAGCCTTCCGACCGATCTCGAGCACTTCTTCAGGCACATGCTGGAGGTGATCGACCCTCTTTATCACGACAGCATGGCGCGAACACTGCAAACAGCGGTAAATGCAAAGCAGGCACTGGATCTCCAGTTCTATCACATGCTCGAATATGAGAAGGAAGATAAAGATTTCGCCCTAAACAGGTCGACCGAACCTCACAACCCGGAGAGTCAACATCATCGCGAAGCTTCTTGAATATGGCTATGACCCTAATGATGGAGGATCCGAGTCCGCGTGGTCTCTCTTTCTACGACAGGCCTGCCAACCTGAAGGCAGCCAAAACTTCGCGACGGCGATCAACGACTCATTGTTTTCGACGTTCCTAAGATGCGGCGCGAACAGAATATCCGTGTATGCCTGACTGAAAGAACCTTCTCAACCTACGAAGTCAAGCCACAGTATCCTGTCACGCTTTTTGTGACGGCTCTTCTTAACAACCTAAATAGCCATAAACTTCCCTCAACAATGTCTCGGTACGCTAGAAGAGTTTTGGAATGCGAGCTCAAAGGACAACAAGTTGCAGTTCGAGGAGACCTTAAACAGGCTTCAAGTCGAACTGCGAAGGCTCGACGGTCAAGCGGCGGGACTAACAAGACTCAGATTCCTCGCCTGTGTCACGCAGAAGCTTTTAGAAAAGGGGAACTTGGCGAGCTTGCGGATGGATTACCTTGTGACTGACTTGTGGGCAGCATTCAAAGATGCTGGAGCGCTAACGCTCGTCACTACGGCATCTGGCGATGTACCGCGGCGAAGTGCTGGCCATACTTCGTCTCCATGCAAACGAACTAGACTGTGTTAGAGTAGGCGAAAATGGCGAGGAATTACAGCAGGTCCTCTGGTTACAGCTGCTGAAATTCAAGCGCGAATACGACTTCATATCTGATATTGAGTAGTCGGTACAAATTATCAACAATTAGCATACCTGACTTAATGCTTGAGTTTATTCAAGGCCTGTAACAGTCAATCTTCCGGGCTGAGTACCAGAAGCTAACCTTGCAGACTCACTCGGGGTTTTTTAATCTACAACATAGAGTGACCTTGACATTGAGCACGCTTAGATCTAGTATTTCAAAAGTGTACATTATTCCTTCTGCCGCTAGTGTCTACGCAGTTTGGTCACGGATACGTTGCTTACGGCGGACCATGCGATAACAAACACTCTTTAGTCACCACACGATATATCCAGATTCAAGAAGTACTACTTAGGTCAGAGTTTAGAACTGTTTTTACGGGGAGTCTCAGTTTACACATGCAAAGGTTGACACATGCAGAAGTTTACACATGCAGAACAGTGCAGAGGTTGAAGTAATATCGGTCCAGCCGATCTAGTGTTCTGTATAAGATACTATGTAATTCCCTCCCAACGTAATGTTCCCCTGATATTCCAGAAAAGAACGCCGGTAAAGCAGAACAAAAAAAGCAATTCGATCCTCAAACGCCAGTGCACAAGCTTTCGGTCAGTTCTTCAATCCTTTCCCTTGGCCTTCAAATGCAACAACACAATCCAAGCAAAAGTGGTGTTCCCGTATCTCCACGGCTTGAATGGTTCATAATGCTGTGTTCTTTCGCATGCTTCATACAAAGAATAGTCTCAGGTGAAGCCCAAGTGCTTAGCGAGAGTATTCCGTCCTGGAGCTCTTGTGGCGGGAACTGCTGCTGCCACCGCTGCTCTTGTAGTAGTCACGGTCGTCGTAGCTGCTACCGCCGGACCGGTGATGGGAGCTATGTCCGCTAGACTTGGAGTAGTCACCGGTGCTGCTGCCGCCGCCGGAGCGGTGGTGCGAGCTATGACCGCTGGAGCTCTGGCCGCCGGACCGATACTGGGAGCTGCTGCCGCCACCGCTGCTGTGGCCGCCGCGGTTGGACCTGCTCGAGGACGACTCGGCGGGCATGTCGGGAATATCCGCCATGGTCGAGCCGTCGGCTTTGACTTTGCCGCCGGGGCTGGCCGACGCCTTCATGACGCCGTTGGCGGTGGTACGCTGGACAACGGTGATGGGGGCTCTCAGGGCTTGGCAGTACTCCTTCGCGTCGTCGTTGGCGTCCTTCAGCGCCCTCTTCAGGCCTCGCTTGTAGTCCTGGATCATCTGGTCGGTGACGTCGCTCCTCCGGAGATTGGACGCGGCGAGGATGCCGAACTCTTCCATGAGGTCTTTGATCTGGGAGTTGGTGAGGTTGTCGTTGATCGCGGGATTCGGCTTGCTTATGCAGATGCCGTAGACGGTCATGCCCGAGTTCTGCACCTCGCGGATGAAGCTGCCGCCGATTATGTTTCGCACTGAGCCGGTCAGGCTGTGCGCCATGACCTTGTTGATGCCGCCGGCGGCGGAAGGGAGTCCGTAGGCACAGACGCCGATGCATGTCTCGAGTCCAATGGTCTGGATGCTCTCGCCGTAGTAGGCGGACTGGCAGTCATCGTAGGTGACGTTGACGGTAGGCATGGTAGGCAAGAAAGGTGAGTATATGTGTCGAATTGACGGCTTAAGTGAAGAGTGAAGTGCTTGTATGATTGTATCCAGCCAGTGGATTGAAGGAATCAGTGTAGATGAACTTGTGTTCAAGACTTGTCTGATGCAGATGCTTGATTGTCGTTGCCGAGTATGCTGATGAGAAGTGAATTGACATGACTGACACCTTCCTCGATCTATATATCCTATTCGACATGACAAGCAATTGATGTGTTTCTCTCGAGCATACACACTACGATGCTACAGGGAGCGAAGGAGCAATGATCGTTTCGGCCTTTCGGGTCGCGATGGTCGCCGGTGTCCAGGACATCATGATGACAAGCCAAGCGGCGCGTAGGTTCTGAAGTTTGGATCTGAAACCCAGCAGCACATTTGTATATGCTGCCAGACAGGCCCGGAGGACGGTTCTTGTTTGAACCTTGCGAGAAATAGGTGTAACCCGGCCATTGCTGGTTAACATGTTGTACGAGAGCATGCCGGCAACTAAGAAGCCAGTGCGGCCATGTCCGTTTCTGCTCAGCGAAGCCACGGCCTTGAACCCGGCGTGGCCACCGGGATGCCGACTTAACTGGCCGTTCTTTCCCTTGTTTCTCTCACCCGATACCATTGCTGGTGGCTGTGTGAAACGTGCGGTGTGCCTTGCTGGTCCGGGGCGTCATACTGGTCGCTCCTTCAACCTTCATGGCCTGGAAGTATTGCATCGTGACGGCTTGGCAGCTTATCTGCAGGTACAGATGCGGTCAGGAGGAGGCGCAAATTGAAACAGGCTGAGTACATCGAGTGGTTGGAAGTCAAGATACAGTGGGTTGTAGGCAGAATAAGCATGAGGTGCAGCACCTCAGTTCTATAAAAGGCGGGGGGATGCCCACGCCGCTCTCAAATTGTGCCTCAGCTGCATCCGTCCACCACACCCGGCACACCGTCCCAAGTCTAAACTTAATCCTCACTTCACACGACTTCACACCTCCCTCATCTCTTTCCTTCAACCTCATGGAGAACGCCAGCACCCAGTCCCAAGATGCTGACACAGCTCAAAGTTCTCCAACACCAAGGCTCTTCAATGATCTCTACTTCGGCCACCAACCACCACCTCTCTTCGAGACATGGACTCCATTCTCTCGTCTGCCCGTCGACTTGCGCCTGCAGATCTGGCTCATCGCCATCCGTCGGCATCGCATGCTCGAGATAACCATCTGCCCTCCCGACGAGGACGAGGACGAGCCCCCTTACCCAGGCGGCCCCGACTCTCGGTTCTATACCGAACGCAATCACCTGGGCAACATCGTCAGTGGCCGCGGCTACACGCTCAAGATTGCCGGACGAGGGTATGCCGCGACTTTCAGTCCAATCTTGTGGGTTAATCGCGAGTCGCGGGATGCCGCGCTCAGGCACTACTACCGCGTGCACTTACCCTTCCCCCACCAGCACGCGGGCCGGATACTCTACTTGAATCCAGAGCACGACGTCCTCCATCTCCACCCGGAGCTCCGACTGGAAAGGTCTGATGACGGTTTCGAGGAGCACCTGTCTCGAGGTGCGCCCAGGCCCTTGGCTGTATTGGCCGACTTCTTGCACGATGTCAAGGCTTACGACCCGAAAGATCAAGGGTAATATACTCGTCTCCTCCTGCTCTCCCCCTCTGCCCTCTATCTCTCCTTCTCCAGACCTTTGTATGCTTGTTTCTTGGAATATACTGATCTCGCATGAGTAGAGCCGTGTATATCTCCCTGTCGAACAAGTATATCGGCCAATCCATGGAACCTCCTCCCCGGAGCGGCCACCCACCGCTCTCTCCATCTCTCCTGCACCCTGTGGCAGCCGCTTCATTCGCCGATATCCTAGGTACTAGACTCCGCTCCGTGCTGTGCCCCGTGTCCTTTCGAAACAACAGGAGGAATATGGGTATGTTTATGGTCGAGAGCTTCCACTTCGCACAAAACTTTCCGCTCTTCAGACGAGGCGCTCCGACGGGGGGCTTCCTCTGGCTAGAATCCGACCCGCGGCCGGGCTTGGAGTTCGACCTGCGCCAAGTCATGACCTGGGACGAAATCCCCCCCATAGTCGGGGCCTGGAAAGAGCTCGAGAAGGCTTTCGGCATCGAGGAGAGATGCCCGGATGACCGGTTTCGCCTCTATGTCTGCCCGAGTTTGGTCTGGCCTCGGCGTGGTAACCGAGCGTTGCCTCGTGACGACAAGGTAGATGAAGACGTCACATCCGAAGCCTTTCGCCATGAGCTCGCACTGCACTTGGAACGGGAGGCCGAGGACTGGGACCGGACCCGTGCGGACCTGGACTATTGGTTAAAAGCTGTACCTCTTGGGCCGAACCCCGTGACGCGCGAGCCGACGCCGAGACACGGAACCCAAATCGACGCCGAGACGTTTGAGATGATGGAGAGGACGCCTTGTACGGCCATTGCCCTCTGGCTATTCCCGATCGAGGTGTTCAAGCTCAAGGAGCCCGCCGGTAGGGAGCGAGTGAAGAGATACGACCTCTCGGTCTACCCGCCGCCTGGTCTGTTCTTGTTCGAGGTCTAGGGCTAGTACAAGGTGTGATGGCCTGTTGATGGGAAATGTGACCTATGGGTAATGTCTTACACGAAGATTGATTTCATGAGGCTCATTTGTCTGTAAGTTGCAGTACCTACAATAAGCAACAAATCTTCCCAGCACCTGGTCAGGGTTAGAGATTCATTTTTCGCCACCCCTATAAGTCTGAATCATCAGCACCAGTATTTTGGAGCCTGCTCTCTATGGCACTGAGCATAGTGTATCTCAAGGTCTACTACTGACACCGAGACTCTCTTTGGACTTCTGTGATGGTGCCGCTCTATGCAGAGGCCAAGCATCCGTAGCATCTTACAGTGAAAGGAGGATCGTACAGGTGATGATATTCTCTATGCTTCACCTGTGTCAGCAGCTAGTCTAAATACACGCAAACTTTCCAAACGGCCAGGCCAAATTAATCTTGGCTTGAGATACATCAAGGTGTCATACATGGAGGATCTGCAAGATTCCTCTGCTGGAGTCATCTCACAAACAGATGAGCAACTCCTGCATAGATATCTGCAAGAGTCCTCCTGTAGGGCATGTACACACAGTCAACTCAGAGGTCTCGGGGCTCCAGAGCCAACTCACTGTTACGGCACTTTGAATGTCTCGGCGGTCTCTTTAGCCTCCGTCTTTGTCAATCCGTTTGGTCTCAGCAATTTTGGCTCGAAATGTCTCAATTCTATGCCTGATCGCTCGGGTTGGAGGCCATCTGCCTGTGCTTGTTCTTCGCCATGATTACTAGTCACACACACCGCCGGCTCTCGACTTTCATACGGCTGGCTGTATCAGAGGTTGAAACCCTGCTTACCATTCATGGACAGATGCTTGAGCACTATGCAGTTACCCGCCTACGGATGAGACGATTGCTGGATTGCTGGATAGACTGGGCCTCTACGCGCAGCGGTCGGTTCGATATCACGTGTGCCTCTCCTTACATCGGTTTTAAAGTCCTGAAGGGACATTGTACAGTACAAATTGTGTTCCAATTGATGAGTTTCCTTACCACTACTACGTAACATCCTGGATACTCTTGTCATGACTTGGCCAACTCCTCCTTGGACGTCAGTTCTCTGGCCATACCACCACTTCGACTCACTAATTGTGCCGGGAGTCGGTGCAATAGTCTATTTCGGCTTACCGCTACAGTAGCACTTGTCTGCAAAGAGAGGCCAAGGTTGATTAAGGTCACCCTTGGCAATAAGGGTCCGGCCAGTCGGGAGCCATACGACAGTACGTCGCTTTATATGACTCTATATAATACGTACGATACTAACGCTGCTGTACCCGGGCATCGCCACCTTAGACGCCACTAACCGCAACCCGGGGCCAGTCCGCTGGTTGGAGGATAGCATATTGAGTCCCCGCCCCAGCTGAACCACCGCCATATGGGTATTCTCCCGCGATATCACCCGGTCTCTCGCTACTGCACACAAGGCCTAGAATAGCACTCTTGTTTCATGATTCTCGCGATGCCGGGCGTCACCATGACTGTCAGACGGACAGGCGGTTGTGCCGTTCTGTTATGCTTCCTTGTCAGTCAGTGACACTCATGAGCGGTAGATGGCCGTTAGGAGACAGCGCAGTGGTCGAAGGAGATATTTCGCTTGCCGAAGCTAACAGCGCAGTGACGGAAGGAAGTTATATCGCTTGACGAACTCCGAATATAAAATGCCGCGAAGGCCCCTCGTATTTGCGACATCCTGATGTCAAAGAACATGCAAGCCAGAACATTCCATCAGACAAACGAGCTGCTGCAGTCAGTTATCATGTAAGCCCCTTTCTCCCTGGCTCAGACCATCACACAGCTACTTACAGCAACCACCGCTAGCCTCACACCACCAACATGCGCTTTATCGCCCCCATCATCATCCTCACGCTAGGCTTCGCCTACGCCGCCGAGGAGCTATCCCAGTTCGAGCTCGCCGCGGACGTCACCGCCGTCGAGGCGAGGGCGCCAGCCGCCGACGCCGACGGGCAGAGCAGCGACAACTCGGTCGCCGGCGTGCTGCTGCAGAAGCGCAAGTGCACCTACAACGGGTGCAAGTGCAACAGCCGGGGCTACCAGTTCCACTCGTGCGGCGGGTGCGTGTGGACCGACGACGGGTCCTGGGTCGTCACCAAGAAGCGCGTCGCCACGCACATCTTCGAGTGCAGCCCCAGCGGGGACTGCTGCGACTACGGGCCCGCGGACGACTGTGGGACGGGCAAGGGGAGGTGCTTCATCCGCGATTAGGGGGGTGTGGTTGATGTCAAGGCTAAGGGCAGACAATGACCCGCGTTACCGAGTGCTAGGTCTAGACGCAACGACAGTTGTCTACGTGTTAGTGATCTATGGGTCTGTCCTCGGATGCTTTCTAACATGTCTTCCGTTTATACCTGGTCCTGAGAGTGTTAGCGAAGTGGTACAGTAGTGTAAGAATCTCTTGCCTGTGTTGGTTCCAATCAAGAGAGCGGAGGCGAACTTCGGGGATTTGTCCTTGCAGCAAGTCGAGAATGCTACCTTCTGTTATATATCTCACGCCGCAGGACCAAAAGATAAGACGGTATAGCGAGAGTTGCCTCGCTAAGACGACGTTCTGCGTTGAGACTCAACGGGAGACACCTCGTTCGGTCAGGGGTTCCGCCCCCACCTTGTCCCAGGGTCCAAAAACAATCCATGGCTCGCTAACGCTCCCTGTAAATCGGCGGTTCAGGCGCGCTCTGCACCAAGCATTGCTCTATTCCAACCATATTCTCACGTCTCCGCCTCACACCGTCTTATGGAACACTCATTACTGTTCCTTTCTCAAACATCGTGACCTCTGAGATATCTGGTAATATGAGACTTCAGAAGACCTGCGCGGCAGCTCTTCCCCTCTTCCAGCTCCCGATCTGCAAAATGCCCCTCGTCGTCCGGCCAGTAGAGCACGCAGACGTGGCTCAGTGCGTCGCCCTCCGCGTCGCCAGCCTGGGAAGCCTCGTCATCGGCAGACCGCCGCCGTACCCGGGATATGTCCGAGAATCAAAAGCTTCGGTGCGCAACGACCTCGATAACAGGCCCTTCGTGCACCACCTGAAGGTCGTCGACCCCGAGAACGAGGGCGAGGTCATGGCGTACGGCAAGTGGGAGGTCTACCCCGACGGGCGCCCTGATCTCGAGAAGCTGCGCGCACCGATGGATCCGGCCGACAAGGAGGTTGACCAGTATGGGCGGTTGCGGGAGGCGGCGCATGACTACTTTTGCAGCCGTAACGGCGAGATGGGAAAGCACCCTCATATACGTGAGTTGCCTTACCTTACCTCACCTCATGGACAGTGGAGATGGAGCTACTGGTGTTGACACCTATCTATATGCTTACGAGACTTAGTGCTGGCGCTTCTCGTTACAGGCAGCCAATACAGGCGGCAGGGCGCTGGAAGTCTGATTGTGAAGTGGGGGATCGAGCTGTCCGAGTCGACGGGGCTGCCGGCTTACCTCCAGGCGTCGGAGCAAGGACGGCGACTCTACAGTCATTACGGATTCCGTGAGCTGGACACTGTCGAGTTTGACCTGTCCAAATACGGATTGACCGGCGTGGAGAGGATGACAGAGATGTTAAGGGATCCGGGCGGCGGGAAATCCGCTGAAGCCGCCACGGCAGCCAGTTGAACTCGGTCGACGACTCGCCGGGGTTCAACCAAATGACTGGCATGTCTATCCGCTTCTCTTTGCAATATACTCGCAGCTTGACGGAATGCGACGTGTTGGACTTCCGTAAAACTCCCAACATCCAGGACCTAAGCTACCGCAGGGGTTGCAGATGCAGCGACCATCCCACTGCAGAGGAAACACCAAAATGAAGTGTGGTGCTTGAGCGTTTCGTTACGCGCCGCCCGCCCGCCCGCGCCCAGCCATGTTACGCAACGCACCAATCAGGCTGTCAAAGGCTATCTTTCCATGACAGTTGCTTTAATCTAGGGATCTGACACGGAGCCCAAGCGCTCTGACAAGGGAAACGGCCTGGTACTGTACAGTTCGACAGAAGACCGGCAGTGTCAATGTTTCAGGCGCTAGATATAGCCGCTTCATATGTCCTTACAAGAAACCTTGCATAAGCCACCGCCTGCGGTCTTGGTCTAGTATCGGATGCGGGCATAATGGAAAGGGCAATAATATCTGTAACCAACGCACTCGGTACCAACGAGTCTCTCGTCTCGTACCGTCCCGATCTTACAAAGCCGACACTGATGCAATCTTTGGCCGGCTTCCATCACGACCAGAGTATAACATCATAGAGGAATTCACGAGATCTCTGGTGCGCTCTTTGATCAATGCTGGAAAATGAAGCATCCGACAAGGGTCGAGACGTTTGAGCTCTCAGCCAAGTCGCACCCCTACATACCCGCCAGCACGACCAAGATCCTCGGGGACTACAGCCGAAACTCGCCGCCGGAGATCAACGATGCGGAGCTGCAGGAGCGTCAGCTTGCTCTGCGGAGGCACGCCGAGACGGTCAAGCAGCTGCGCCGATGGGCGCGTTATCGCGAGAGCAGCGTGCTCGGCAGGCTGCTGCGCCACGTCCTCCCCACGGACGCCAGCCCGCGGAAGCCGCCCGACGAGGCGCTGTACGACTCCATCAACCATTTCTTTCCTCCCAGGTTCGACATTCTTGTGACTGTCTGCGACTTCGGCGACGGTCGGGCTGAGCGCAGGGAGGTGCGGCTGGGAGATATCGAGACAGGTAGGTGCCAGGTGAGAGTGGGACGTTCGTGCGGCGTGACCGTTGACATGTAGCAGAGTTCCAGTCGAAACCTTCTTGGTCCACTGTTCGGTGGATGTAAGCAGCTTGCGTGTCTAGCGGTGCGTTGGTACTGGTTTAACATGGTTCGTCTAGACATGCCCCTCTCGGCGTTGGGCTCCTCCACTCTGTGAGTCCATTGCTTGTCGCATAAGTCGTCCACGGGAGTGTCTCTACTAACGGGCCGCGCAAGTCCGTCGAAGCCCTGTTCTTCCACACCGGGTCGAAAACCATGGGCCGTCCCTTCGTCCGCAGCGGTCGGGCAGGCTGGCCGTACCTCGAAGTCGAGACGTTCGACCTGCGCAGCACCAAGTCCATCCAGGACTCGCGAGACCTCCTCCGCATCCTGAAAGACGACGAGAGAGTCAGCTACCTCCTCGACCGCGGCGTCTTCGCGGGGAACAACAGCGACAAGCTGAAGAAGGACGTGACGTGGCGGGCGCAGTACGTCGGGCAGGGCGTGGACTTCTGGGAGCTGGCCAAGGCGGACCTCCCGTGGCAGATCGCCGAGGGGAGCTACCTTAACATGAACGGGCCGTCCGAGGGCGTCCGGACGACCAAGCTCGAGAAGACGACGCAGTCCCTGACGCGCCACGCCTTCTTCAAGGACGCGCATATTGCCAGGAACCCGTTCCGCTGCTTTCATCGATCCGACGGTGTGTTTATGCTCCGGGTCTCGCAGACCTTGAGTCTCTCTGCGTAAAACTTCATTTTGCTCACTCATGCGCAGGTTTCCTTCTGACCATGTCGCCGGCCGCCGGGGTCGACTATCTCAACACGAACTTGCCCCATTTTCTCGACATGTCGCGAAAAGAGCTGTGTCAGGAGACCTTTGCATCGGCGACGGCGCAGGTCTTCCTCGAGTTCTCCGAGACCGGGACGCAAACCTGGTTCCGCAAAACGGTCGAATGGTTCCTGGTCTACCTGATTACCGAGGTTGCGGTCACACCGCACAACATCCGCCAGGGGTACAGCGTGCCCTCGCTGATGGACGCGTACGACTCCATCGTCCACGAGCTGGTACGTAACCTTCTAGCGTTCCGATCATAACTGGCGAAAGCTGACCCTCCCGTACAGAAAGAGCGGCGATACGACCGCTGGCAGCGAAACGAGACCATCAACCTGGTGCGGGCCTACCTCATCTGTCTCGACGAGCTCACCGTCCTGGACGGCATCTTCTGCAAGAAGCTCGACTTCTTCAGGCGGCTCCGGAAGGACTGCGACGTCTTCCCCGAGCTGCAGGGTCCCGGCGTACCGGGCAATCCCCCGGACAACGCGGAGGGGGAGACGCCCTCGGACAGGATCGCGTTCGCGGAGCACATGATGGAGGAGTCCAGCGCCCAGTGCAAGCGCCTCGGCGCCGACTTGCGCGAGTCCTTGAATACTGTAAGAGTCCCCCCCCGCCCCTTGCCCCTAGAGGGTGCGTGATCTCCCGATATCGTCACTGACGTTTCCTGTGTCGCAGCTGTTCCAGCTCCGATCGATCGAACAGAACGAGCTGGCCATCATGGCCGACACGCAGAACAAGGCCATCTTCGTCTTCACGGCCGTCACCATCGTCTTCCTGCCGCTATCCTTCTTCACTTCGTATTTCGGGATGAACCTGCAGGGGATACAGGGGACCGACCGCACGGAGGGGGACTTCTGGAGGGTGTGCGGGAGCGTGTCGTTCAGCCTTCTCTTCCTCACGGTCCTGTACGCTTTCCGTCACCGGATATACCGCAGGATAGCGAGTTACCGGCTCGAGAAGGATGCCTTTTCTGGATAGGTCGGTCAACGCTGGGCCGGAGGGGAGGTGCCAGTTGGAGATGACGCCCGTTCTCGACCAGACGAGTTGTAGTACGGCTGTGTGCTCAAGATGACGCCTCCTCTTTCTTCCATTAGGCCACCATAATATGGTTGTAATTGTCTGAAACGGCCTGAGAGGCATTGAGCACCGTTGCCATGGACAAGGTAGCCAAAGTCCCCGAATGGGTGGTGGTAACACGTAGTTATCGGAATATCGGCACCCAACAAGGTTTCCACCAGTTAAGCTTGTGTCACCGACAAGAATCCGGTATGTATGGCAGAGCATCAGGCATTCTTGTCCTCGACCGAAGCCCGCAACGGGCAGTGAGGGGTGGCGGTGATCGTCTGCTCATTGGTGCTCGATCTGGGCTTCGGTGCACGCTCCGGTCGTTGATTGGCTGTGCGCCGGCTATGCGGCTTGCATCCACGCCCGGCCGTGACTGGCCCAGCTGCTGCGACGGACCGGGGGGTTGCAAACGCGAGGAATACGACTTGGCTCTCAGCCCTACCGTCATTTGGTGACCGTCAGGACATAAATGATGCGGTCGTGGCATCGATCTGGATCAAGCTGCGTCCTTGCTGTTGGGTCCTTGCAACAATCTGAGGGCCTTTTGCGCCGAGAAAGAACTCGTCTGCTCAAACACTTGATATCTTGAAAGTCGCAAAAAGTCGTCACAATGTGCAAGTCATCGAAGAACACCACCACCTCCACGTCCGTCGAGAAGGACGCCGTCTCGATCTCCGTCGAGAAGGACGCCATCTCCATCGCCTCCTCGGACTCTCCCACCCCTCCCCGTCCCACCGAGCTCGAAAAGGCGATCAAGTACGGCAGCTACTTCCCCAAGTCCACCCCGTCGCGGCCCGTCTACCTCGCCGCGCGCTACGCCTCGGTCTCGCTGGCCATAGCCCTCATCGCGCTGGCCGTGGCGGCCAACAACGCCGTGCACCGCCCGGAGTGGATGTCGCCCATCCTCAGCCCGGCCATCAACGCCTGGTGCGCCAGCACCATCGACGCCGTCGTCGTCGCGCGGCGGGACAGGCGTTATCCTCGGCTGCAGCGCCTGCTGCACGACGGCGCCATCGGCGTCGGCTGCGCCGTCGCCGGCGGGTTCCTGGTCGCCTTCACGCTGGGGGACATCCGCGGGACCAGGGACGGGGCTGGGCCCGGCACGATGGTGGTCGCGTGGTTGATCTTGTTTTGCATGTTTGCTGTGGTGTGAGTAGACTTCCTTACGTCTTGGGTGCTGTCGGAAGGACAGTTTTGCTAACGGTAACTTGCGACAGGGTGTTGCACCTCGGCATCAGTGTTGCGGCTGCTGTGGAGGTGGTCCGCGTCCGTCGCTCTCAGAGGTCCGCTGCTGTTTGAGGCTTTGCTTTTCGTATTTAGGTAGCGTGGGAGTTACAAGTCAATGGATTGAGAGTGTGTTCAGGTTGGCGAAGATTGTGAGCGTATGAGATATGAGCACGGAACATATGAGTTAGCGCTTGGTGTCCAGTAATCCTCCTCCCTGTCCCAGATCAGTAATCCTTCTTCTCATGCCAGCTCATCTGTTTGTGTGTAGAAACTGGAATGTAGGTAACCAGAAACGACTTTCACACAGCCTCTACTCGATTATAAAGCACCTCTAGTGAAGCTCCTCTATGGCTGCTGGTCTGTCATTCCTTTTTGACACCCCGAGTCGACAGTCTTGCCCTTGCTTGATCCCTTTCTGCGTGCCACATCGCGCAACAGATCCCGAATAACTTGACGTTGCGTGATGGCAGCCCAGCCAAGCAGGATGGCAACAGTGGTCGGAATCGAGACAGCAAGGTAGACGTTGAACTCGGGAGGCTCGTCTTTGGTCAGGCCAGGCATAGCAAACACGGTCGCCAGGAACGTGGCCGGTAGGAATGCCATGGTCATGACGGCGAGGGTCTTCATCGACGAGCTGTCGCGTCTCGCCGCCTCGGCCAGTCTGATTGTTGCTGCCGTGTCCTCGCGCGCAATGAGGTTAAAGATCTGCGTCATTGCGTGTGAGCAGAGAAACATGCGTCCAGATGAGCCTCATGGCTTTGGCTTCTTGCATCTACTTACAACGGTCATTTGATTCTCGATACGTTTCACCGTTGTTATGTAGCCTTGCGCCCGGCTGTCGACCATCTGCAGGGCTAAGTGTGCAATGCCGGCAACATCTTTCCAGAGAGCTGGCTCGGTGGCAAGAGGATGAGAGGAGTAGTCCGTTAGGAGCTCAAAGAATTGCTTTACGATGCTGATATAGGACCATTCAATACTGAGCGTGTTGCTGATAGCTGCGGCATCCTTGGATAATTGGGCGAGATCTCTCGATATGTGCCTTTCATCGAAAAGATAGATGAAGTTACTGGCCTGGTACCCAGTAGCCACTTCGAGGTTCGACAGATTGGCGATCTGGGCTGATAGAAGATTAAGGCTCTTGAAGACATCGGTCACGGAAAGGACGAAGCCAGGAAAGAGAGGATGACCTGCGCCGCTTCCGTACTGAGTCAGTTTATTGCGGAGGTGCGTTCCATAAGTGGGCGTGCAAACATATACCCCTCGGGTACAGGTGGTCCTAGTGGAATATGACCAGATCACCACGCCCCGGCCGGCGTCAAGCACAAAAGTCCACACGTCATCTGCATGATCCTTCCGAGGTTGTGAAAACCCTCGTTGCGATGTGAGGACGATGCTCTTGGCATAAGACTCGATCTGGAAGCCGCGAAAGATGGCGTCGAACAATGACTCTGAAACGACGTTGCGCCACGTCTGCGGGTGGAGCATGATATAGATCATCTTGAACTTCGGAACAGGACTGCTCTCGTTCTCCTGAACTTCGCGGTTGTTTGTCCAGTCCTCGAGGTCGGCCAGTGGAATGGCCTTCTCGACGAGGGTCCCGTCAGAGGTGCTTTCCACGACGTCGAACGAAGCCGGGGCGTCTCCATCGTCGACAAAGTGATGAATCCTAGTACGGCGTTCGAGATCTTGTAGGAAGGCGTCCATTGCCACAGTAGCACTCATACAGCGTCATACACACGCCCATGTCTGAGGGAAGCTGGCGAGTCCTATTGGGACCCTCAGGTAACCCGCGAGGCTGGTGACCAGGATCCCAGGTAGCCGCCGTGTGCAGCCCCACACCCTGCAGGATTATCTTATTGGCCATGGCCATTCGGCGAATACTGACAGCTGAGACACTGGTTGGTGATAGCGATGCTGTCTTCCAGTGTCGTTGAATCAAGAAACGACGCTGGAGTCGCATTACTGAGCGATGAACAACCTGGAAGGCATAAAGTTGAGGTTATCAGAGGAATAAATAAATGGGGCATTCTACTTAAGGGCTGTGGGTCACATTCAAGAAGTCCCCACTAAATCAGCTCTCAAAATCCATACTTATATGGTAATAGAGCTTGTCATTATATCACCAGCAGGCAAAGTGCCAGAGTGGTTAATGGGTATGACTAGAAATCATATGGCTTCGGCCGCGTAGGTTCAAATCCTGCCTTTGTCGGTGATCTTTTTGTCTTTTTTGCCGGTTGGCTCGCACTCATTCATTTAGCGCCCTGTCTGCTTTGATTGTTGGCATCTTCCTTTCCCTCCAACATTCTCTCGTTAATTACCCGGTTAACCTGCCTGCCCATCCTCGATGTGTTGACGTCGCTTGGCATTCCGTTCTCTTTTTTCAACCACTCTCACCAACATCTCCTACTGTAGAAATGGACACAGGACCAGCAACCTGACAAGCATCCATGGCCATTTCGCATCCAAACCCGCACCAATAGCGGCCTCCTCCCAGGCTCCCACTCACACCACACGCAGTAACCCACCGTACAAGTCCCCAGGTCCCCGTAAAGCAATCCGCCAGTGTGGGGTCCTCGATGCCTCCAAGGACCATGTATCGCCCGCAGCGCACCCGCAACCGCAACCTCTTCCTCACCGTCGCCCTCTTCCTAGCCTGCACCTACTATTACCTCTACTCGCCATGGCACGCGGCCCCTCAACCCCTCGAGTCCGTCGCCCTCGAGCACCACATGAACCATGACCCGCCCCCGGACGACCCCGCCGCCGACAAGGCCGCTAACCGCTTCGACTGGTCGACCGTGCAGTTCGAGCATCCGCCGGGCCCGATCCGACCGCTGCCCACGTCCAAGTCCAAGTCCAAGTCCAAGACCAAGTCATCTACCTCCTCCTCGAGCCCACACCCGCCCCCCATGCCCCGCGTGCAGCACGTCTTCCCCGCCGAGTCCCCCGCCCAACGCGCCCTCCGCACCACCCGCCGCGACGAGGTACGCGCGCTCTTCCGCAAGAACTGGGCGGCGTACCGCGCCCACGCGTGGGGGCGCGACGCGCTGCTGCCGGTTTCCGGTGGCGGGAGGGACCAGTTCTCGGGCTGGGCGGCGACGCTGGTCGACAGCCTCGACACGCTGTGGATCATGGGGTTGCGGGAGGAGTTTGACGAGGCGGTTGCGTATGTCAGCGAGCATATCGACTTTGGGACGAGTACGAGCGAGAGGGTGAATACGTTCGAGACTAATATTCGGTATCTGGGCGGGTTGTTGGCTGCGTATGATTTGTCCGGCCGGCCGGTGCTGCTGCGCCGGGCGAGGGAGCTGGGGGATTTGTTGTATGCGGCGTTCAATACGCCGAACAGGATGCCGGTTGATTTTATCGATTTTGCGGCCGCGAAGACGGGGAGGGGACTGATGGTCGAGGATACAGTGGTCAGCGCCAGTCCCGGGACGTTGAGTCTGGAGTTGACGAGGTTGAGCCAGGTCACGGGGGACGCGAAGTACTACGATGCTGCGGCGAGGGTGATGGAGGTTTTTGCGAAGGGGCAGAACGAGACGAGGATTCCGGGACTGTGGCCTGTGTTCGTGTCCATGCGGAGAATGGACGTGGTGTCGGGAAGCGAGTTTGGGATTGCGGGGTGCGCGGACAGTCTGTACGAGTACCTCCCCAAAATGGCGGCGCTGCTGGAGCCCGGGAGTGTTGAGAGGGAGCGGTACGCGGAAATGACGAGGCGGGCGCTGGACGCGGCGGACCGGGCGCTGCTGTACCGACCCATGCTACCGGGCGGCGAGGACGTGCTGATGGCCGGCACGGCGAGGGTGGATGGCGGCCCCGGCGGACAGGCCGTGCTGGACCCGGAGACGGAGCACCTGTCGTGCTTCGTCGGGGCCACCTACGCGCTGGCGGGGAAGCTGCTCCGGCGGCCGGGGGACGTGGAGCTCGGCGCCAGGCTGGCGCGGGGGTGCGTGTACGCGTACCGCGCGATGCCGACGGGCATGGGGCCGGAGAGGTGGAACATGGTGCCGTGCGGGTCGCGGGATGCGGGAGCGCGGTGCGACTGGGACGAGGACGCGTGGGAGGCGGGGAAGAAGGAGAGGCCGGAGTGGAGGGCGGGGCTGCCTAGGGGTTTCACGACGGCGAAGGACCCGAGGTACATACTCCGCCCGGAGGCGATCGAGAGCGTGTTCGTGCTGTACCGCGTCACGGGGCGGTACGAGTACCAGCAGGCGGCGTGGGAGATGTTCCGGGCCGTGGCGAACGGGACGGCGACGGAGATCGCGAACGCGGCGGTCTTGGATGTCACGGCCACGACGTATCCGTTGCCGCAGGAGGATTACATGGAGGTGAGTCTGCACAGTATCCTAATACGTGAGTTCCAAGCTGACAGGGAAGCAGAGCTTCTGGCTTGCCGAGACGCTCAAGTACTTCTACCTCGTGTTCTCTCCGCCGGACGTGATCAGTCTGGACGACTACGTCTTGAACACGGAGGCGCATCCGTTTAGGCGGCCTGGGTAGGGGCCTAGGTAAAGGCCTGGGTACCTAATTCAACCTGGGGTGTTTGGCCCTGGGAATGTATATCATGTTTAAGATACCACGACACGCTGGCAAGGGGCATTGGAGTTCTGGTTTTGCTAGGTATTGATTGCCTGGACGGCGTTAAGATGGAATTATCGATCCTGGACCTACCATATCCTATCATAGTCGGACGTGACTGGCAAGAGCCTGTTGCAGCGTGCTTATGTTGGTTTTTGCTGATCGTCTGCAATTGTCTGCCCGATATACAGCTGCAGGTACCGGCTTTAAGAGACTCGCACTCGGGCATTGAAGGAGTTAGGAGTTAGCACCGTCGGTGCGGGAGCGAGTTGATCATGCCACCGCGTAACCGTTGAGATAAGTACTTTATGCACTCTTATATGCCGTGTCTTGCACCCAGTGTTGGTATCAGTCGTCTTCTGCGCGGAGCTGTTCCTCTGTCTACAGACAGTATCTCGGCAAAGGACAAGGGTTACGATCATTTCAATTCAGATAATGTGTTTGTCGATACTTGCAAATGAAGTCTGATGTTTATGATGTTATATCATGTCATTCGGCCCATGTTCATTTCACGTTCAGTTAGCTAAGCAGTCGCTGTCTACTAACAAAATCCAGGGGGACAAAATCGAGCCAGATTGTGAGCAACGAGCACTCCATCACAGCCTCGCCTCGGTGCGGCCGGCCAGTCACAACAGGTACTGATCGAACCAGGCGACGGCCTGGTTGAAGGCCTGCTCCTTGGACCACTTCTGGACGGGGTCGGACAGGTCGCAGCGGACGGAGAAGCCGTGCGAGACGCCCGAGAAGAGGTTGATCTGGTAGGGCTTGCCAGTCTCGCGGAGGATCTCCTCGGAGCGGTGGCGCTTGTCGGCGGGGAAGATCTCGTCCGTCTCGGCGGCGGCGATGGACAGCGGGCCGGTGATGGCGGCGAGCTCGTCCTCCTCGACAAAGGACGGGTGGGCGACGAAGCCGACGTCGATGCCGTCCTTGTAGTGGCGGATGACGTACTGTTACAGGTCAGTCAGTCTCGGTTGATTGTCTTAAGCAATCATATTGGGGCACTGCATTGGAGTCAAGTGGCTCTCTTACCTTCGCGCCGAAGCAGTAGCCGACAGCGCCGAGCTTCTTGACGCCGTGCTGCTCCTTGAGATACTTGATGGACTCCTCGACCACGGGGTCGACGGTCTCCTTGGTGTGGGGGTGCTTGCCGTCGGACCCTTCCTTCAGCCAGGTCATGATGTCGGTGCTGCCGAGGCCGTTGACGGGGAGCTGGTCGCCGTAGAACAGGTCCGGGATGAGGGTCAGGTAGCCGTTGGCGGCGAACTGGTCGGCCATGAGCTGGGCGTTCTGCCAGATGCCGAGCACGTCGGGCACGTACAGGATGGCCGTGTCCTTGTGCGCCTTGCCGGCGGGCGGGGTGGCGAGGTAGCCATCGTAGCTGCCGACCTTGACGGACTTGCCGGAGGGAGCGCCTCTGGGGGGTGGCAACGAGAGTCAGTACTTTACTGCAGTACTATGCAGTAGAGGCTTGGAGCTTCCAGGTTGGTTGAGAGGTCTGAGAAGAGTGAAACTTCTATGTGAGGCAGAGAGAGAGAGAGAGAGAAAGGTACGTACTCATGCTTGACGCCGACGGTGCAGCACCGGGCAGGAGGGTTAGAAGCCATGATGATCTAGCTTGGAGAAAGATGGATAGATGGGTTGTGAGGTCTGTCGTTCGATTTCAAGAGACTACTAACACTGCTACAGTCAAAGAGAAAGAGCCTTGGGATATACAACCTGGATGGACGGCGTGAAGGAGTTGTTCTACTCGATTCTCAGCTACTACGGGGGACCTCGAGGCACGACAAATGCGTACGTCAGTCCCGCATCCGACCTCCCACGCGAAAGATGAGATGAGAAATCGAAGATGGGGCCCGGATCCGCATTACCTGGCATTACTGAGGAAGGCAAGTCCGAGGCCTGCGAGGGAATTTCTCATTTCTTCCGCATCCTGTCAGTCTTGTCGAGGCCAAAACGGGGCCGCTACGGCATTTGCAGCAGAACGGTGGGCGGTAGGACAGACAGTAGCAATGGAAGGAACGGCAACACGGCATCCCGACTTGCTGCCATTGGGGGAGAGCCACATTGGGGATTGCTAAGCCAGTGACCCAAGTACACAGTACACAGTACACAGTAGTACAGTTGCAGGTGGGTTTCCAACGAGTCTCCAGGAGATGACATCTCTCTTTCAGTTAGCATGTCGTCGGTTGAGCTGTTGATGATTTCATCTTTGAGAAAAACTCGAAATGTCCTTTTTTTTATTCCCCTTTTTTATTTCCCTTTTTATTCCCCTAATTTTTCTGCCGCTTATACATTATGTCAGCACTAAGGACGGCTTAGCGCTGCAGTTTGCCCCGCTGTAGATACCGAGCCCCACAGAATTGCGTAGAATTTTGGATCTTTCCAGCTTTCCATCCAGTGCAATCCCTGGCATCGTGCTTCAGATTGAGGATGCGAAGTACCCCGGTACCTACTACACATACTACTGCATACTACACGTGTACGATAGCCCAAGTCGGGAATGTCGTAATCCAGCACTCAAAAGTTCCATCCATCAATAGCCTGGGAGGTAGTGTACTCGTGTGAACCATCACTGTGTCAGACTGGTAAGCTCCTTGACAAACACCTTCATCACCGTCGGCCTCGCCAGCCGCGGCGCCAGCACCGCCCACTTCGCCCGCACGTCCTCGACCGCCACCAGCCGGTAGCCCTCGCGCCCGTACCACGCCTCCAGCCGGTCCTTGAACTCGTGCCGCCACCCGTCGCCCTGCAGCAGCTCCAGCCGCATGCGCCGCGCCCCGCGCCGCGCGGCCTCGGCCTCCGCGAACCGCACCAGCGCCCGCCCGACGCCCGCGCCCCGCCACGCCGGGTCGCACGCGAGCATGCCGAACTCGCCCACCTGCTCTTCCGGGAAGGACTTGACGCCGACGCACCCCACGAGGTCGGCGGCTAGGTCGCGGCTGTCGTGCTCGTTGGACGAACCGTCGGTGCCGCGCCAGGCCAGCGCGAGGGCGCCGCGCCGGAGGTGGTCCCGGATCTCGTCCGCGTTGGTGCGTTCGAAGCCCGGCGTCCAGAAGGAGGCTTCCGTCTCGAGGTAGACGCGGTTGACGAGCGCGGTGATGTGCGCGACGAGCTCGTCGTCGTGGGCTGCTGCGTCTGGCGGCGCGAAGGAGATGCTGAATCGCCGTGCTGGCTGGGGGGCGGGTTCACTGCCCTCTGCTGCCACCGCGCTCGCTTCGGCGGCATCCTGCAAGTGGGTCCGGGCGTCGTGCGTGTTCTCGATGCCGGTGTTGGGTACCATGTCTTGCGCCATGGTTGCTGGTGAGTTGCTGGTGGCGTGAAGTGAGGTGACTCAGTAGCAGTTCTTGAAGCGTCAAGGCACTGGTGAAGCAGAGACTGGGGGTGCAACGTAAGGTAGATCATGTACCTTAGCTAGTCGAGAATACACGGGCAGTCCGACTCGGCGTCAGCATCCGAGGCTTGACATAATGTCCAATTAATTACACCAAGTGTAGAGGTATGTATGTACCTGAGACAGAACGTTCTGACAAGAGCTGGCCTCGGCAGATCCTCGGGCTAGGGTTAGGGTTATGTTTCACCACACCTTGGAAGTGGAAGATGCAGCCTGCGCAGTCTCGCGATCCTTCCTTCCCTCATTCACATACTGTGTACATACCTTTCCTTGTTCTGCACCTGAGAATTGCAGCTACCTTAGGTGCTTGGTGAGGAATGCCCATCACTTGCGTAGGTTTATTTCTACTGTCGTGACAGATCCTCAGCGAAGTGACATGCGACTATTGAAGCTGCCCCTTCGAAGCCGAGCTTGACCAACCAACGCCTCACGATCTCGATCTCGATCTCGCTCTCATGCTACTATGATGGAAGCCACTCAGTTCCAGATCGTCAAGACCTTTCCTCCGCGCGGCGAATGGCAGCAGCACCGGCTCGCTGCAACCACCACGTTTCCTTGTTGCCAGTGCAACCAGCAGAAAACGTCGAAGCTTGTCGCTATCAAAGAGTGAAAATGGGACTAGCTCTGCTGTGACGGGTGTTACGGACTGCTTCTGTCACAAGGCACCTCCCAAGACTCTTAGCTCTGCGTGTCTATCACGAAGGAGCGGCATAATGCTCGCAGTTCATTTCGCTGAGGTGACATCCCCCAACCATTGCAGCATATGACGGTCTAACCAGGTGTTCAGTCTGTTGCTGGATGTTGGAGTTCGAGGTCTTGTTCGGATCAATGGATTACCAGACGGAGGGATCGTGGAATCGTGCGGTCCTGGGGAGCTACTAACGTCTCTTCTTCTTGGAACAACCATCCTTTCGGTGAACGTGGCCGAACAAGAGAGATTAGTCGGTAGGGTTGTGCGTAAAGTTGATGATAGGGAGAGTCTCGCTGATAAACAGGCTCTGGATTTAATATCACTTGTCGATGGACTCCGTGCGTTAAGTCGTTTGCTCGCCGCTGCTGGGGATATAATGGCTACATTCGACCCTTCCGACTCGGAGACGGGGAGTCTTCGGAGCTCGACCACTTGGACTCCCACATGGGTGAGGTATTTCTCACTCTCCCCTCCCATGTCAAACACCAGAAGGGGGTGGCCCTCCGCCGTCTCCTGGAGGAGCGGGTTGGCCTTCACACCATTCCCGCCATCCCCGAAACCGACCGCGGCCACGACCGAAGCCACGACCGAGGACCGGGGGCGAGGGCGGACGCGCCAGGTACGCCTGGTACTTGGCCCACCCTCCGCGAAACTCTGTGTTCGTAGCCTCCTCGACATCCCCCGCCGTCCGCCCCTGGGCATCGCGCACGCTCGTATCTGCCCCGGCGCCCAGGAGCAGTGCTTTGATCCGCGCGGCGCGTGTGCTCCACGGCGCGTAGTATTCCGGATCGTACGTGCTGACGTTAGCCCATGGCGCAGGCCGGGAGACGATGTGCAGCGCTGTCGAACCCTCGCGGTCGCGCAGGTCGGGGTCGGCGCCGAGGCCGAGGAGGAGCGCGACGGCGGCGTCGGATGCCCAGCGCGTGACCACGTGCAGCGCGGTCGAGCCGGAGTTGTCGCGGCTGTTCACGTCGACGCCCTCGATCCGTCCGGCCAGGGCGGCGCGGAGATCCGCATCCTCGAGGTCGCTGTCGATCGGTTCGTCACTGCGGCTGAGGCGGTGTTTGAAGCCCACGAGATGGTGGAGCACGGTGCGGCCCTCGTTGTCGGACTTGCCGACGTCGATGCCTTTCGCGGCGAGGAGAGCGACGAGCTCAACCAGCCCCATGCCGGCGGCGTGGTGCAGCACGGTGCGCCCCTCGTTGTCGGCTAGGCCGAGGTCGACCCCCTTTTCGACGAGGAGCGTGGCGAGCTCGACCAGCTTCATGTTGGCCGCGTAACTGAGCGCGGTCCGCCCAAAGGCGTCTTGTCGGTCGAGGTCCGCGGTGTGGACGAGGAGTTGCGCGACTGTCGACTCCATCGCAGCCATCGCAGCCAAGTACGCCGAGCTCTGAGTATCCGCTGCAAGACGGCCCCAGGCGAAAGTGATACCGAGGAGGGAGTACTCATCGACGCACCGTCCGAGCGCCGCCCAGTGCAACGGCTGTCGGCCGTACTCGTCCGTGGCGTCCGGGTCCGCGCCGAGGTCCAGGAGGGCTCGCACACCGGCATCATTCCATTTTTGCGCGGCCCGGTGTAGGGGCGTCACATTGTCGCCCCCGACACCGAGCGGGAAAAGCCCCCTCCTGTAGTAATTCCGTCGTTGGCGGATGTCGGATCCCTTGCCTACCAGATACCGAACGACGTCGGCGCTTCCCCAGGCCGAGACGAAGCCGAGCGGCGTGTCGACGACGTCATTCCAGCCGTGGTCATGCGTGCCCGATGCGGTCAGGTCAGCTCCGGCCTCAACGAGGAGGCGGATGGTCTCCTCCCGGCCGAGGTATAGCGATGGATCGCTAAGCCCAGGGGGACCGCTGGCGGCACAGAGGAGCGGGGTGCGGCCGTGCCTGTCTAGGCTTTCTATGTCCGACAGTGCTCCTCGACTCAGGAGGAGGCTGACGACTTGGTGTCGCCCCTTCTCCGCCGCAGTATGGAGTGGGGTTCCGTTGGCATCCTCGTCTTCCGGCCCTCCGACGTATTTTATCGGGACTCCGCTGTCGAGGAGATAGGCGACGGCTCCGACGGCACCTCGACCCGCGGCCACCTGCAACAGAGCGCGCCGACCATCGTCCCGCTCTCTGGTATGCAGGTCGGCGCCGATGCGGACGAGGAGCTCCATGGCTTCCGGGCTGTCGTAGTCGCGGCAGACCTCGACGAGGAGACACCGAGCCCAATAACTGGCATAATTGGGCCTGGGTCCGCTGTCCAGCCCCGCGCCACGCTCGACGAGTAGCGTGATGATGGCGAGGCCGGAGGGCGAGAGCGCGCGGAGGTCGATGTTCCTCTCTCGGAACCTCGGGACCAGGGACGCAAACACCGCCGGTGTCACGCCCAGGTAATCAGTCTGGTCGTGCGTCCCCCACGCCGAGTCGTAGCGGTCTACCAATCGGCGGTAATAGACCTGGTGCCGCAGACGAGCGTTGACGAGGTCGGGATGCGCGTCGAGTATCTCACGGCATTGCTCGACATCCTGGGAGAACAGTGCGTCGACGAGCGCAGCTTGCGGCGTGCCCCTCTCGGCAGGGTCACTGACCAGCGGGTCGTCCGCGGGACCTGGACCAGGACGAGGACCAGGTGTCGGGTTGTCCTCCATGGCGCGGACCCCTTACGTACGAGAGCTGGATAAGACTCGAAGGTTGGGATGCTTATATGGCTGAATACCTGCTAACAATAGCTTGTATAGTAGCCTTAACATCTGTATCTGGTCTATCTGGTCCATGTGTTGAACTGTGTCTTTCAATAGAAGTGCGTAGATGTTGTTCTTTAGCTGTCCGTATAGATAGGGGCTGTGAGCTGTGCCGTTGGTGTTTCTCGCGGTACCGGAGAGATTATCTCTTGGCACTGAGCCCACTGAGTCCACTGAGTCCACTGAGTCCACTGAGTCCACTGAGTCCACTGAGTCCGCTGTGGCATGCAGGGACCTGCAGCGAGTGGCTAGCGCCTTCACAGCGCCTCCACCCCGCCGTACAGGCCACATGGCGCCTAATGCAGCCGCTAAAACGCCATTTGACCTGCTGATGCTGATGCTTCCCGTCCCATGCATCTGCAACACATTGACCAAGTGAAGTGAAGATCTGTCCGATCGTCTGGCCCTTGGTACATTCCATCAACTCGCCAATCTTGCGCCGCGACCGACCGTCAACATCAACGAGGCATCTCTCCCCGAGGGACTCGCTCCATGGTCCTCAGCTCTGCCATGGCCTGGCCCCCGTCGTCATCATCGACCACAGCGCGAGATGGAGGAACAAGCAAGGGACGACACCCGATCCGGCCTGGGCATCTCATGCGGTCGCGATCCTCGTACGTTAGATAACAACGATGCGTCGCAGACGCCAAGAGACGAAGGGACAGGACGACGCGCGACGGCGATGAAGCATGGCGTGATGGAAGGCGACACCGCAGCCACCACCGCGACGGCGACCACAGCAGCAACGACGCACTTGCCGTCGCCTCTTCTGACTCCCGATCTCCCCAAGTCCACCCCCGCCGAGTCGCAACCTACGGACCAGCCGACAGCAGAAGCAGCCCTGCAGAGCGTGAGCAGCTCCGAGCCTTCTATCGACAGCACGAGCGCCGAAGACGTGTCGAGCGAGTCCGCCTTGTCGAGCCACGAGCACGAGCACGAGCACGAGCCGGAGCCGGTCAAGGAGGAGCCACCAGAGATTGTCCCAGACGCAAAAACGCGGAGCCGGTCTGGCACAAAGTCGAGCACGGGCACGCACGACGGCATACGGAGACTGTCCGCGTCGGGCATACAAGCGCTCACCGCTGCTCCGGAGTCGCTGCCCGTCGCCTCGATCCCCGACCGCCAGCCGTCCGACTACCCCCTGTCTGCCAGCTTCGCCGAGACGAGCAACCGGCCGTCCATCTCCGAGCAGCTACTCGGCTCGTCGACGCAACCGAACGGCGCCGTGGATGCCGACGTCCTGCGCTCCGACGGGACGAACCCCCGCGTGCTGCACACCGGCAGGCCGAGCATCGCCTCGCGCACCCTCTCGACGCCGCCCACGAGTCGCCGCAAGCCGAGCAGCCAGCATCCGAGCCAGTCCATGCCCACGCGCCGCAACTCGTTCAATCCCGCACCCCGTCCCCAACCGCTCGACCT
Source organism: Coniochaeta sp. PK30-01 (assembly GCA_023628855.1). Classification (NCBI taxonomy): domain Eukaryota; kingdom Fungi; phylum Ascomycota; class Sordariomycetes; order Coniochaetales; family Coniochaetaceae; genus Coniochaeta; species Coniochaeta sp. PK30-01. Next base: position 206,772 of record JAMAJW010000028.1, on the reverse strand, counting down.
GAACGGCCGCACCAACAACAACGTGCTGCCGCCCTCGGGCTCGAAGGCGGCACCTAGCAGCGGCAGCGGCAGAGCCGACGCGGCCCTCGAGGCGCCGCTGCCGTCCCCCATACCGCCCACCATACCGCTCCCGCCCATGTCGATCCCCACCCTGCTCCAGCTGGAGCTGGCCGGCGAGCGGCCCAGCCCGCTGTACATCCACCACTCGTACGCGTCCGACCAGCCGTACGAGTCGAGCGCCGTCAAGTTCGAGCGGCTGAAGAACTTCCTCCTCCTGTCGCCGCACCTCGAGCGGACCATGAACTTCGGCGCGCTGGCCTGCCTCGACGCCTGGCTGTGGACCTTCACCATCCTCCCGATCCGCTTCTGCGTCGCCCTCGGCGTCCTCGCGCGCTGGTGGGGGTACCTGATCGCCAAGGAGGCCAGGTGGGTCGTGGGATTCGTCTGGTACGGCCTCGGCAGGGTGTGGAAGCGCAGCCGCCGCGGCCGGCCCGTGTCCAGGACGGGTAGTGGCGGCAGTCATAACGAGTCGGCGAGGAGCAGCGCCGCCGAAGACTCGAGGAGCAGGAGCAGAGCCCGCGAGGCGCGGGGCGGGACAGCCGCGAACGCGAACGTGTCCTACGCCACGGGTCTGGATACGCAGGGGCCGGCCACGATGCGACGGCCGGAGAACGGGAGGATGCACAGCAGCAGTAACGCCAGCGGCAGCGGATCTAAGAGGCCGACGGCCGCCAGGTCGCACCACTCCACCTTCAGACACCGGCGGACCAAGTCGACGCCGTCCAGCCTGACGTCGTACCACAAGGCGGACCTCCTGCAGGGGCTGGTCATCGTCTTCAGCTCCGTCTTCCTCATGAACCTCGACGCCAGCTGCATGTACCACTTCATCCGCGCGCAGTCGGCCATGAAGCTGTACGTCATCTACAACGTGCTCGAGGTCAGCGACCGGCTGCTGTCGGCGGCCGGGCAGGACATCCTCGAGTGCCTCTTCAGCTCCGAGACGCTGTCGCGCAACAGCTCCGGGCGGTCAAAGGTGCTGCTGCCGTTCGGCATGTTCCTGCTGGCGCTGGCGTACAACACGCTGCACGCCGTGTCGCTGTTCTACCAGGTGACGACGCTCAACGTGGCCGTCAACTCGTACTCGAACGCGCTGCTGACGCTGCTGATCTCGAACCAGTTCGTCGAGATCAAGAGCAGCGTCTTCAAGCGCTTCGAGAAGGAGAACACGTTCCAGCTGACGTGCGCCGACATCGTCGAGCGCTTCCAGCTGTGGATCATGCTGCTCATCATCGGCATGCGCAACGTCGTCGAGGTCGGCGGGTTCACGGTCCCGGGGGCGGGCAGCGGCGACGCGACGGCGGGCGGTGGTGGGAGCGGTAGCGGCAGCAGTAGTCTGCCGATCCACACGGCGTCCATTCTGCCCGACAGCTTTACGCTCTTGCCGTCGTGGCTGCTGTCGGGCGAGGTGCTGTCGCCGTTCGTCATCGTCATCGGCAGCGAGATGCTGGTCGACTGGATCAAGCACGCCTACATCAACAAGTTCAACAACATCAAGCCCAACTTCTACGGCAGGATCCTCGACATCCTGTGCAAGGACTACTACACCAACGTGCGTCTCTCCCTTTCCCCCCCTCCTCAACCTGCACCTCCACACTACCATTCTACCTCTTGCTAACATCCGATCTCTCGCGTCCAGGCCTTCGTAACCCCCTCCCTAACCCGCCGCCTCGGCCTCCCCCTTTTGCCTCTATCCTGCCTCTTCATCCGCGCCAGCGTGCAGACCTACCACATGTTCCTGGCCACGCACCTGCCCGCGCCCTTACCGCCATCGACCCAGACTTCGCTGTCCGTCGAGTCCGTCCTCCCCTCCGCCACGGCCGCCGGCTCCTCCCAGGCCGTGGCCGCCGCCCTCGAGCGCCTCGACACGGCCATCCGCTCCGCGCTGGGGCGCGCCGTGTACGGATACCCCGACTACGGAGCCACGGAAGGAGGAGCAGGGGGCACCTCGACGGCGGGGGTGGGGCTGCTGGCGTTCTTCTCGCGGCGGTGGAACAGCGACGACGCCGTCGCGGCGGGGGCGATGGCGGTTGTGTTCCTGCTGGCGTTCCTGGGGTTGTTGGTGGTCAAGCTTGTGCTCGGGGCGGCGCTGCTGAGGTACGCGCGGGATAGGTATAAGGGGATGAAGATGCGGGAGCACGCGGTCGCGCACGGGAGGGCGGAGAGGGAGGTGTATGATGCGAAGGGGAAGAGGGTGGGCGGGTACGGACAGGTGGAGGTGGGCGAGGAGAGGAGGAGGTGGGTTTATGGCGAGGACGGGGAGGGACTGCGGAAGGCGAGGGAGAGGGAGAGGAAGGCGGCTGGTGGAGGTGGGCAGGGGGGAAAGGAGAAGGAGAAGGATCTTGGGGGGGTGATGAGGTATGAGATGATTGCCAAGAGGATTTGGTAGTTATTACACAGTCCCCAAACCCTCTGGAGCATCGTGGTACCAAAGATCCTTGAAGGATATAGATAGAGATGTCAACGAAGAGATCACCACGGTGGTATCCCAGGCACAGTGTCAAGGGTCAAGAACTATAGACAACGGACTGGCTCTTATAATCAGGAGAGGAATGCATCGATACCCCTTGTTTCGTGAGCAGACTGACGTGAAAGTCACCCGTGAGCACATTGGGGAGGTATATACAGTTGTCTGGAGAGTAGATAGCATCAAGGTCAGTATCGACCGAGCCAGACCAATGGACCGGCCGTCCGATGCACTACAAGTATGGCAGCTTGTTCAACGAGTATCATGTGTTCATGTGTCTGCTTCTGCATTTCAGCCATTGACTCGTGCACATTCTCCATTCAGCTACCTCCCAGGCTGCCCCCGAGCTGGCTCTGCAGCCCCCTCTTGCCGACCTGCATCGCGCGCTCCAGCTCGCGCTCCTCCTCCCGCAGGTGCGCCTTCTCGAGCGCCACCTTCTTCTCCAGCCGCCTCTTCTCCTCGGCCACGGCCCTCTCGCGCTCCCGCAGCGCCCTCTCGCGCCGCCCGCGCTCCTCCCTGGCCTTCCTGGCCGCCTCGTCCTCCTCCCGCCTTCCCTCCTCCCCCTCCGCCGGCGGCGGCGGCAGCGTCTGGATGTACGCCTCGACGATGGGGTCGCGGATCTTGGGGTCGAGCGAGATGAACCGCAGGTCCGCCAGCACCGCGTCGGGGAGGTGCGACGGGTTCGTGTTCCGGTTCAGCTGCGCCCGCGGCACCGACTCGAGCAGCTGCCTCAGGTCGGCCTTGAGCGTCGCGGCGGGAAGCTTGAGGCGCGCGACGTGCTCGCGGTACCACTTCTCGCGGTCGCGGTCCGACAGCGCCGCGTCCCGCATGGGTGCTTCCTTCCGGTACTTGCGCCGGAACTCGGGCCAGTAGAGCTTCGGCGTGGCCTTCTCCTGCAGGAAGGCCAGGTAGGGGATGCGCGGGTCCTTCTTCTCCTGCTGCGCGCGCCGCTCGCGCAGCACCTTGATCTTGTCGCGCGACCACTCCTCCCAGACCTCCTTGCGGGCGCGCATGGTCGTCAACACGGTGTACCGCGCGTCGTCGAAGATCTTGCCTTCCTCGATCAGCTTCTCCCACGAGCTGTAGGGGTTGATGTTGAAGTCGTCCAGCAGGTCGCGGAACAGCGCCTTGGCATCGTCTTCGGAGAGAGGGAGGCCCTCGTCGCCCTCCTCCCAGTCCTCGCCTTCGTCGCTGGCGCCCATGGCGGCGAGCTGCTCCGCGATGTCGGCCTCGGTGAACTCGATGGGCTGCTCTTCGTCCTGTTGCTCGTTGGTGCGCCGCCGCTTGGAGGCGTGGCCGTCTTCGTCGTCGCCGTGCTCTTCCCCTTCGTCGTCGGTGACTTCCACCTCCTCGTACTCGGAGCTGTCGTAATCGTGTTCGTTCTCCCCGCCGTCCGCGGGTCGGCTTTCGCTCCGAGTTTCTCGCGCGGAGTCGGGCCTGATCTGCGCGGTGGGGGTGCCTGCTGGTGCTGCCGCCTCTCCTGTCTCCTTGTCACCGTCACCGTCCCCATCCCGTTGTCCCTCCGTAGTAGTGAGACCGGCCTTCTCGCGTATCCGCGCCTGGTCCAGCTCGAGCACGGCGGGCATCAGCTTCTCGGGGATGCGCCAGTAGCTCGCGTTCTTGGCCGGGTGGTAGGCGAAGCGCCGGCCGTACTTGGTGTAGACCAGCAGCCACGGCTCGTGGCCGGGGATCGCCACCTTGGACTTGGGCTTGTCGCGCGGCTGCGGCGGCGGGCGTCGGTGGGCGGTGCCGTCCTGTCCGCCGGTGCTGCGCGGGTTGGGCGTCGGGTTGGCGGCGGCGTTGTACTGCGCCATGAAGGCGTTGGCCACGTTTGGGTCGGAGAGGTTGATGGCGGGCACGGACTGGTGCTGCAGGTAGCTCGTCGCGGGATCGGGCGCGGCGACGGGGCGGGTGTAGGTCGAGACGCCCGTAGCGGCGTTGTAGTAGTACGTGTAGCCGGTCGGGGCCTTGTGTTCGGTCCATCCCGGCGGCAGGGGGGCCAGCAGCGCCGCGGAGGGCTTGTAGGTGGATTTTAGCATCGAGACGACCGGCGGATGGCAGAGCTTGGGGTTGTGTTGTCGAGCTGAAGTGGTCGAGGTGAAGGTGAAGAAGTTGGTGATGTTAGCACCATCGCAGGTGAGGTACGTACCTGTGATTTTGGCGTACCCCACTAAAATCAGTGGGTATTCAAGGTATTGTGACTGCTGTGGAGTTTCCAGCTGTCCCAGAGTTTTATCATGCATTCAACTATCCACGGTCACCACCTCGATTCTACCTCCCTCATTCCTACTTCCCAGGGTTCCTATACTGCCATTGACTGCATTCATAGTCTGGAGAGCGGTGAGACAATGGAAGTACATCACGGTGTGCCCATGGCTGACCCTATCGCGAGAGTACGGCGTGCTGAACTACCCACCGCAAAGCTATGGATCATCAGAGAATATACCTCTGCTATCCGAAGAGACGACGGACGGCCTTGCAAAGAGGATGGATTGCCTTGAAGATAGGTAGATGGATGGAGAAGGCTGAACGGACGATGATGGCACGGCGAGGTGCTCAAGGACGTCGTTGCGAGAACCAACGAGTCTATCCAGCAACCTCGAGCAGCTCGACTCTCTGGTCTGGAATCTGAGCAACCTCGCGGTCCAGTCTCGTCTCTATTATTATCAATGTTGCTAGGTCGTGTCAGTATCTGCGACAGGCCCAGCACAGCCACGAACGGCGACGAGCTCAGCTGTGTGGGCAGTTTGTAAGCGGTCGTTGAGTTCCTCCGTCTGGCAGCAAGCTGATGCTAACACGTCCAATAGCACGCATACATCTTACATACTTACTCTCTCAGTTATCGGCAGGGAACATATACGGAGTCGACCTAGTGCCTCTCACGGGTCCTGGAGCAGGCCGTCTAACCCAGTCTGGTGACCGGAGCATATTCGAGCTTGGCGTCTCTGAATAGAGTCATCGCCGTCATGGCCAACGGTTATCGAGCTAGCACGGGGTTAGCACTCGACTCGGGTTAGCCAATGCCTCGAGGAGACCGCTCGGAGTAGTTGGAAGCTAGCTAGGTCACCGACGATGCCGTCATGGGTCTCTTAATGGATTAACTCGAAGCTCATATCAATCTGGTCGTTATCAACCACCGCATGTTGCTACAACGGTCATGAGGTTAAGAAGCGACCGGTAATGTCAAGAAATGCGGTCAAGCGTGGTAACGAAGCAGCCATCCGGTCATCCTAGACGGCTGGGAATAGGTTCACTGCTCATCGACCACCCTGATTCGTCGCATACCGCGTGTAAGACGGTGAGCTCAGGAGACACTAACAGTCGACCGCACACATTCACCGACCTCGAAACAGGAATCCACGCAGCTGAACTCTAAGCTCCGCCTCAGAGTCCTTTGCTATGGCCTCGAGACTGCACATCTATAAGAACCATGTACGTCGGTATGTACATCCAAAGATCAAGTGATCCCATCCAGTACCGCCAGCAACCACTGAAAGCCAGCTACTATCTTCCACACCTCAAGGACACTCTAAGATGTCCACCGATCCACCAACCCAGGAGGCCCCCTCCCTCGACGACAGCAAGGCCAGGAACCGCCGCCTCAACCGCAAGCTGGACGTGGCCCTCCTGCCCTTCCTCTCCCTGCTGTACCTCTTCAACGGCCTCGACCGCGGCAACGTCGGCAATGCCGAGACCCAGGGCTTCACGCGCGACATCGGCGCCGCTCCCGAAGACCTCAACCTGGCCGTCTCGCTCTTCTTCGTCACCTTCGTCCTGCTGCAGCCCTTCTCCGCCGCCGTCGGCCGGGCGGTCGGCGCCGAGCGCTGGATTCCCGTCATGATGGTAGCCCACCCTGACACCCGTGCCGACAACACGCTGTGGGACTGACATTGCTCCGCGCAGTTCTGCTGGGGCGTCCTGACCATCGCCCAAGCCTTCATCCACGGCCGAGGTGAGCTTATTCCATCTTTCCCCTCGGTTTCCTTACCACACACACACACACACCCCTCCCCATTCCCCGCCCGACGCATCTCACTCCCAATTCCACATCAACCCAGCCCTGCCCTGGCACTTGGAAGAGCTATCTCAGTTGTCCTACCAGCCAACATTGACTCCCAAGAACGAGAAAACAGCATCCCTCCTCGCAACCCGACTCCTCATCGGCGCCTTCGAGGCCGGCTTCTACCCCACCGCCGTGTCCTACCTGGCCACCTTCTACGCGCCCTTCGACCTCGCCGCCCGCCTGGCCCTGTTCTACGGCCAGTACGCCGTTGCGGGCGCGTTTTCGGGGGCCGTGGCGTACGGGGTGTTTCGGATCCACGGCGGCGTCTTTGGCGGAGTAGGGGGAGGGAAAAGCTGGCAGTACCTCTTCGTCATCGAGGGCGCGCTGACGTGTCTCGTCGCGCTGGTCGCGTGGTGGTGGCTCCCCTCCGGACCCGGGGATGCGTGGTTTCTTGATGCGGGGGAGAGGGCGTTTGCGGCTGAGAGGCCGAGGATGGATGATGATGATGATGAGATGGTGCCGTTTGTGAGGGGAGAGGTGGTGGGGGATCGTCATCGGCGGCTGACCAGGCGTGACGTGGTCGAGACGGCGCGGGACTGGAAGCTGTGGTCCATCCTCGTATGCAACATCTGCGCCAGCGTGCCGGGATCGGCCTTCTCGGTGTTTCTTCCTCTTGTGGTGCAGGGGATGGGGTACAGCTCGCTGAGGGCGAATCTAGTGAGCTAGACTCTACCGCTTTTCACATTCCTAGACGGCAGGACTAAAACAAGCTTCGATCGCGACAGATGTCCGTCCCACCATACGTGTGCGGCGCGGTAGGGCTGTACCTCTCCGCCCTGAGCAGCGACCGCCGCCGCGAGAGGGGCCTGCACATCTGCGGCGGCCTCGCCGTGACGCTGGTCGGGCTCGCCGTGGTGCTCGCGACTCCTCCACCAGCCAACGTGGGGGCCAGGTACGCGGGGCTCTGCGTGCTGCTAGCGGGAAGCTACGTGGCGCCGCCGCTGACGGCGGCGTGGCTTAGCGGGAATACCCCCGAGCCGGGCAAGCGCGCGCTGGTGCTCGGCGTCAACGGGTGGGGGAACCTGGCGGGCGTTGTCGGGGCGCAGCTGTTTCGGCCGGGCTATGCGGGGGGGGGGTACACAGTGCCGATGGCCGCGACGATGGGGTTTGTGGGCGCGGCGCTGGGGGGGTATGCGGCGTATCGGTTCGTGTTGGGGAGGGTGAATGCGTGGAGGAGGGCGGTGGCGGCTGGAAAGAGCGAGGAGGAGGTCGAGGCCGAGCGCACGGGGACGGAGCGGTATGCGGATAAGAAGTGGACTTTTATATATGGCCTGTGAGTGTCGATCCTGGTCTGCGAGACTCAGAGGAGGAAGTTGTTGTAGAACTGCATGTCATCGCTGTTGATCCACGTGGCGAGCTCGTGTGCGAGATCCTGGTATTGGGGCTGGTAGAGAGGAGCGCCGGTTGGGGGTAGACCTCCCGTGTGGGGAAGTTCCACACCACCGCCGATGCCCGTGTCGAACGACGACACGCTGCCGCTGGTGGTGTTCGAGAGACTCGCCAGTATGTGCTCCCCGGGCATGGGCGCGAGTTCCTCCTTGCTGTTGCCACCGCCGCTACCGCCGTCGATCATCAGGTTCCGCAGCCGCCGCACCAGCGCCCAGAGGTCCTGCAGCACCTTGACGCAGTCCTTGCCGTACTTGCTCCCCGTGGCGGCCTCCCGCTCGAAGCACTCGATGGCGAACGCGACGTCGACCACGTCCCCGGTCCGCAGGTTCGTGAAGACGATGTGGTGCAGCATCAGCACGATGGCTGCGTTGAAGACGTGGTGCAGGTCCGGCAGCAGCAGCTTGCCCGCCGGGCTGGCGCCGCCCAGCCACCGGCCGAGCCGGAGGTTGCGCCGCGCCACGTCGCTGCAGTTCCGGATCAGCGAGATCTGCGGGTGGTCGTCGATGTACCACCGCCCGCTGACGAACCAGTCGGCCACGGCCTTCTTGACGGCCATGAAGAAGATGGGGCGCACGGTGAGGATGATGAGCTGGCTGGTTGTCAGTCAGAGCACCAGTATATCAGCGCTCGGATTTGGGGGTTGCTTGCCTGGCCTTGAGCCATGTGCAGCGCACAGCACGCGCGGTCACTGCTGAATGGCGGGTCATCTGATAGCTGCAGCGCGGGCGGGAGGTTGTCGCGCCAGTTGGACAGCAGCTCCAGGGCTCGGTGGAGGTAGCATTCTACCCTGTCTGCGCTCTGGCCCCTCTGCGTGACGCGGTAGCTGTTGCACACGATGTACCCGGAGATCCTCGCGAGATCGATGTTGGCTCTGAGGCCGGCCGCTGGCGGCATACCACTAGAAGTCGTGACATCAGCACTGGACAAGGTTGCGAGTGTGGATGAAGGCAGCATACGGCACGTCTTCGGGCATCTCGAGCCGAATTGCGTCGTCGAGGATGGTTGGCGGACGTCCCATAAGGCAGCTTAGCCACCTTGAACGTGTGTCAGTAGAGGCCACAAACGTTTCACAAGCCGGGAGCGGGTAGTTCACCTGTCGAGTATGTAGACCGTCCAGAACGTCCTCTTGCCCATCTCATCGACCGACCACCCTCGGTGGACGCCGTGCATGATGGAGATGTGCATGGCTGTGCTGATGTAGATATACGCAGCATCCCGCCGGTTGTTCTCGACCAGATACAGCGCCATCAGCGCCAGCACCGAGACATCGTCGCTGATGTACGTCGTGATGTCCAGCGGGTTGCCCAGCAGGATCCTGGCCCTTGCGAAGAACGTCTCGCCCAGCTGGCCCTCGAGCTTGGAATTCGCAGCAGTCAGCCCCAGATGCGTAGCGAACGCGAAGGCGGCGTGGAAGAACGCAAGATTGCGCTGCCGGGCGTCGGTGCCGGGACTGGCGGCAGGAGGATCCGACCGCAGGTCCAGCGGCACGGTCGACAGGTCGCCCCAGAAGAAGACGCCTCCGGACGGGAAGTCGCCGTTGCCGTCTTGGATGAAGTACCGCAGTGCCGCGAGCATGAGCGTCATCTCGGTCCGGGAGGGCAGCCACAACGGGTCGACAGCCGGGAGTTGCAGCGGTCGAGAGTCCTGAGTCTGGTACCTACCGACGGAAGCCAAAAACGTGGCTCCGCTCTCGAGTGCCTGGGTAGCCGCTGGAGGTCCGTGGTGGAAGGCCAGAGGAAAGATGGTGAACATGAAGGACTTGAGGTTGTCGAGAAAGGTGGCGCCGGACGTCTCTCCGAGATAGCGTGCCGTGCCGTCTGTGTCCTGGAGCAGACGGCCTTCCGTGGGCTGGGAGGTGTCCTCGTGAGTCGATCCGTCCGCCTTCAGGCACAGCGGAGAGGGCGCGAGTGGAATGTTATGCGCGGTGACGGGAGACAGGACATGCTGGTCTTGGGCCACGGGGACGTTCCTCGACACATGAAGGGCCTCCAGCTCGGCGCATCTCCTCTTCAGGCGCTCCCACTCCGTCTTCGTGACCGCCACTTTCTCAACGGCCTCCGGATACTGACACTCACGGGAGGCGCGGAGACACTGCCGACACGGATTCTCGCCCGAGCATTTGACGCGGCGGACATTGCAGTGATTGCACCTAGAGGACAAACGTCAGGTTGCCTTCGGGATAAAGCATAAAGCAGGGGCACAGGGATGGCAGTCTACTAACGCAGTCGCGACCCGTTTTCGCTTGTCCTCTGGTACCTTGTTCCTGCGCGGGTTCACTGGCAGGCGCTGTCTGTTCTGACTGGCGGACTTGGAGCTCGTCGTTGAGCTCGTCCTAGCCATGGCGAACCATCAAACAGCACTCCGTAGCCCAGTAGCGCAAGTGTCCGATGCTTGTATAAGTCTGGCGCCTCTTTACTGCGATCGTCCACCCTTGTTGGTGTCGCTCTTGCGTACTTTATGAGCCTGCGATGTCATGGTCTCTCGCAGTAAGTATGGCTCAAAATACTTGTAACATTGGCTGAGGAACACTGGGTTCGAAGAGCGGCTGCAATTGGTTGAATGAGGGGTGTGGACTGGACGGTGAGTGTCGCGGCAGGCCGGCCAAGGGCCAAGCACACCTCAAGGAGTACCCATGCCCAGAAACGAGACTAACACAGTGAGTCTAGACCGCAATCGCAAACGACTACATACTGATATCTCTCGAATCAGCCAATCCGGAGCGAGGACCGGGCGGCAACAGTGCTATATCAAGTAAACTGTAGCCTCTGTACTGACATGATGCTTAAAAAGCACTCTTGCAGCTGAAACCCGACGAAGTGACCATGCATCTGGATAGGGAACTCAGCCAGGCTTGGCGTTTCTGGTCTCTTGCGCCCCTGACTGGCAGATCATTAACAACCCGGTCTCCAACTCTCAGGGCATCTTGGACAAGCGTCCTCTGACGTCGTCGAGTTAGGAGTGGCATTTGGGGTCCGACAACAGGCTGTCAGGCCCTGGCACTGCTATTAATAGCGTGCGATGACAGCTATAGTTCAGGGGTCACACTACCACCAGATGTTCTTTGTGTCTGACCACTGTTATCTGGACTCTCACGACGTCACGATGCACGACCACGATGCACACGGATACTAATCCCAAGGGTTTGAACTATCACCTACGCAATATGTCTTACAGGTCCCCGAATAGCCTCTCTTCCTCGGCAGCCAGGCGTTGCGAATGCTTGCCTATGTCCTCGACCGTCCACTGGCCGAACTCGGTCATGTAGAGATCGATCAGCTCGGCCGGAACCCACTCGAAAAAGACGTTGTGCACTGCCACCTCGATGGAATCGTCGCCCCCCTTGGACAGCTCTGCAAGCCGCGAGCCACCGTGCCTCACGCGCGCCGAGTTGTACTCTGCAGACCACGCCCGGATTAGCTGGTTCGGGTCGTTCTCCTCGACGACGTGCGCCTCAGGACTGCCGGGCGGCGCGACCTTCTCCGACTCGCCGAGCACGACGACCTTCGCGGGTTTGCCGGACGACGACGCGATGTGCCGGGCGGATAGGATGGCCGGCAGCGAGCCGGTCTTGTTGCTCACTGCGCCGTTCGAGGCGATGCGGTCGGCGCCGACAATGACGACGTCCACGTCTTTGGACGCTAGGGCTGCCGAGGCGTCTGAGTAGAGACTGATCTTGAGCTTCGGTGCTGGCTTATGTTCGTCGCCGCCCTCTTGTTGCGCAAGTGACTGGCGCGCTGCTGCCACGTCCTCGGCGAATGATCCAGCGAGGGAGACACCCTCGAAAAGAGGCCGCGATTCTAGGACGCGGAGATCAAGAGCGAACCCGGACTTGAGAGCCAAATGCCGGATGCTGTGAGATATGGTGGAGCTCTCTGACAGGGTCAGGATGGTCAGCGGCTCATGCGAAGCCAGTTTGGCCGCGTAGGCCGACTCCAGATACTCCGCCAACGCCCGGGTAACCAGTCGCGACGACTCCGTATTCCTCAGCGCTATCCGCCGCTCCAGGTTTTCCACAACCGCATCCCTCCACTTCATCGAGTGGCTCGAGTCCGGGAACGCCTTGTGCTGCTTGACGGTGTCTTCGATGCTGCTCAAGGCAGATAGCAGCACATTCATGATGGCCGCGCCCATGGACTCCCGCCCGTTCTTCCAGATGTGCCAGGCAGCAAATCGGACCTTCGCCCACCATTCCTCGGTGGGACCCTGAGACGGAAGATTCGAAATGACGTCCCGCAGTATCTGCAGCGCGACGCCAGCCAGCTGCCTAGCGCCGCTCTCCTGGTCGTTCTTGAGCGTCTCCAGGCCCTCAGCCAGCACGCGCCCCGCGGCTTCTCCGAGGTCCTTCTCGAACCACACCCGCCTGAGACTCTCAGCCAGCCGCGGAACGCCGCCAAACTCGGCCGTGTCCTCGACCTGCAGCGGGTCGTACCAGCCCCAGCCCTCGTGCTCCCAGTCGATCTGGATGCCCTGCTCCCCCTTGCCGCCCTCCTCGGCCGTCTTCAGCCGGAAAGCGAAAGGGTAGATGGTCCACGACCTCCCGATGGACTCGTCGTCGAACGAGTAGCCCTTGCCCTGGCGAATGAGAGCCAGCGACGCGGGCGTCAGGGTGGTCTCCTCGCTGATCTCCCGCCAGGCAGCCGCCAGGGGCGAGGGATCTGTCGTCTCGATGCCCCCGGAGATAGGGGCCAAATGATGCCTAGCCGGATTGGGGGAGTTAGCCAGCTTACGGAACCACGCCAAGCAGCGGATCTCGTCTGCTGCCTGGTCCGCGGATGCACGTTGGATAGCGCTGCAGTGTAACACGGCTTGAACTTACTGATAGGTATTGACCTTGTCGCTGCGGCGGAACAGGGCGACCGACGGTTTTCCGTCTTCGTATTTGATGATGAACGACGACACGACCGAGTGATGCTTGAGCGGCTTTCCCGATTTGGAGGCCATCTTGGAAGTTGATGATAAGCTGCGAGCGGGCCAGGCGGCACAGGGAGCTCGTGGAGATTTACTGATCAAAGCGATGCAGAAAGAAGACAGGGGAGAGATTGTAGAGATGTGTTTGCATCTCATATCTGACTTTCTCACGGAGTATCCGGGTTTGGATCTATCATGGACTTCAAGCCCGTGACAATGGATACTTGAAGAGGGAGGGCGAGATATGCAACCCTTCTCGAAGCATCGTGCATGATACTAAGTCCAATCGCTGGGGTGATGGAGGGGGATGACGTGACACCAGCAGAAGGGCCCGATTTAGTGGATCCACGCGCTGCGGGCTGCATGCGTCTCTCCGCCATCTGTCCAGCTTCCGGATAAGATGCCTAGCATACTGCGTACCTAAGATAGATGCTGTCTGGTCTACAGACTCCTGGTATAACAGGTGTGATTTTTAAGTAAGGGGCTCAAAAGATTCCAGGCAGCCTCCATTCATCAGATACTTAATTGACCATGGCAGTCATGTCTGGCGTCCGTGCCACCTCAGGCGGATAAGCATGTAAGTCTATCTCTGGACAGCACAATGAAGAACACCAAGGCCCCTATCCTCCATGACTCGGCCTTGCAATTGCAGGAGAAGTTGGCCGCCGGCTCCCTGGACAGTGTTGCGCTGACAGAGACACTCCTGCACCAGATCGAGCTCCATAACCGATGTGGTCTCCAACTGAATGCCGTCATATCGGTCGCTCCTCGCGACGACGTGCTTGTGAGGGCAAGGAGGCTTGATCAGGAGAGGAGCGCGAGAACTCTCCGCAGCAAGCTTCACGGTATTCCCATTGTAATCAAGGTAGAGTTTCGCGAGTCGCTCGTCTGCACAGGTGACAGGTTTCGAGACTAACACCAAGTCCAGGATGCCATCGTCACCGATGTGTCTCTGGGAATGCCCACGACTGTAGGCTCGCATGTCTTTGCGGCTCTGAAGGCGAAGCGAAATCCAAATCTTGTCGAAAAGGTGTCATAATATTTCGTACGCGCTTCATCCATTGGTGCGAGGAGATTCACTGATCATCCGGTCGCTGTCGGCAGCTTCTTGACGCCGGTCTCATTATACTTGGCAAAGCCAATATGACGGTATGTATGGGCGAACACTTCCCCTGTACATGAACCTGCCCTGTAGAGGATGTGATATACACGAAGATTGTATGACTGAGACGTCTTGAATGCAGGAATTTTGCGGACTGAAGTACGAACTCTATCCGATTTGACTGGGGATACGCAAGGCTCACCAATGCTCAAAGATCCAACGAGCCGATCGGCTGGAGCTCCTACATGGACAAGACCTTATCCCCGTACCGCCGTCAGACTCTGCCACAGCACGAACAACCGGTGAGCCGCCACGCGCGTGCTGCCCCCTCCAAGTCTGTTCTAAAAGCCAATGTCAGGTTCCCGGCGGCTCATCTTCTGGCTCCGCGGTCAGTGTCGCTGCAGGCTTTTGCCCCATCACCGTGGGGGTGGAGACGACCGGTTCGGTCGTGCTCCCGGCGAGCTGCCACGGCCCCTATGCCATCAAGCTGACGCCGGGGTCCGTCCCGTCCGACGGCGTGTTTCAGTTGAGCGACCGATGCGACGGAGTGGGCGTCATGGCCAGAGACCCTGCTGATGTGGAAGCACTCGCCGAGGTATTGCGCGCCGGGGAGGAGACGGGTCGTTCGGCTATGAGCGGAGAATTTTCGGCCATGATGGAGGCGTCGTTGGCGGGATTGTCTATCGGCGTTGTATCCAACACCTGGGGATTGTACGCGGACTCGAAGGACAAATGGAGCTCCCCTGATGTTGTAAGTGAGCCTGCCAGTCCAACTTTTGACGTCCATCGTTGAGGTCCACGTCGCTTGCAGATAGAGGCATACGAAGGCGCAGTGGAGCTTCTGAGGGCGAATGGAGCCCGCGTCGTCTATCCGTTAGAAGTTCCAGATCATGAGGTGCTCAGCCACAAGGGTGAAACCCTCACCACGGTCGCTTGTGAGATTATCTATGGCTCTGAGTGTCCCGCACCCACTAACGGTCTGGAGATCACGAGTTCCCGGGTCAGATTCAACGCTTCATTGCCAATTTCGAGGAAGACCCCGAGATCAAGACGCTCGCTGATGTCGTCAGGTGGAACCAGGAACACGCAAACGTGGCTTTGCCAGAGCGTAAGTGCAGATTCATCATGCGAGTGCGCTCTGGGTCCAGCACCAATAGACAAGCGACGCGCTGACCACTCGACCTTCATCAAGCATACTCCACACAGGGCGAGCTCATCAAGGTCCTGAACAGTGCCATGACGGACCAGACTCGCCTTGAAACTGTCGCAGCCCTGCGTAAGCTTGCTGGTCCCGCGGGGATAGGGGGGGTTATGACGGCGCACGATCTCGACCTCCTTCTGGCACCGTCGGACTCGACACTTGTCTCCTTTGCGGCGTGCGCCGGCTGGCCCATAGCGACGGTCCCTCTGAGTAGGCTGGCGAATAACGGGCAACCGTACGGGTTCTTTGCTATATCCAGGGATGGCCGAGAAGATTTGCTCTTCAAGTTTATGACGGCGTATTATAAGATGCGGCTCTTATCCTAGGTCTGTGTCTAGTAGCGATCCTTCCTCCTCCTCTGACATAATAGGGCTGACTAGCTCTGTCAGATCTACGGCACCAAGATTGTCAGTATCATATTGACGAAGAACATTGGTGGAAGCCATCCAAGGGTCATAATTTAGTGTTCGGTGGTAGGAGGCTGCGTATTGGACCTTGTTGCTGAGGCTGTGAGGGACCTTGACGGATGCGCTGATCTTCAATCGGTTTGAGAATACTGCATCAGCAGGACTTCTTCGTGCCAGAAGCACGGCTGTGCGGAATACCTCTGGAACACCCGACCGATCGGTTTGGTTTTCCACCAGCGTCCATGAGGCATCATTATGTCGCTCGGAGATGTAGCCACTGAACGAGACAGCGTCGTCGACGACGTCGCGCGGGGTGCTCTTTCCCAGTTTCCAGCTGCTTTCACCACGGCCTGGCTGAGGCTCCCTGATCTTGATTGTTTGCTGTCGAAGTTCCGCAGCTGTCCTTGGTGATTGTGCGGAACCTGCGGTGTCCGTTTCCTTGCCGCTTCGTACATGTGATAGAGGGACCAAGGAGTCGAGCCCATCGTCGCTTGAGTCCAGCCGTCGTATACGCTCGGGTAAAATCCCGCTTTCAGCATCTCGTGGTCCAGGGATGCGGAGAACCTCGTCGTTCCCAGCTCGTTGTCGTTCCAGTATGGCCACGTGTTTATCATTCGGGTGTGTGATCTCTCCACCGACGCTAGGACTTTTCTTCTCTTCTCTACCTGTGTGGTCGTTCTGAGCCTCATGACGCCATGGGGCGCGATTGCTAGCACTCCCAATACGGCAAGACTACCCAGATCCAAAACATCGCCGAGAGAGAACTGGCATTGGATACTAAGCGAAACGACGCGGCTTGTCTTCCGGCGGGTTGAGACCCGGAACTCATGGACGATCAGCGAGCAAAGACCCTCGCCGTCTTTAAATGTGCCGTGGACGACATCGATGGTGGTACAACGAACTGCGATGTCGCCCTCGGTCTTGTTCATATACGTATACTGGAGGAGAGTATTGGACTGGAGCAGCCCCGCCTCATCTTCTTGCTCGAAGAGGTCGATGTCTATCGCAGGGAGGTCGTGCGATTCACCAGGCTCAGCCTCTGTCCGGTGGGGAAATATGGATGAGCTGATGGAGAGATTGGACGGAGAGTCAAGGCTCGTTGGGCTAGGAGGTGCCAGCGGACTCGTGGCAGTGTCCGCCGGGCGCGAAAACAGACTTTTCAGCTTCTGGTCTTCCTCGGCATCGTAAGGCTGTTGCTTTATCAGGTCGTACATATCTTCGATCTCAGACGTCGGAGTTGGGGGGATTTGTTGTTCAAGAGTCCCACTGTCTGCTCTCACTGACCCTGCCTCTGCCATAGATGTCTCAGAGACCTCGAACGGGACCTGTGGCTCGTCATCAAAACTCAAGGTTGACAGCTCAGTAACTTCGTCGTCGGGGTCTTCCCGAACTCGGGAGTTCGCTGAGTCAATTGCCACTTTCTTGTCGGACTTGTCCGAGTCCTTCCCCTGGTCGTCCTCGTCCGGCTCGTCGAGGAGCTTGCGAAGAACGAAAAATGCGAGGGACTTGAGATGCCTTCCCACGAAAGGCGCAATTCTTGCATGGTTTGCAGAATCTCGAATAGCTTGTTCTTGGTCATCTAAATTATGAGGTGTGTCGTTGTCTCTGGCACCCTTGTCAGGAGAATGACGATCTCCGCATAAGGGACATAGATCCATGCTCCTTGGCTTTCTGATTTCGCTTCTTTTCGAAATAGCAACAATTTCAGATTCCTTGAGCGAACTATGGTGAACCTGGGTCATGTGTCCATACAGATCGCCGTGACTGCCGAATATAGTCTGGCCAGTATAAGTGTTGGCGTGATGCATGGGGCAAACCCATGATACCGCGTCGCTCGTGTGAAGATGCCGCATCCAAGTCGTTGTATGGGCTTGTCTCATGTGCTGTAACCACAAGCGTTCAGTTGGGAAAAATCGAAGATTCGCAGCACAGTTCTCGGAGATGCAGACATAAGGTTGCAGATCTTCGTTGACATGATCCCTAAATATGAATAAGTACAAGTGTTTTGTCGTGAAGAGCCTCCATGGTGGGCGTAGCACACTACCGTGATGCGAGGAACGTAACTCACCTCCAATTCCGCTTCTCCCCTGTGAGTTTCGGTAGAAGTGCGTAGCAAATAGGACACTTGAGGTTACCGTGCTCATCAGCCACCTCTGGTGCCCTGGGGTACAGTATCTTTCCTGTCTGTGGAGCAGAACTGGCTTGGTCGCTGACTCGCTCTGACTGGCTGTCCATTTTATACTTGTAGGCGTCTAAATCGATGCTGTGCAGAGCGGTCTTTGTGTCGGCGTCAGGCTCAGACTTTCCCTCGTCGCTTGCTCGTGGTTGTGTCTCCGCTCCGAGCGTTGGGACAACCAGACTTGGCGAGCCGGTACTTGTCTGGTTCGCAGTTTGGTCCCGTCCCGGAACAAGGCTTTTCTCTCTGGTTGACTTTTCATTTTCATGGCGTTTCCGCTGGTACAAAATCCTGTAGTAGCGGAACAGCATAGAGTTGACCAATATGTTCCCTAGGGACGATGGAACACGCCCTGGGGGATACAAGTGTCGGACCACCACTTTCACCAACTCCTCGTACTCTTCGTCACGCTCGTTCTCCGCGAAGGCAAGGACTCGCCGAGAGATACTGTCCTGAGAAGCTGAAGCGATCGCTCTGGCTAGCTTCTCGAGCCGTGAGAGGGCCCCATCTATGCCGTAGATCGGAACACGCAGGTCCGTCTTCACTCTCCGTAGTCTTGGCTTCAGCTCAGAGCTGTCGGTTGCAGGACTAGTCTCTGACGAGGCAGCATATACGTGCGGACTGGGTTCGAGTTCGGCCGAGAGAGCGGCTGCTGTTTTCTCCAAGCCTGCGAACTAATGAGTTGGTGAAGAGAGTCTAAAGTAGGCTACATACCAAAATCGAGGTTTTTCTTCAATACCCCAAGAAGTAAAAGAACGATCTCTCGGATCTCTCCGTATTTTTCATTTGCCAGACGGGCATCCAGACTGAGGTATGGTTTGGCAAATACTGCAAGGCCGTTTGCCCATGCCCAAAACCTTTGTTGATACTCCTCGACGGTTTGGTCGTCATCCTGTTGAACAAGATCTTTGAAAGAGTCATTGCAATACCGGGCAAGGTCATATATCTCATGCGCGTTTGGTGACATGGCCGTTTTCCTGATCTGATGAACATTGCCTAGAGCCTGAGAAGGAGAGAGTCTAAACAAGGTAGACGGAGGCTGTAACGGTGAGATTTCCCGCATCGAACGCCACCAGTTCATACTGCAAGAACAGCCGAGAAACTTTCTAACCATGGTCAACTGCACACGGGTGAACAATTCTTGGCCAATTATTATTGTAGGGCTTCGAAAATGAGGCCACGGATGCATTTTGTGGCGCTGACAGAAAGATGCGATTGGTTTCAAATTCTACGAATGTCCGTGACCGGACGTTCACACATACTGCGCCTTTTTAGACCATACTCCCAAGTCACGAGCAAGGTAGAGAGGGGCAGGAGAGGAAAGCTCATCGCGGAGACAGCCTTAAACAATTCTGGTCAACTGAGCTGCTATGCTGCAATGTAGACTACACTACTAGTACGGATATGATGCCTGACCTCTGCTGATACAGTGATATATTACCTTGGACTACACATAACGGTGCAGTGCTGTACAATGCTAGGCCAAATTTACGAACTATGCTCCCAACTCCTAGCCTGTCAGGAGCAGCTATGGGAGGCAGACACCACGGACAATGTTGGCTCCAAGGACAATGTCGGCACAGAAGACGACCAATGCAAGGCCGAGACGGACATGATGCTCCAGGAAGCTGACATCAGAGTTCTTCGGCAACTTGTAGGGAGAGACGACCGGGCCCCCAAAGGGCAGGTTGGTTCTAAGGAAGAAGCGAGGGTCAACGAGCTGGCCACACAGGCTATTGAAGACATGAAGTCAATCGGGCCGCAAGAATCTTCCGTGTCCTGGTTCACCAGCATTGTTCAGCACGTCGTCGAACCTGTCCTGAACGAAATATGGGACAGAACTTCAGGCCACCAAACAAACCAGGGCTCTTCAACCTTGGACCCAGCCACGGTACTGGATAATAAACTGCCCCGACGGCTTTCTAGGCTCTTCGAGGCACTGATCCAGCTATCCAAATGTTGTAATAAAGGGCACAATGCAAGACTACAACTTTCAGGCTTCATCTGCGAGGGTGACATCAGTCACATCGGTGTTAATCTATTCCTCTCCTCGCGGAATTTTCAGTGGCAGGCAACCAAGTGCGTATTTGTCGTGTAGGTTATGAGCCCCTGTCCACTCTTACACATGTTACTTACTAGGAGCAAGGGACCTTGAAGCGAACAAAGGAATATTACGGGAAAGACACCAGAGGATGTGCAGTGCTATCGAGCAACACCAGCCTAGGCTACACCTTTGGCTTCCAGACTCGGACACCAGGTCGATTGAGTTCCTGGAGTCTATCGATATTAGACCAGTCGTAGCCCCAATCCAATGTCTGGGCAACCTGATACAGGATGGCTACTTCAAGAAGCTCGGGGAAGGAGGAGTGTTCAAGCCAAGCGACAAAGCGTCTCTTTTACGGAACCTGGCGCTGTCTATGCTCCAGCTATCATGGGGAAAGTGGTTGCAGGAGAACTGGGATTCTTTTGGCATATTCTTCAAGCATTCCAATGGGAGGGTCCTGGATATTGATCAACCCTTTCTACACTGCCGCCTTGCCACTCCTCTCGATTCTAATATGAGCAGAGGCGATGACACTATGGAAACCTACGAGAACACAGCTCAGGACCCGCTTTGCGATCTTCATCTTCTCAATTTTGCTCGACTCCTCCTGGAAATCCAGCTTGGGAAGCACATCCTTCCAAACAGCACAGATAGTTTGGAAAGCTATGAGCTGTATTTGACAGTCAACAAGCTTATTACGTCTGACGCCTATAGCAGCACCGGGGCAGAATCACTACCATTCGACTTGAAGAGTGCGGTCGAGGCGTGTCTCCATGCGGACGGCCTACGTGCAACCAAGAAAGCCAGTCTGGACATGGCCGCAGAAGCTCGCAATTATATATTTTATCACATCGCGACACCCCTCGTCACATACGCAACAAACCTCAGACCCGTGGAGGATGAACGGGCATTCGAGCTTGACAATCGCGATATTGGTGGTGGTAACTTGCAAGTCTCTACGGCAGAAGTGATGCTGTACGATGAGACCGACACGCTGGTGCCTGACCCGAAGGATCCCAAACAGAAAACCCAGTAAGTATGAGCTATATAGAGCCTTGTGGTTTTGATCCTTTCTTTAACTCCCCTAAAGATACTGTCAAGACATCCAACTAATCGGGCTTCAGAAAGCAACTGTATGCTGAAGAATTCTTCGAGTTCATGAAGGCGTTCAATAAACGCTACATCGAGCCATCCCTGAAGAGGAACAGCGAGCTCTACCCCAAGCATCGACAACGGAAGATAAGGATCGCGGTCATAGACAGCGGCTTTAAGCGGAAGAACCCTCTACTCCAGGCCTTTAACATGCCGAATCGCATCGTGGAGTCTAAAAGCTGGATGGGAGAAGAAACCGACGTCGAGGATGTGTTCGGACATGGAACCGTCGCGGCTTACCTTCTGCTTAAAATTGCCCCTGCTGCAGAGGTCTACGTTGCCCGAGTCTCGAAAGACAAATCCATCCCACGTGAAAACGTGCGTAATATCGCGGAAGTAAGTAACCAGCTCATGGAACCTGACATCTGTGACCACATGTGACTATACAGTGGGAAACTAACCTGACTGCCCATCAAGGCCATCAAGCACGCAGCAGATCCATGTGGATGGGATGTAGACATTATCTCCCTGTCACTGGGTTTAGACGAGTTGGACGACGATCTGGACCAGGCCATAAAAGACGCTACCAATCCGTCCGGCGACGCCAAACCGAAAATTATCTTCGCTGCTGCGAGCAACAACAAAGGCGGCAACTCCAAGAGAGCATACCCAGCCAGGCGGTCCGGCGTAATCTGCATCCATGCCTCAGACGGGAGAGGAGGCTCAACCTCGGACCTCAACCCGACAGCAGAGAAAGGCGACGGAAACTTTGCAACTCTCGGCATCGACATCCCGTTCTTCTGGGGTGGAAGGGTACTGAAGTCCGGGACATCGTACGCAACCCCGATAGCGGCAGGGATAGCGGCTAATGTCATGGAGTACACGAGGCATCATATGAAGTTGAGCGAGAGGAACAAGACCGAGCTGTACAGCCCTAAGGGCATGGCAGACATATTCTATTTAATGAGGCAGCCCAGGGGAGGCTACGGCTACATACAGCCATGGGACTTCTGGAGAGAATGCGGGGACAACCTCCATAAAGTGCTCGAGGAAACCATTGCGTACGGATACCGTGGCATGAGGTAGGACCTATTGAGTATGTAAGCTAAGCATGTGGTGCGTCAGTGTTAAGAAACTTATTAGATGAGGACTTGTGAATCATAGCAACTTGATCCATTGATAATGTCAATCTCAAGGGGGTCGGCCTAGTGCCCGTTACTTGTTGCTAACCACCCAAGCCTCCTCCAGGACCCCGTCATTCTCACTCTCTGCGCGCTCCGTTCCGACATTGTCGTCAACTGCATCGTCGTCGAAATCAACAAGTTCGTCATCGTCCCCCTTCTCGTTATCATCGTCGTCTCCTGCCAGCACAGCTCCCGTGTTATACTCCTCAACACTCAGCTCTCCTCTTGTGCGCTTCAACCAGTGTTTCTTGAACATCAGCTTCTTCACCCGTATCCCCACAATAAAATCATCCGAGTCCTCAAACCCCATCTCCCTCCTCTTCTCTCTCGATGAATTCAGCTTCGGTCCCAGCTCCACAGGTATCCCGCCCGGCTGGTGCAGCCCCAGCTCGAACTTCACCTCGTCGCTCTTCCCAGCCGCCGTCCACACCGATGGACCACGAGCAGTCTTCAGGCCGGTGACCAGGTATACGGGCTCCTCCGACTCGGAAACGTACATATTGACCTCGTCCTGCTTCATGCAGCTGAGCGCGTACGTCTTGGACGCGTTAAAGTACTCAGTGTACACCTCGCGGAAGTGGTAGACGTCCTCGTCGGACCGTCCGTGCGCCCAGCTTACCTCACCACCGGCAGCGTCGACGCCGACGAGCTTGGCCCAGACGCCGTAGTCGCCGCGCGCCATGCTGGACAGGCGCGCGGTGAACCCCCGCTGCGTGTGCGTCTGTTTCGTCTTTGCCGGAATGGCTATGTGGCATTCTTGGTTGAGCGGCTCGTCGGCTGTCTCGATGCTCTTGATGATGGAGCCGAGCTCGAGGAAGCCGCCCTTGTCGGCCGGGTTGATGGAGTAGTTTGGTGGAGAGTGGTATTTGAGAACGACCATGGTTAAGCATGTAACTATTTGGTCTATAGAGATGGAAAGGAGGGTCAGAATGCACTAGTTCTAGCACTTAATTCGTACTCCTTGACTAGGTACTTTTCAGTTATCTTCTAACTTCTTGGGAGGTCGTCCAAGAGTAAAAAGGGGCATTTGGACATTGTGGTGCGGTATTAATGCCTCCATGGTATTCCAGCACGTATTGCCCTGCAGGCTAGGGCGCCACGTAGCACACGGTCACGGGACAACCAGCTCATCCTTGTGGTGAAGTCAGAAACAGGTGTCTGACGGCGCTATCGGCGGGCAAGGTCATTGGCACATTTACGAAAGGTCAGTCCTCGTTGTGCAACAAACAAAAGTGCAGTTCGAGCGAAAAGTCCGTATTCCTTATATCTTAGTTTTTGGTTACAGCTAATCTTCGGACCCCTACTGCCTGATCTTCTTTACTCTCCGCTCTTCTTATTATCTAACCATCTATTGACTTACCTAACTATCACGCCCACAACCTCTAGCCGGCTCTAACTAAAACCCTCCATACTCTTGCTGGCTCTACGGGGATAGGGGGTGCCAGGACGGCGCTTGATATCGACCCTCTGAGTCTTCGGGTAAAGAACGGCCAGCCGTACGGCTTCTTTGCTGCATCCAGGCAAGGCCGAGAATATTTGCTCTTCCAGTTCATGGCGGTGTACCACCAGATATTATCGGTCCTTGCAAGGGTTTCTGCCCTCGCTCCTTTTGTGTGGTAAAAAAAAACGGCCTGGCTCCTATCTCCATTGGGGGCACAACGATGACCTCAGCTGGACTTTGTCTTGCTGGACACCGCGCGCAGGCCTATCTTTCTTCTTGAGATTACACAAAAACGCCATCTGTGTTGTCGAAGCACCCAAAGTCAATGAAGTCCATTCCATTTTGTACCTTAACCGTCACTACCGTGCTTGAAAGCAAGGTGAGAAAGTTTTATGATGGAATGGTCCGCTGGTATTCGCAATGAAGAATGAAAGGTTGGAGGTCTAATATATGTGTCCTATAAAATGCAAAATATCTATTTGAAGAGATGAGATTCGGCTCCGGACATCTAGAGAAGTCAGGAATACGAATCTTCATGACTGAACAGCAAGTGCTATGGAGCATGAATAGTAACCACCCAACCACTATTGTCGAGAAGACGTCACACGAGCGTCTCCGAAGACATCACAGCCAAGGCACAAATAGATTGAGTGCCTGGAGTGTCCGATACGTAAACATCCTGTCTTGGCCTAGATCATCGAGTCGTCGACAAACAGTAAGATACAAGACCATTTCCACCTAAGTGCTAATCGAATGATGAGCAGAGAGAGACGAGTATCTGAGGACACACTTTGTGTCTATATTGTGGATGATGCCAGCAGTGACTGCCGGAGAGGATCGTTTTGCGTCAACTGAGAGCCCGGAGCGAGTGTGTCTAATAAAAGAAAAGGGGCAAATCAACAACTCCCCTAACATGAACAGAGTCTATATTGCCGCCATAAATCCTCTGGGTCTGTGGCATTGTACGATTTCAACGCAATGCTCTTGCTATTTCTCTACTCCCACTCCTTTGCCATTGACTCCAAGGATGTGGCTGCACAGTACCCGGGGTATCTGGATAATACCGTTACTCTGACTAGTAAGTGTAAATCCCAGGTAAATCCCATCCGTGGAGGTGTTCTTGCCAGGTACACGAAACGATCCACAAGCCTCCGTAGCAGTAGCAAGCCCAGCAGCCTGGGTCAGCTTTTTAGCCAAGCGGTATGAACTGCGGCCAAGCGCCCCGGGCATCAGCTGCGCGCCATTACCCGGGTTAAGGGTTGTGTCAGAATTGTTGAGTTCTAAAATAAGTTGATACCTACTCGTGGGTCACATTTCCACACCCGGTAAGATAAAGGGAGGCGCTGAATCTCGCTTAAGTGACATTGCAAGCCTGCCATTATCCAGGAAGCAGTATCCGCGTGCGGAATCCACCCGACTACTGTTCCGTATACCAGTCTAACTTATGTTTGCACCTCAAATCCCTTGAAGGCGACTTGGAGGGCTCCATGTTTCCGATGCGATGGGATCCAGAAAGTTGGGTCTGAGTACATCTGCCAAGGTTGCTGGATATCCCAGACGAACTGCGACCCCGGAGAGTTGAGGGTGTGTGATTGTGTATCCTGTGCATGAAGTGTTCAGAGGTGTGTAAGGGTTGTAAGTGAGTGCGGTGGCGCTAGTTGGCCCAGCTGGCTAAAGGAGGCGAGATGTCTCGTGTTTAGCCTGATTTACCCACGTGCCGGATCTTGAACCCCGGCATGTATATTCCGGGCAGGGAGGCGAATATGATGCCTGGAGTTGGAGAAAGCTGAGAATGGAGGACGGACAGCGGTGGAATAAAGTTCCATCGACACTGCAACGACCTTCTGATTCGGGACTGATGTCACGAGCTGTAGGTAAAGATGACCAATATGGCTAGTCTAGACTGTGTGATGGTAAGCTTTCTTCCTGCATGTACTGCACAGTACTACTAGAGTTCTGCGTCGAGCATACTGACTGCCTCCAAGTCGCTGATTTTCGTGTCAACGACAGATGATGTGACAATCAAGACCACAGTTCTATGCTCGGCTCCTAGTATAGTGTTATGACTGAGCAAACGTATCTATACCGCACTGCGGAATGCTTCCCTATGTTCCGAATGGGAGCTGAGGCAAGTCCAGGCAGCCGTAACGGACCCAAGAGTGGTGGAGACTTGGCATCGTGGTGGCGCTTGCACACAAGGGCGTCAGGTCTTCTAGATGTATCCGAGGAAATGTAGACCGGGTCGAGGAGAGAAATCAAGTCAAGAGGTAGTACCGTCGGAATTCGAGACACCAACTACCAGGTCGACATTACATATCTATCTATCCACGGACCCCCGAGGATTCATCCAAGGAGATACCACCCAGACATAGATGACAGTCTCGGCCACCAGGATCTCGTGAAGTGGCTGCGGCTTGGGCCGTCGGTCAGTGCACAATGCCTTGGATCGGGTAGGTAGGCAAGGCAAGGTAGGTAGGCAGTAGCTGTAAAAGAACACACTTTAAGTCCCCAAAGCGCCGGTTCGTGAAGGTGCCTTGGTGCTTCTGGGAGGCAGAGCACAGACCAAGACGCGATTACAAGGGTCCTCGACGTGTCGAGAATCGAGCATAACAGTCGATATTGCCGCAGCTGCAAGACAAAGTCTTGATATTGGGAAGATACCAACAGACAAGGAGTGATAGTGCTACAACTCTCGGCCGGTCTCGATTGGCCTGTCCAACACCGTACCGCTGGGAACCCATATTGGGCGCAATATCGAAGCGATGAATCCCCCAAATCGACCAACAACCAAAACAAAGGGCCGTGTTCGTTCTGTCGTTTCAGCGCTTGCACGACCGGTCAACAACTGGTCAACAAAATAAGGGACATGGTGAGAAGAGTTTCGGGCGTCATCTGATTGGCAAGAGTGTTGCCCACAGAGACCGCATACTTTATTTTAACCACGGCGTGTTCATTGGCTGGATAATCAGCTGGCCAGAGATTCCACCAGCCCACGGTCCGGGGGAAGTGGACATTTTCATACTGAAGGTTGGGGGACGTGGGGAGGGCGAATGCGGCCCGCGTTTCCCGCGCTAATACTAATGTAGGAGCGTGTACCGTAAGCGCCAGACAATATCAAAATGATCAAATGCCATAACACTGGTCAACAATATTCATCAAGGTAGGCGTATCCGTGTTTCCGACAACCCGGTTCCAACGAGCTGGACCTAGGAACTCTGGAGCTTTGGTGGCGTTTTGCAGGTGTTTCTTTCTGCTCAGTCCCCAGTGGCAACCCGGCAGCGAACACCACGACATCACCACTTGGCAGGGGTTGCGGATAAACTCCCTTGGCGGGGGTTACGACGCTACTAGGCAGTCCAGCCTTGGGGAGAAGTGCTGAGTTGGGGTACAGTGGTACAGTCTCGATTGGCCTGTCCAACACCTTTGTTTGTTGGCTTTTGCCAGCGTAAGTCCCTTGTGGTTGAACACGCGAGCACTCCTCATATTCCTCATTCTTGCGGCCTTATCCAACGATGAGGCTAGTGTCGTACGTTGGAAGGCTAACAAAGCAACAAGGGGTCAAGGGCGTGATCTTCAGAGTTGGGCAGCTTAATTGCAGCACAGACAAACAAAGTCCTGGGATCTGGAGTGAATCTGGATCCCCACATTTAGCGAGCCGTTAACAAAAAGATTGACGTTCATCTTATTGGCTGGACAGTTCACGGCCCCATTCTTCCGAATCTCCTATCCGGGCCTATTCTGGCAACCCCCTCGCCATTCACCGTTCCGGCATCACGTTTTCTCTCTAGCAGGTCATTTGACAGCCTCAGGTTAGACATATCGGAAGCCTCGTCCGTTGCTGAGCGTGGCCGAGCTGGTCTACTGCAAAGTCAGCGCCGTCTGAAACCAGTCCGAGTCTGACCAGTTGTCAATGCATCATCGAGAGGCACCGAGGCCACACACCATCACGTCTGTTGCTTCTGTGGACTCTCTCCATCGTCCACCGGGCTGTCTTCCGAGGAGGCGTTTTTAGCGCCATCAAGCTTAAATATGAGTTCTGCCACGAGGCGTTCCTGGCATCAAACCGCTAGCTCTCCGGCGCAAGTTCACCCAAATGCCGCCTCTGCAAAGCTCCCGAAGTTCCGGAGTTTAGCTCGTCGCGTCCTATTGCACGTGCATGCACTGCACTGGCGATTGCGGTGTGTATTACTGTACGTACGGTCATGTAGTCTGTGTCCGGAGGCTGAAGTGCGTGATGTCTGTTGCCGCCATGGCTCGGTTACACAATGATGAGCCCGACTACGTCCATACCGATGTTGATCGGCCTTCCCAAGTGGTGTATAGCCATTCTATCTGCGATGGTCGAGAAGCTCCGAGCCGGACGTCGATGCTGCAGCTGCAGAGGCCAAGGTTGCCGTGTCCCGTCGCTGAGCTCCGTGTCCAGACCTCGGAGACTCTTAATGTTGGTTGGCCAAGCCTGAAGCAGCTCCGGACGAGACTGCAAAACTTCTCTTTCAGCCTGTGCGGCATCCGCTAGGCCGCTCCTCACACCATTAATCGAAGGTTTGACGCGGGTATGTACTCTTTTCTCTATTCTAATGCGTTGCTAATCACTGCGCAGTATGATATTTCTTGGTTAATATTCTGTTCCATCAGTAGTGCCCGCGGTTGCCACCCCACCATCCTACATACGAGACATCCAATCTGGTCGAGCTAAGGTGGCATTAACCGGCGAGCCGGCCGCCACTGCAACCCCATATTGCTCTCTACCCCATGTCCCCATATCCCCATGTCCCCGCCCTGACCTGGGCTCCAAATTGGGGAGAGCTCTGGAAGCTGTGGGTAACGAGCCGCTCTATCAACGACAAGGGGATCACGCATGACAAGGTCCTGCGGAATCTATCCCCAGGATCTCCAGAGCGACCTCCGTCCTCCTCCAGCTGTTAAGCACACCACAACCACATATAAGTGGAGTAATCCCATGGAACGGAATCTCATAAAGATCCATCATCCCTCCCCTCCATCCCCAGCTCTTCTGTCCGTGTGAAGCCAGTCACCCGGTTCTCTTATCCCTACACTTCTCTTCTATATACGGTCGAGTCCTTCTGTCCTCGGCACTCCCCTGGGAAGGACTACCAACACAGCAACAGAGAACACAGCCGCCGAAGCCCGCACAATGGCGCCCAATATCGGTATCACCTCCGTCACGTCGGAGGTCGAGGTTGCGCAAGCTGAGGCGCCTCGCTTCGAGAAGGTCTACTGGACCAAGGAGCCTCATCTGCGGAAGCTTTATGCCATGGCCGTTGTGCTCATGGTCGCCTCCGCCACCACCGGCTACGATGGCATGCTGGTGAACACTTCTCAGCAGATGGACAAGTGGCAGGAGTTCTTCGGAAAAGATGTCTCGGACGACAACAAGCTCGGTGTCCTCGTCAACATGTTCAACATCGGCTCCATCATCTCGTTCTTCATCACACCGTACATTGCCGATAACTATGGTCGAAAGACGTCCATCTTCATCGGATGTTGCTTCATGGTACTCGGCGGTTGCTTGACTGCATTCTGCAATGGCTATGGGAGTAAGTCTTATTGAAAACCGATCATGGTACCTGGTGCCACGAGCGAGGGCGATCACTGCTGACAAAACTTGCAGTGTACCTGGGTGGTCGCTTTGTTCTCGGTTTCGGCAACTCCCTCGCTCAGATGGCCTCGCCTCTGCTTCTCACGGAGATCTGCCACCCGCAACACCGTGGTCCCGTCACTGCCATCTACAACTGCTTGTGGAACCTTGGCGCGCTGATCGTTTCTTGCATCGGCTGGGGCACTGCTAGCATCAAGAGCGACTGGTCGTGGAGGTCCATCACTTTCATCCAGATCGTGCCCTCGGTCATTCAGCTCGTCTTCATCTGGTGGATCCCGGAGTCCCCCCGTTACCTCGTCAACAAGGACAGGCAAGAGGAGGCTCTTGCGGTTCTTTCCAAGTGGCACGCCGGTGGCGACTCCAACAACGCTACTGTCCAGTTCGAGTTCCGCGAGATCAAGCAGACCATCCAGATCGAGAAGGACGCAGACAAGGCCACGACCTACCTCGATTTCTTCCGCACCAAGGGCAACCGCTGGAGGTTGGCCATCATCATCTCTCTCGGTATTATCTCCCAGTACTCTGGTAACGCTCTGTTCTCCCAATACATGAGCACCATCTACAAGGGAGCCGGAATCACTAGCCAGAACCAACAGCTCGGTATTTCCACCGGCAAGTCGATTCTCGATCTTAGCGTCGCAGTTGGCGCTGCTTTGACCGTTGACAAGTTCGGTCGTCGGCCTCTCTTCCTCACCTCCGTCTTCGGCATGGTCGGCGCCTTTGTGTGCTGGACCATCACCGGCGCCGTCTATGGAAACTCGAACGAGACAAACGAGGGCGCCGGCTACGCTCAGCTGGTCTTCATCTGGATCTTCGGTATCTTCTACGACATCGGTTTCTCTGGTCTTCTTGTCGCCTATGCCCTTGAGATCCTGCCCTTCCATCTCCGTGCCAAGGGAATGATGATCATGAACATCACCGTCCAGGCCATTCTTGCTATTGGAAAGTATGTTGCTCCCTCCCCCACTCACTGCAGCCTCCTACATCCGAGCCAATCCGCTAACGTCAATGTTGTGCAGCCAAACCAACAAGCTTGCGTGGGACAACCTGCCCCAGCACTGGAACTTCATGCTGTTTTACACCCTCTGGGACTTCGTGGAGCTGGTCTTTGTCTGGTTCTTCTACGTCGAGACCAAGGGGCCCACTCTCGAGGAAATCGCCCGCATCTTCGACGGCGACTCGGCCGTCGCGCACATCGACCTGCACCAGGTCGAGAAGGACATACACAACGCCGAGCACGAGGAGGACATCACCCAGGCTCACATGGCGAGCGAGAAGAACGCCGTATAAGCGGATTCTCTTGTTTACAATACACTTTGCCTCGGATATGTTCTGCGGAACAGCTGTTTGATTTACTTCCCCAGCCACATATAGCGGGCGTGGACAGTACAATAATACCCTACCTAGGTAGCTTGATGATAAGAGTAGCTCTCTAAGGCTTTTCGTCTTCATAATTATATGATACCTCGATACCCAACTCTGTTGTTTGCACGCCTGCTTTTCTTAACCTTGGCCTATCAATTCGTCCTACTTCAGTCCTTCAGCACAGATCTTGTGTCGCGATGAAGGTCAAACTCCAAACGGCATGCTTTTTCTGCTCCTGCATATCTCAGCTTACCCCAGCTCGCGATACATGAGAGGAGGCAATGCGAGGCTCTTCTAGATGTCAAGCTGACGCTCCGACGCGCCTGAACTGACTGCTGTGTGCTGCGCATGAAGAACGCTAACGGAATTCGCTCCCGTGTCTTCAGGCTTGGCAAGAATACCTCGCCAAGTCCCAAGGTAGTGAAACACAGCCGGAAGCGCTGGCCGAACTTCCCTTCTGAGATAAGCTCGCAGGTCACCCCTTTCGATTGGTCTTATCGTTCCTGAATTCTGTATCAGCGCTGCAGCTGTGTTCCAAAATGCTAGCATCACCTGCCTTTCCCATTTGCACTTACACCTCTCCGACGACACAGAATCGTCACACTCAGATTCTCATGTGAAGATTTTGGCTGAGCTTCATACACTTGTCGGATACTTCCTCGGTGGTCCGCTATCAGCCTCTGTGCAACACAACGATACTGCACACCTTCCCCAAGATAGCGTGCGGCGATGCGATGCAAATAGGATGTACGAGGCTTACGGTATCTTGACATCCTACCAGACCTACCTCCCTATTTGCCAAGGTTCGAATCGAAACTGAGCAGAACCGGTTGTCAATATTGCCCACGCAGCGGTCCCTAACGAAGCAGTCCACGTGCTATTAGTATTCTAACTGCGTGGAAAAAGCCACCAGTGTGGCTGCATACAGCATACAGCATACATATACTACTACGCACCTGCTCTATAAGAGCCTCAACGTCGTACTCAGTCCAAACATTGTCCATCTGTCAGTCAGACTATCACGTCCAATCCCGTTTTTCAAAAAGTAGAGCTGCGGCGCCTGCCACAGTCTCCGTGCTTCTATCGTGTCCGTTACCTCAGTCCATCTGCCATGGGTGGAACACGACACGACCTCGCCTACTTTGGTGAGACACTTGGTAAGGACTGAACATTCGCGTTTTGTTTTCTTTGACAATAACGGGAGGGGACCGATGCTGGACATGTCCGCCAGATTCAGACTCGATCTCGGCTATTCTTCACACGGCCGAAACCCGGTCGAACCCGCAGAAGTCAATAGCCAAGAGTCGCTTCATTTGTCGAAGTATCGCTCAGACTTTGCGACCATCTAAATCTGGGGTGATATGCCGCCCTTTATCGCGAGATTTTCTCGTCACTGAGCCGGTGCTTCGTAGGCCTCGACTACTTCGCGCCGGTGCCGATGTACCGGATGGGCTGCCCTAATTCATTGATCGGGGTAGTGAAGGTTATTGTTACGGCAGTTGGGGTGGATATTCCCGCTGGCCTCAGCTTAGCCGATATAAAGCATTTGCGTGTCTGCCATGCATTACTACGCGTGAGAATAATAACCACACGCTGGAAGAAGGGGCTTGGCAACTTTCCGAGTGGAAAGATTGAGACCTCGTTCTACGGCCAGCTCACTCTCGAAAAATCGTCGACAGTTCCCCGATCATGCGGACTGCGTACCACTTAAGTGCCTTCTTGGGCCTCCTTTCGACAGCCAGCTGTGTCAACTTCCCCTGGGAGACGATCCAACTTGCGGACCAGGACATTGGGAACTTCTCCGCCATAGCCTTTGGAAATGTCTCTGCACCGGTAGTCGCCTCGAACACCTCGGCATGCAGAGCGTATCCTGGCACTCCGGATTGGCCGGTTGACGATGAGTGGTCTCGCCTCAACGGATCTCTGGACAGCGCCCTCCTAAAGCCCACGCCACCGGGGGCGGTCTGTTACCCCGGTTCCAGCTACAATTTCGCGCGGTGTGTTTCGCTGCTATTCACGGGCGGTACATCGCGGTTCTTCATTGACGATCCCTTGACGGTTCTCACTTCGTGGCCTACCGGGGATACATGCAGCTTGTCTCTCCGCCCCACGGGAAACTGTACTCAAGGCGGCTTTCCGGTATATGTAGTGAAAGTGTCGACGGTGCGTCAGATACAAGCTGCCGTGAATTTTGCGCGGAATAAGAACCTCCGGCTTGTCATCAAGTAAGACCAGTTGAGACCTCCTACAAAGGCTTAAAGCCCTGCTCTAAGAAACCCTTAATTCTGACCTCTCCCAGAAACACTGGTCATGACTTCAACGGCAGGTCAACTGGCGCCGGCTCTCTAAGTGTCTGGACGCACTGGCTCAAGAGCTTTGAATTCCTCCCCAACTACACGCTGGGCGAGTATAGCGGACCTGCCGCACGGGTAGGAGCCGGGCTGGAGGCGTGGGAGCTGTACCAATACATGGACATCCACAACATGACCATCGTCGTGCCGGGGGGCAGCACCGTGGGTGCGTATGGCGGCTGGGCGGCCGGCGGCGGCCATTCGACCCTTGCTTCCATCTACGGTCTGGGCGCCGATCAGTTCCTCTCCCTGAACGTTGTTACCGCCGACGGACGGTTTGTCACTGCCGACCCGACGCAGAATCAGGACTTGTTCTACGCCCTGCGCGGCGGAGGCCCAGGTATGATACCCGTGCCCCGTAGGACTGCAGAGAATACCGCACGGTGGAAGAAAGTGACGTGTTGCTTACCAGACAAGCAGGAACGTACGGCATCGTCACCTCTGCTGTCGTCAAGGCATACCCGCCCATCCAAGTGACGCAGTCCGTCCTCGCGTTCAGCGTCGGGAGCGCGGGAGGGTTTGGCAACTTCAACTTCTCCGGCTTTGGAAACCTCACCGGCTTCGGAAACTTCTCCAACCCCTTCTCTAATTTCACGATACCGGGCGGCGGTAACTTCTCCAACCCGTTTTTCAATTTCTCGATTCCGTCCAACTTCACGCTGCCCGGTGGTCCCTTCAACATGCCCGTGACGGTCAACGACACGAAGGTCTTCTGGAAGGGCGTCGACGAGTACCAGTACTACGGCAAGGCCATCTGCGAGGCGGGCGGGACGGCGTACAGCTACATCTCGCCGCTCGGCGGTCCTAACGGCAACGGAAACAGCAGCAGCTTCAGCTTCTCGACAACGGTCGAGATGCCGGGCAAGACGCCCGGCGAGGTCCTGGCCCTGATGCAGCCGCTGATCGACAAGCTCAACGCGCTGGGGATACCCGTCAACAACTCGCAGCCCACGTCGTCGCTCAGCTGGGGCGCCAACCGCCAGGGCGAGGGCGACTCGCCGGGCGACACGCGCTTCGCCAGCCGGCTGTTCCCGGCGCGCAACTGGGACGACGCAAAGCTCTTCCGGCGCACCATGGACGCCGTCCGCGCCACCATCGAGGCCGGCTACACGTTCCACGGCATCCACATGATGCCCACGGAGGAAACGGCGGGTTACCCGGGGAACAACTCGGTCAACCCGGCGTTCCGGCGGACGTTGATGCACGCGGACGTGTTCGACATGGTGAGCATGCAGGCAGTAGCCGGCACGACGACAAACAGCGCAGCGCAGGCGCTGGAGAGGGCGCACGCGAGGCTGAACGCGTACATGGACGGGATACGGGCGGCGACGCCGGGGGGCGGATCGTACATCAACGAGGCGGACGTGCAGGAGCCGGACTGGCAGCGGAGCTTCTTCGGGGACAAGTACGAGGGGCTGGCGGAGATCAAGAGGGCGCGGGACCCGTGGGGCGTGTTCTGGGCGCCGACTACGGTCGGAAGCGGGGGGTGGGAGGTCAGGACCGCGGACGGGCTGCCGACGCAGGATGGGATGCTGTGTCGGGTCGGAGGGGCGTCTTGAGGAGAGTGGTGGGTGATGAATACGCCGCGGAAGATGAGGGTGGGAAGAGATGTTAGGTTTAGTGGGGGATTCTCGCGTTATGCAGTCGGGGATTGGTAAGAGTCCTGACGTGCTAAAGAATGGTGGTCGCTTGGCTCGCAGTACCTTCCGAAGCACTACGTTTCGGCTATTCCATCCAGTGTTGGGATGTAAAGCAAGATTGAAGGCTTGGAGCGGTGGTTCCAGGCGCCAGAAGAGAGGAATGAAAAAATTGTACAAGGGAACCCTCTGTCTCATAGAGATCACGGCGGGGACGATCGCCTTAAGGAAGGGAACCTTAGCAAAGGTACCTTACCTTACCTTCGAGGTTACCAATGCTGGAGGCTGAGGTACATGGAGCACGCATTGACCTCCCGCCATTTGGGTGTACTTACCTAGCAGCTTCAACAGGGACACGGGTACCTCTTGCCGTAAGGTAAGGTACCGTAGAAGCGGGAAGGTGCATTCGTCCGCGGAAAACGCCACCGGACGAATCGAGCCGACTCCTCGACGCTCATTGGACGCCACCATCAGAGAATCAGCCAATGATGTGCATGCGAATAGGCAGTGGCTTGCTTAGGTCATTCATTTAGCGCCAGGAAAGTGCAGTCGGAGTCTAATTGCACCTGGAAGGTGCGAATCGGGGTCAAGACACGATGATAAGATGCCCAACCTTACCTCCTAAGGTAAGGTAGGTACCTACGTAAGGTACCTTAGGTACCCAGAGTAAGGTAGACAGGTCTGCGACGAAGAGTAAATCGACCTTATAAGACTGAACCTTCCCTTCCTTCATACATGAGACATTCTGAATTGCACATCCAAATACCCATCCAGCATCGCAAAGACATGATGACTTCGCCTCCAGCCTCCCAGATGATTCGAGCATGGACATTCACCCACGGCGGCTTCCCAGAAGCCCTACAATTGTCAACACTTCCACTCGACTCCAAGCCTCTTGGGCCGACGGAAATACGGGTTCGAACAAAGGCCGCATCCATCAATCCCGTCGACGCTCAGATGATGGGCTTTCCTTTGTGGCCTTACCTCCCGGGTTTTTTTGTGCCATCTCACAAAGGAGTGGGCGAAGATTTTTCAGGAATCGTGACGGAAGCAGGCAGCAACGCCGGTTTCAAGCCCGGTGACGAGGTCTTCGGCATTGGGCCATTTCTCCCAGGAGGCACTCTTCAAGAGGCCATCAAACTCGACACCAAACACTCAGTCGTCGTCCCCAAGCCACCTGACTGGTCGTGGGAGCAGGCTGCGGCCATCCCTCTCGTGTGGATCACGGCTCAAACCACCATCGACCTCGTCACACCGTATGTTCAAAACGGCAAGATTGCAGTCCTCGGCGGCAGCTCCAGCTGCGGCATGTACGCCGTGTACATCGCAAAGCAGCGTGGCTGGACGGTCATTGCCTCTTGCTCGGGACGAAACGCCAACCTGGTCCGGAGCATGGGCGCGGCCGAAATCGTCGACTACACCACCTCGCGCGTGTCACATCGGGTCAGAGCATTCGCACCCGATGCCATCATTGACTTGGTGGGAGGAACAGAGTGTCTGGGTATCGCGAACAGATATGTGACGGTCGTTGGCGACAAGACGAACAGGATGGCGATGGGCGGCAGGAGCATCTATCTTTGGAACCCGCAGATGGTCTTGCGCGCTCTTCTGGGGAGGGCAGGTCTTGGCCGTTCGTACACTTGCGTCAATCTCGACTGCAAGACGTCATATTTGAAGGCGGCTCTGCATCTGCCCAAGGACAAGATCATCATCGATAGCAAGTTTGACTTTGCCCATGTTAAGGAGGCATTCGAAAAGCTAAACACAGGTCGTACAAGAGGTAAGATTGTAGTTGAGATAACTACATAAGTAGTCAGTCGGTAGCATTCAACAGCTCTACAAAGAATAAGCAAGGGGTGTGTGTGTTTTTTAGGGAAAGGGAGAAGAAAGGAAAGAGAAAAAAAAGAGTAGTGTGCCTACTGGAGAGGTTCGAATTCTCACCTTGCGTTACCAATTATCCCCTGTGAAGGAGAATATCAGTGTGGCCTTTTAGTATAATTCCCCCGTACCCTCTTTGTTGTCCCGAACCCACATGCCCCCGAAAACCCACATTGCACACACCCAAGCGGACTCGAACTCTCGGTCTTATCAACCCTACTTGACCCGAGCTGTGGACGGATACTTGGCTTACTTATTAAGCTTGCTTCGATTAGCCCATTGAGCTATGGCCCCGCCTTGGGTGTGTGCCGACAACAAGGTTTGATACTTGACCTTATAAAAGACTTCCGGCAGTAGGGGTGTCTCGGGATTTCATGTCATGTCGACCTTGAGCTTTGTGCTCAGCCCTAAGGTATCTAAGGTAGGTAGTTTCATTAGCAGCTTCAACTGTCGCCGTCACTATCGCCATCACTGTCGCCATCGCCGTCGCCGTCGCCATCGCTATCAACGTCGCCATCACGTAGTATTTATTTCTCCTGCAGCGGACGAAGTCTTGGACGGAAGCTCGCTAATGCTCACTCCTGGGATCCTGACACTAGACTAATGGTCCGTAGCTTAGAGCGGAATGACGAGTTGCCTATCGACTTCCGCATAAGCTGTGGGACACAACAAAGAAAGACACCTAACCTAAACAGCCGTTTCATGCGGCTTTGTTACGGTCGCTGTTGATCCTTTCTTTGTCGAGCATTACTTACTTACATTTGGAGCGATGTTTCTATATTTACAACTGCAACCGCACTTTAGACCATAGCGCCTACGTGCGTGGCCACGCAAATAGTGCCATTAGAATACCTCAAGAAAGGACTTTTGATGATACTCCTTGCTCAAAGTTATCTACCGATCTCATCTGCAGGAAAGGTTGAGATGATGTCGTTTATATTAGCGTATTGCAGTGAACTTTGAGGCGAGTGTCAGGTAGAAACTGTATTTTTTCGAGATGCTGGGTAAGTATCAGAGACGCGGTACGGCGATAGTTACTTTGATATGGGCACCGTCGAAAACTCAAGGATCAAAAATGTAAAGCTTTAGCTTGTTCCTGGGGATGGTATCCTGATATGTCAGTTGTACGATGCGTCCTAGACAATGGCGAGTAGGTTCGTAACATGAACTAACATGAATCTGATCTGTGATGGGAAGATGAAGTGAAGATGAAGTGAAGATGAAGTGAAGTGAAGGACTTGATAGACGAAATTCTCTTGATTGAAGGCGCTTGAGCACCAGGAGCGATGGCTGGTTGACCGTTAGGATTCCCTTCTCACCGGTGCCTAACTTACCTCTACTTCACCTCCCACATTTCACCACAACTTCACCGCATGTTTACCATGTAGGTACAGAATTTTATTTTAGCTAAGCCAAGATACCTTGTCTGCTGCAAACCTTCGAAAAGGGTCTTCCTCTCTTCTCTCTCTCATCCTCTTCCTCAACCCATCCTCCTCTTTCTTAACCCATTCTCCTCTCTCTCAACCCACTATACCGACCATCAAACTATTCTCCAGATCTCGTCCTGTCACCTGCGGCTGATCAACCAGTTCCGTCTCATCGCCAATTTCATCATCTGCCTCACCAATATCAACCTTTTCGAGTAGAAGTAATATCCCCAAAACCTGCTTCTACGACTCGTTTTCCCACTCCAGCCCGTCCGCCATAAGCTATAACGGCTGGTCGACAACATTTATTTGCCGAGCGATCATCAATCATAACACTTAGCAACTTCGTCTGCCCAGACATCTGGCCCAATAGTTCTATTCTTATCGACGAGGAAGCATTCTATACACGATTCTCGTCAGTGACATCCATCTAACATGGGCTATACAGTCGCGCAACCATGGCACAGAATTACCGTCGCCCAACGCTGTACCAGCTCCTTCCCAAGCGCGAGCTGAAGCTCCGATATGATCAGACTTTGCTTGGAAGCATCGAGGCAGACCATCACATTGTAGATGCATTCTGCAAAGCCATACATCGGATCCCCACTCCAGCCGATGGAGGAGCCATCTTCGAGGACCTCTTCGAGCGGGTGGCCTTTCACCTAACCAAACGGCTCACTCTCGGCCGCATGCACTTTTGGTACAGTGTGACGGAGGGATGGGAGGAGAAGGCGGGAGTATATCTCGGCACCGGACGACGTTAGAAGGCTTGTCCTGACAATTACACTGGCCGAGCGTCGATGGAAGGGGGAGAAAGGTTCCGCGGCCCGGAACTTCCTCACCTATGTCAGGGTGGCCAATGATTTCTTCCGGCAACGCGAGCCCGATAGCGATGAGGCTGTCGAGCTCCTTGCAGAGATAGAGGCGATGAAACGTGCTCGAAACGTATTCGCCCAAATGCCGACCGACAAGATCCCATGGACCGAGTCTGGTCAGCTCATCGTATCCACCGTGGTCCACAATCCTCCGAAAGACAAGCAACTTAAACCACGTCAGCCAATTCTGTCGAGTCAGAGTCTGACAAGCCTCGTCTGACGAAGACACAGAAGGAGAACAAGACTGCCGAGAAGCATTCACTCCTGGCGGCGAGGTCAGCCGAGAAAAAGAAGGAAAAGAAAGCGGAAAGCTGCTGCAGAAGCGGCTTGAGAAGAAGGAGAGGTATCAAATGGAGACCCTCGAGAAGTCGCTGCTCGCAGCCTTCGAGGAAGACAGCGGGGATGATGCTCAGCACCCCAACTCCTCGAAGGACGAGTCCAGCTCGTCCAAGGTTGACTCCGACTCTTCGGAGCAGCCCTCTAACGGACCTGCCCAAAGGACCAAGCGGTCTATCGAGGCGGCCGAGGAGAATGAGCCGCCCACGAAGAAGGTCAAGTTCGACATAGTTGTCGGGCGCACCAAGCCTACAGGTGCATAGATCCTGTAGCTCTCCGCCGTGTCGGCCATGCTTTGCTACAAGCAATGTGTGGCGATAGATTCTACGGACGAGGCTGAGACGAGGTTGGACATCAGAGTTTGTTGCTGCGAAGGGAAGACACGACGAGGAGATGTATGTGTAATACTGTGTCATGGGGGTCAAGTTGTCCAGCCGCACATGCGCTTGAGCAGAAGCAGGAGGGCACCAGTCATGCTCTCCCGCATCCAGTCAAGAGAGTTAAGACACGGACCTGTCATTGAACTAGACTTGATGCGCCTTTTCGCCTGTTCTTTTCATTGTGTATAGTATATAGTCATAAGTAGTCATGGAGTACGGATGCAGCACCACTCACCACTCCGACGCACACCGGGCTCTCAGCAAGGCACACTTTGTGATTCGGGTGGTCAACGAGAGGACAACAGGTCGAGATAATTCTTAGGCTGAAAATGGATGCCTCATTTACCTTACTTATAACTATGCGGTGTGGAACCTCTCGAGCAATTGAAGCCGCAAACTTGAATGCTGAAGAGCTCAAGGCTTTCGCCAGACTGTGATACCGACTGCCCTCCACCAGGTAAGCCACTCGCCAAATTGTGA
Organism: Coniochaeta sp. PK30-01; assembly: GCA_023628855.1. Classification (NCBI taxonomy): domain Eukaryota; kingdom Fungi; phylum Ascomycota; class Sordariomycetes; order Coniochaetales; family Coniochaetaceae; genus Coniochaeta; species Coniochaeta sp. PK30-01. The sequence goes on along the minus strand of JAMAJW010000028.1, from coordinate 166,892 downwards.
AGGTTTGATCCTCCTCTTCTAACACATCAAGCATCAACATGCGCCTTTGGAGAAGATGAATCAAGGACTCGTCTGTTCTTGTGGATGAATGAGCTCTGGGTGATGGCTGGAGTGATCGGCAGGGGTGAGGTCCGTAGACCGCATCTTTCAGTGACTTCCAGGTTGCCGTAAACATGTTTTCCATCGTCTTCTAGTGATACAGATACCGTCGAATAGGGCACGTTTTGATATATGAGTCGTTCAGTATATACCTCTCTACTCCGTTGACTAGGATGTACCAGTGTCAGAACCGGGCTTTTGCAATCTCGTACAAAAGGACGAATCACACAGCCTCCCCATCTATTTAGACGTGCCTAGAGGTACCTATTTATGAGGATATGTTCTATAGTGTATGCTGACGACAAGAGAAGGTTCAGGCGTCCCGGGGGACAGTTAACATAATCGCAATTAAGCAAGTCTGGCAGGTTAAACCCCATGCAGGATGAAACTTCGTCTGTCCATGGCTATCTAGACTCTATAGTAGCACCAGCAATAAGTTCGCATCTCTGATCTCAAACAGATAAGCAACCGCTGGTACACGATTGAATCCTTCAGACATTGTCTCGAGGGCCGCGAGACTCAAGTCCCTTTGTGCTGCCATGAAGCGTTGCTGACATAAGGTAGGTACCTACATACTCTAGCATTGAACTGACATCCAGAATGGAAATAATCATTGGAAACGAACCGCATTGAAGATCAGCAGTCAAAGATCACAACCCTCACTGTCACCACTCGCATTGTAAAAGAATGCCCGATAAGACTCGCTTGGCGGCCGTGTCAAAGATCACGGGTCGCCGCTACGTATCAGGGTCCAATTGGAGAAACCTGGACTGCCTGGGCTGCTTGGCAGTGGGTGAGGCATGCATATGAGCTGCTGACCGGCACGAGAGTGTGAATATCTGGGAGACCAGGGTCTTAATATGCATCCAGATATATGCATACAACCCTCTCCAACTGCCGCAACAGCCAACCCCGCAACACATTACCCGAGCCGGTGAGATGTGAGCTTGAAGACAACAGGTTGCGAGAAAGGCCGCGGAGAGGCTGTTTTGAAGATGATGGTGTTTCATTCTTAACGACGTCCAAGTCGTGATGCGAGACCCTGATATCCATCTCGCTGTCCTCTAGCAACACACCCGTAGTGGCTGATCGTTGAAAGAGTGCAAACGGCCGACAACCATGGCTTCGCACGAGCAGACGAGGCATCTGGTTCACAGGTACGCCCTAGGACAGTGGAGATAGCTGCCTTCAGATGACGGCCATTGGCACTAACCAGATACTCCTGCTTAGCCATGCCCACGAGGAAGATATCCCAGGGACAGTCAATCTGAAAGCCCTCGGTAAGAAACTTGTCGTGGAGCAGGTTGTCGGGCATGATTTGTAGCTAACCTACTTGCAAACAGAGGGCGACGACACGGCATATGGCCAAGCTCTGTTCCCCGTACCGGCCGAAGACCCAAACGATCCCCTCCAGGCAGGTTCCTAATGCTAGAACAGGTATGGTGGGAAGAGAGCCGCTGACATGAGAGATAGTGGGCAAACTCCAAGAAAATCGGGATCCTCATAGTGGTATCGCTGTATTCCTTCCTCGGAAACTCGGCTCTGCTGGGTCCGTCGGTGTACCTGGTCAACTTTGCCATGGAGTTCAAGATCGATGTCAACAAAGCGTCGGGCCTTGTCAGCTATCCCAATCTGGCATATGGATTTGGTAAGAACCTATGGATCTCTGTGAAAGGGGGGTTGCAATACTTATGCCTGACTGTTCCAGGGTCACTGGTGCTCGTGCCACTGTACCACAAGATCGGTAGGCGAGCTGTCATGCTGGGCTCTCTGGTTTTCGTATGTTTTAGCCTGCGAGTGCCGAAACCCGTCTGGTTCGGATCCTGACACAATGCTAGTACTGCGCCGGACTCATCGGCTGCTCTCAGGCGACTTCGTACGACAACCTGATGGCAGCTCGCGTGATTCATGCCTTCGGCTCGGGTGTCTGCGAAGCATTACCTGTTCAGCTGGTCAACGACATATTCTTCCTGCACGAGAGAGGGAAGCGGATCGGATACTATACTGGTGGGTGATTTCGGCCTCCCGGACAGCAATCCTTGAACAAGCCGCTGATTCGTGTAGTCGCCCTCTGTTTTGGAGCAACCGGACCCCTTTTCGCCGGATACATGCTTAACGGCGGTTATTCGTGGCGTCTGTTCTTCTACGTCGAACTAGCCTTCGCACTGGCCCTGTTGATCACGGCATTTTTCATCGTTGAAGAGACGACGTACCATCGGAAGACACCAGAAACTCACGATCTCAGCGGTATCCATAGCAACTCAGAAGGGGAGAAGACATCGGCTACGGCTGAGGAGCTGTCCGAACCCGTCATCCCTAAGCGCAAGACCTTCCTTCAGACCCTCAAGTTCTGGGGAGTCTGGGAGAAGGACTCGGAGTTCTTCCTGATGATGGCCAGGTCGTTCACGTACTTCCTAGTCCCTCACGTTTTCTGGGTTGTGACCACATATGGTACGTCTCCGCTGAGCATACTACTACCTTTCGTAGGTATTATCTGACACCGGCGTAGGCATCAACATCGGCCTCGGCGCCTTGACGTTCAACTACATCTTCCCGATCAAGATCACCCAGCCGCCGTACAACTGGTCGCAGCTCAACAGCGGCCTCATCTCCCTGGGCTCCCTGATCGGCTTCGCTCTGGGAATCCCCTTCACGGGAACTTCGGACATGCTCGCGGCGCGCCTGACGCGGCGCAACAATGGCATCCGCGAGGCCGAGATGCGGCTCGGCGTCATGCTCCCCGTCATGCTGGTTGGGCCGGCGGGGCTCGTCATCTTCGGCTTCGCGGCCGAGCGCGACCTGCACTGGATCGCGTACTTCGTTGGCGTCGTGTCGTCGTCGTTCGCGAGCTACTTCTACTTCACCTTCGCGCTGGCGTACGCCATCGACAGCTACGCGGCCAACACGAGCGAGATGCTGATCGCCATGAACCTGGGGAAGCAGGCCATCAGCTTCGGCATGGGGATCGACCTGCTGAACTGGGTGACCGAGAACGGCTATGCGGTGATGATTGCCGGCGTGTTTGGGAGTCTGTTGTTGGTCAACAACTTGGCGCTCATTGTATTCATGGTCTGGGGGAAGAGGATCAGGGCGTACATGGCGCGGAGCTGGCTGGCGCGGGTGCATAGGCGCAGCATCAAGCATGTGATGACGCATTAAGCAGCTGAAAGGGGAAGTTGGATGCCCTCTAGTAATGACTTTAACGTTTTCTTTGTTGTCCAATAGCCAAGACTGGTTTTCCTCTTGTTATCAGCACTGCACTGAGACATGCAAGTCTTCAAAATGAACAGGGTGATTGGGCTAAAACGGACACTCACCTTCAAGCTCCTGCGATGATCACTCTCCATATTCACCTTCTATGTCCTCTGCAGAATCTTCTGCGTCTGTGTCAGTTGATCCCACTTCTTCCAGCTCAATGCTAGGACCGAATGCAGCAGCGAATCTCCGCGCCATCCTGGGGTCCTTGATGGCAAAGACAACCTCAAGCCCCTCCCAGCTCTCGCTCCCTGCGGCATTCCCATCCTTAGGCAACACATTGCCCTTCCCCTTTCGCCCAAGCAACACCCTGCTCCAAGCAGCAGCGATCTCGCCGACAGGATTGCCGTATGCACCACACCCCCACGCTCCTAGAACCACCTTCTGCACGCCCTTGACCCGCATGATCCGCATAACAGCCTTCATCTTCCGCACCACGAGCTCGCGGTCCTTCTGCTCACTATAGACCTTTTCCTCGCCGTCCTCGCCCTCAAGATCAGGGAAACGCAGCATCCCCGCGCTCACAACGTCGACAAAGAACCTGTCCGCCTTGGCCAGTTCGCCAGCCGCATCGTCCCAGTGGCGGAAGACGAGCACGTCGGGCGTGTAGACGCCACCTACCTCCGGGAGGCGGTAGAACTCCTCCCTGAGCGAAGGATACAGGGTCGTCCGCGCGCAGAGCCATTCCTCCTGCGACGCGGCGCCGGAGAGGACGCCGCCGCCGGGCCGGAGAGGCGACGCCATGTTCAGCACGGCCACTCTGGGCGAACGGCGGCGGTGAGGTGCGGCTGGATCCGGCTGCGTGAGGAGTCGGTGTGCTGCCTCGAGCGAGTCTGTCGCGCGAAGGGTGATGCGTGGTGGAGGATGAGAGGCTGGCTCAGCATTCAGAGAAGCGGACGACTCATCTCCCTGCCGGTCACCGGCCGGTACTCTTGGCGGTGCTGGTGCGCGGGGAGGGTCGACTATGAGTTCTGCTGCTTCGACGCCGCGCCGGGCCCTCGAGTTCGCCTTCAAGACGGCGGGAATCTCGCGGATGATGACGTCTTTGGCTGCTTTTGAGCGGGAGTTCCTCGCTTGGGTGTTGCGGATTGCGCGCTTCATTCTGTACGGATTCTAAGCCGAACGTAGAATGGTCTCCTAGTGAGGTTAGAATAGTTCAAGACAAATGGTACTTAAGGTGGTGAAGCTCACCGGCAGGCAGACGACAGGCCGAGTCGGGTGTCGTTGATGACGGCTCGACTCCACTTTTTCCGCCCTCCATCATTGGCACGAACCAGCAAGGTACTCAACAGGTTTGCTTTCCGAAGCAACGTATCTCACCGAACGAGCGGTCGTTGACGCGAGATGCTTCCTCGTGAAAGCCTGCTACTACTGCACGTGATCCTGAGCAATATGTGGTCAATGTTGCCTGAGACGAACTTGCCCGTTGGGGAAGGTCAAAGATATCTCGCGACATCAGCTTCGGAGTGGAGCGGAGGAGCGGGGATTTACCGGATGGCGGTACCTATAGACATACCTCTCTATATAAGTCGAGATTCCGTCTCGTCGATATCCTCCAATTTTAAAGGTTCCTGGACTGTCTATATCACGTCTCTCTCCGGTAATATTCTTGAGAAGTTGAGCGCCAGTTTCAAGGACATCGCCAGCCATGAAGATCCTGGTACTCGGTCTCCCCCGCACTGGGACACAATGTAAACATCTTTGACATGTTGTCCGGCCTGTGACCGAAGTTGAATAGGTCATGATGTTTACTGACATCAGCTAGCCATCGCCGAAGCTCTCAACAAAGTCGGCTTCGGGCCGGTCTACCACATGAGGGAGGTCGGAAAGAACAACCACCAGGCCCTGTGGGTTGAAGCAATCGATGCCAAATTTGAGGGTGTCGGGAAGCCATGGGGTCGCGAAGAATTCGACAGGGTTCTTGCGGTCTTTGAGGTATGAGGCGCGATCCTGACCGCGAACCGACAACGCTTGGGACGATGCTGAAGGGATTGCAGGCGGTTGCGGACTACCCTCCAGCCATCTTCCCGGCGGAGCTCATCGCCGCATACCCAGAGGCATCCATCATCCTCTCCACGAGGGACGAGGATGGGTGGTACGCATCCATGATGTCCACTCTGTGGCATCTTCATACGTCAAGACCATCTGACGACCCGTCGCCGATGAACCAGCTTTCCCGCAGGTACCACCGCCATTGCTGGGGCAACGACTTCCCCAAGAACGGCAGGACCTGCTTCCGTGAGCACAATGCTCTTGTCAGAGAAGGCAGTAAGGGGCGCAAGTTTCTAGAGTTCCGAGCACAGGACGGCTGGGTACCGCTGTGCGAGTTTCTGGGAGTTCCGGTGCCTGAAGGAGCGGTTTTTCCGAGGAGCGATGACTGGCGGGAGTACAAGAAGATGGTGGAAAAGCAGAAGCAGAGCGCCGCAGAATAAAATCGCCTACCATATCAAAGGGAGAGTGGCGGTGCGAGGTGTTGCTGCTCATGCTCCGACATAGACCACGAGGCAGCAGACCAAGTAAGGAACCCTCAATATCGCTTTTATTGGAAGCTACGTAGAGCCTGTCTCAGGTCTGTAGTTTCGATGCTGAGAACAAGCTTGACCGCGGCCCAAAGCTGACGCAGCATGAACCTTTTCGCGTGTAATAACTCTGTCGCAGTGAGGCAGTCTGCCGAGTTGGTACGCTATGGCTGTTTTGGGACTTTCTAAAGCCAACAGCCGGGCGAGGTAAATTGACAGCAAGCCAAATCGAGCAGGCTTTTTTTTCTTTCCTTTCTGATGCTTGTGGTTGTAAACTTTCAGGTAGGAAAGGTTGAAGTCAGGTCCCAGCAATGCCAAAAGGTACATGCATATACCTGAGTGCCCTGGTGTCCCCTCAAGGTTGGGAGACTTTTGAAGGTTCCTTCCGTCTGACACCCTGACAGGGGATGAGCCCCACTTCTCGAATATCCAACGTGAAGGTACGTACTTTTTTGAAGCTCCTTTCTCAACCTCAGCTAAACTCCAAATTCCAAGTGAGAAACATTCATATTGTATTTCCCTAGCAGTCCCGGGAGCTGCTGGCTCCAAGAACTTCTCTTGTGCACTCGCGACCAGATTGTGGCTGTCCAAGGCACGACGAGCAAGAGATGCTGCGCCTCGGAACGCTCGGCCAATCATGCGAGGGCTTCTTGAGGACGTTGGCCGCGCTGGTCTGCCTTACGAGGCAGGCTCTGGGCTCGAGCAATATTTATCACGTCCCAGCTTGCACGCTGTTTTCCCCTCATTATTTTTCAAGCCTACGTCCATCAAGCTCGGTCATGAGCCGTTGAGTTTCCCTTTCTTGCAAGACGATCTTTGCTCACTTATTATTGACTTTGGTTGCCGGACTGAGCTTCAAATCCACCACCGAAATGGACCCGCCAGCCGGCAGAATCCGGCGGGAGCCGGTCCCCGAGGTGGGTTTGACCGTCCTCTTCGAGCCGGTCCGACCGAGTCTAGAGTATGACCTCCGCTCCTCCGCTCCCTGAGTGGGGCCGTTACTTCCTGCTAATGATATCTTGATCAGCATCGTGTTCGTACATGGCTTCACCGGCTCCCCTGAGAAGACATGGACGCATCGGGGAGGCCCTACAGGTCACCACACCGGCGATGGCGACGAGCCTCCTCCTCCCAAAGTTCGAAAACTACACTCCCCCTTTCAGGCTCGAACGAACGAAGCCACATCGACACCAGCTGTCTTTTGGCCCCGAGACTTGCTTCCGAAAACGATACCCGACGCCAGGGTCCTCACGTACGGTTATGATACCCACTTGAGGCACAAGCTCATTGGGCGTGCCTTGAGCAAATTGACGCTATATGATATTGCAAGAGACTTGCTCGTCTCTATCGAGTCTAGGCGGCGAGATGAGCCTTCTCGGCCGGTTTTGTTCGTCTGCCACAGTCTGGGCGGAGTGGTCATCAAAGAAATGCTCCGACAGGCTAGCCACTGCCAAGCGGCTGATCTACAGATCGTCTGTGAATCAACGATTGGTATAATGTTTTTCGGCACCCCTCACAGTGGCGCTGACCCTCGAGAGCTTCTCCACCATATCGCCGAGAAGCTCTTCAGGCTAGCTGGTCTCTCCGTCAATGAACAGATCATCAGTACCTTGCTACCAACATCTGAGCGTCTCCGGCTCCTAAGGGACGAGTTCAATCCCATAGCTGAGAAACAAGGTTGGGCGATACACTCTTTCCAAGAAGCGCATGGTGTACGCCTGCTTGGTGGCAATCGGGTACGTTGCGGTGACCAGACTCGGAGAGCTTGATGAAGATGAAAGCTAACTGCAAGTTCAGGTCGTTGAGAACATGTCCTCATACCTCGGTCTTGGGCGTTTCGAGACTACGGAACATATCAATGCCGATCATATGGAAATGTGTCGGTTCAGCAATCTCGAGGACCCGGAGTATCTCAAAGTAGTCGCGGCTCTCCGCAGAATGACCAGCAAGACAGCTCCGCCGTCCAACGAGGATGCACGCAGCCACGCAACACCACAGCCGCTCACTGACACTCAGCGCGAGGCACTGTTACAATCCTTGCGGTTCAGTCAGATTGACAGTCGCCTTGGGTCCGTAAAGGCCGCTCACGCCAAGACATGCAGCTGGTTCTTGGAGAGTAGCGAATATCTCGACTGGCTCGATGCCAAGAAGCTGGACGACCACCACGGGATTTTGTGGATCAAAGCAAAGCCTGGTGCTGGAAAGTCCACTCTGATGAAGTTCGTGCTAACCAGCTATCGGAAGAAGTACCGCAACAGCATCTCTTTTTTCTTCAACGCGCGAGGAGCGGAGCTCGAAAGGACTACCCTTGGTATGTACCGATCATTGTTGCTACAACTCCTAGACTCACGGCCCCATCTGCGCCGCGCCTTCGACGCCGCAGAATTTGCTTCTTGGAACCTGACCAGCGATTATGTCTGGAGCGTCGAGACATTGAAGCGAGTCTTCGAAGAAGTGGTACATCTCCTCGGCCCATCTGAGAGTGTGGCCTCTTTTATCGACGCACTCGACGAGTGCCCCGAACACGAGATTCGAGATATGCTTCAGTTCTTCGAAGACCTGGGGAGCTACGCGATTCTCAACGGAATCAAGTTTCGTGTATTACTTTCCAGCCGGCGTTATCCACACATCACCATCTCCAACGGTATGGATATGGTCTTAGAACAGCAACACGAGCACTTCGAAGACATCAGGAAATATGTTGAGAGTCGGCTGAAAATCAATACTAAGAATGTTGAGTTACGGGACGAAATCCTCACCCGCATACAGGAAAAGGCGTCAGGAGTTTTCATGTGGGTGGTGCTCGTCGTGGATATGTTGAACAAGTCACACGACGAGGGTCGTCCATCGAGATTTATCCAGAAGAGGCTAGAGGATCTCCCGAGCGACCTGAGCGAGTTATTCCGCGACATCCTCATGCGAGATCCGCATCACACCGACGAGTTGCTTCTCTGCCTTCAGTGGATACTCTTTGCACGGCGTCCCTTGATGCCTAATGAGCTCTATTGTGCCATCCACGCTGGTACCGACTCACAGGCTCTGGGGCGGTGGGACTTTGACAAGGACCGAGTCGAACGTTTTATCCTGAATTCCTCCAAGGGACTGGCCGAGGTTATCAAGACCAAGGCCAAGGCTCGCCCTAAGTCCAAGGACGACGCGGAGACCGAACAGGGCCCAGAGACGGATACAAGAATAGTCCAGTTCATTCACGAGTCAGTCAGGGACTTCCTACTGAAGGAAGGTGGTTTGAGTACGCTCTGGCCGCACTTGGGAGACGGATTTGAAGCCCAAACCCACGACAGCCTGAAGAATTGTTGCCTGGCATACATCACTACGCCCGACGTCCAAGAACTGGTCCGCGAACCAGATAGTCCTACCAAGATTGTTGCTGCGGTTAAAGATGATCTTCCGTTCTTGGAGTATGCTACGCAGAGTGTACTCTTCCATGCTGACGATGCTGCTATCGGCGTCGACCAGCAGGACTTCCTCCGCAACTTTCCGCTTCCACATTGGGTGGCCCTGCACAATTCCCTTGAACGCTTCCAAGCACGGCGCTACTCCACAGCCGTAACTCTTCTGTACGTCCTCGCAGAAAACAATATGGCTGCTCTCGTTCGTGCCCAGGTATCAGGAAGCAACCAGACCGGGCTAGAGGTGGAAGCTGAGAGGTTCGGAACTCCCTTGTTCGCCGCGCTCGCGACAAAGAGCAAAGACGCGGCGCTGGCTATTCTGGAAACGGTTGCCCAATCTGAGCAGTCCGTTCCGAGACTGCGTGACCTTTGCGCGTTATTTAGTCAGAGGTCAAGCTCACGGGGCTGTGACATGTCGTTTCGATTCAGGAAGGGACTCGATCTGGTTTGGAACGCTATGGAGGCAAATGATGATATAATTGTCTCGTTCTTGTTCACTTTAAGCCAAGCAACACATCCGTCATCATTCAACATCGAAAGCCACAAATGGGACCAGACACCTTTATTATACGCAGCAAACCGAGGGTTGGAATTCGTTGTGAGGCTTCTTCTTGATGCTGGTGCCGACATCGAAGCACGAGATAATGATTTCAGGACACCACTTATCCGCGCAGCTGAGACTGGTCACGAAGCTGTCGTCAAAATTCTTATCGAAGGTGGTGCCAATATCGAAGCACGGGATAATTTTCTCAGGACACCACTTATCCGCGCAGCTGAGACTGGTCACGAAGCTGTCGTCAAAATTCTTATCGAAGGTGGTGCCAATATCGAAGCACGGGATAATTTTCTCAGGACACCACTTATCCGCGCAGCTGAGCATGGTCACGAAGCTGTCATCAAGATTCTTATCGAAGGCGGTGCCGACATCGAAGCACAAGATAATGTTTTCATGACACCACTTATCCGCGCAGCTGAGAATGGTCACGAAGCTATTAAGGTTCTTATCGAAGACGGTGCCAATATCGAAGTACGGGATGGATATGGCTGGACACCACTTCACTACGCTGCTTTATGTCGTTCGGCACCTATCGTTGAGACGTTAATCACACACGGTGCTCAGGTCGAGAAGAGGAGTAATCATGGTCTGACGCCTTTGGCCTTGGCTGTCAAATTCGAGAAAGCAGAAGCAGTTCGGGCCCTGATTGCGAGAGGTGCTCGAGTAGATAGCAAAGATAATGACGGGCGGACGCCCTTGAGCCTGGCTGCCGAGCGAGGGGCAATGGATCAAGTTTTAGAGATGATTCGAAACGGAGCTCACATCGATGAGAGGGATGATAACGGCCGGACGCCATTGAGTTGGGCTGCCGGAAACGGGAGGACGAACACGGCTTCGGAACTGCTCAAGAACGGGGCGAACATTGAGACGACGGACAAGGATGGCAGGGACTTCTTGGCCTGGGCAGAGGTGAACGGTCACTACGACGTTGTCGAGTCACTGCTGAAGCAATTGGGTCATTAGATGGCATACGAAGGGCCCAGAAGATCTCACATTCCAGTCTAAATACAAGCATCCCTCGTTTTCCAGAGCTGAACCCGCTGGTTCTTATATCGGCAGCGTAGCATTGGCAGGCAGACAAGTCCCCAGCACGTCCCCCTCGATCCTCGACGTGGCGTTCACCACATACCCCTGGAGCGGTGCCGTACCGCACTTCAGGCCCAATACGAACGCCCGGGCGAACACGTCGGCGTAGTAAGGCGACAGGTGCGTGTTGTCCATGGGGTAGTTGGCGTCGGCGGACGCCTGGCCGAGCAGGCGGACAGCTTGCGCGGCGTAGGCGCCGTGGCTGACGTAGTAGATGCCCGCCGCGGGCCCGCCGAGCGACTGCGCGACGTACCACGAGTAGTAGGCGTAGACGGTCGGGTCGAAGGAGTAGGTGCCCGTCTCGAAGGGGTTGGTCGGCGTGGGGGAGGTTATGAGCACTCGGACGCCCCTGCTGAGGAAGGTGGAGGAGGCGTTCTTGAGGTATGTTACGTAGGTCTGGACGATCTCGGTTTGGTTGCTGTACGGGCGTGTCAGCATGGCCTTGGGATGGGAGGGGGTTTCAGGCTGCTAACTCGTAGGTGACGGGACATGTCTCTGATCCAATTCCAGGGCAATCTACGCGGTACTTGGTGTCGGTGGCAGGGATTCCGCCTGCGGGAGGTCAGTTCTTGGTGTCTGTATACAAGGGACTTCCTCCACTCAAATAGAGGCGCTCAAAGGTACCATCATTATGGCCAAATTGGATGACTGCCCAGTCACCCGGCACCATCTTGTCGAAGATGGCCTGGAATCTGCCTTCTCTCGTGAAAGTCCTGGCGCTCCGACCGGCGTAGGCCGAGTTGTTGACGCGTATGTGTGGATCCAGGGAGTACTGCAGGTACTGGCCCCAACCCTCGGTGTGGTTGTGGCCGCCTCCCGTTGCCATCGTGCTATCGCCGCATAGCCACAGCGTGTGGTTCTTGCAAGACACTGCTAGGGCTGAACCCACGAAGGGAAGGAAGGTCGAGAGCCTCATGCTAAAAAGGAGGTAAGACGGGTATCTAGATATCTGGCGGTCTTGGAGATTGAGATCGCCACGGGTCGAGACATCTTCTTGGCAGAGGTCTACGCCTCTTTTATCGATGTCATGATATCCTTTCGTCCATATAGAGGCCTGCTCTAGGCTGTCAAAACAGGATCGTTCGCGATCACGACCGCATATTCGGCTTCAGTAGCTCGCTGTACCCCACAGATACCCCACACCCAGACGATAAACTCTAACGGTTGAGGTCATGTTCGAGCTAGACGCGATAAAATTGCCCACCACTTGCAAGTTGGCAGAGTTGGAGACGGCGACGGTGAGCGCAAAGTCGGGGTAATTGTGGCCGAGTTGGACAGAGGAGCTGCGCCGAAGCGAAGAGATAATATAAAGTACAGCTGCGGACTTCCGCACGCCCGAAGAACTCGATGTACTCGATGAACTCGACGAGCTTGAAATATTGGTGTCCTGTTGTAGGATCGAACTCTCGATCACGACTGTGGACAGCCCAAACCAGCTCAACTCGCAGGGCTTCCAGTTGAGTCATCATTGATTACGTTCCGACAACGGAACGGAGGAGGTAGAGTACGGTCGCATTCGGTAGGCTATCCGCTTGCGATGCCCGTAGGACACTGTAACCACACTAGTGAATGCTGTGTCCAACTGTCCATGTTCGAGTAAGGTAGGACCACGATCTACTGTACTCCAAGGAAAGGAGTCAAGCAGGCACCCAGCCAATGACACAGAAACCTCGAAAGCCACCTCTTTACCCCGGATTTTACCTGTCGAGAGTGACACCGTCACCACTTGGCGCAATATGGAGGCTTCTATTTCAGGATAAAAAGGGAAACAGCAGCGAGCTCCGGCTTGGCAGACGCCCTTCTTTCAGCGCACCTCAGACACTTGGTTCCGAGACAGTGCTCGTCAATTCAGCCATACCGCATGGCGAGAAATTGGGAAAGATCGAGCGACCCGGTAGCGAACCTTGTTTCCACGTCGTGACGGCTTACCTCGGGGGTATATATGACGTCCCATCCAGGTTGTAAGCTGTCCAGCCGTCTGCTTTAGACAACAACATCAATCCCGACTTCCACGAGAAAAACAAGCTCCGTCGGCAAGATGCTCGTCTCAAGCCTCCTCTCGACAACGCTCTTCTCGCTGCTCGTCGCAGCCATACCAGCAGAGCAGAAGCGGCCTACGAAGACCGCAACCACCACATCGACATGCTCGTCGACGACGACGACGACCACCAGCGCCACGCCGCAGCCGACGTTCACGTACCAGTCCTGCGGGGGGTTCCGGATCCAGCAGAAGCCGTGCCCGAGCGGGCAGATCTGTGTCGACGACCCGTACAAGCCCGGGTGCGGCATGGCGTGCGACGCGCCGGGCATCTGCGTGACGCCGGTCTTCTGCGGCGGCTTCGCGGGCTTGCAGTGCAAGGACGGGAGGAGGTGCGTGGAGGACCCGCGGGACGACTGCGATCCTAAGAATGGGGGTGCGGACTGCGGCGGCATCTGCGTGTGAGTGAGGGGGGTGAGCCTGCTTAGGCCCGAGGGGCAAAGCTGTCAAGGACAGTGACGGCGACCACGACGGCGACGGCATACAACATGGCAGATTGCATGTATCGTTTACAGTGTACTGGAACAACTTTGAATTTCCATACGGTGGAGCGGTGAAAAGAATTGTAGCTACCACTGCGAGTGGTGATTTTTAGGACATCACCGATTCGCCGGAGAGCGTCGGCCGGAGCAAGGAGAGCCAAGAACGCCAAGCATCTATTTTCATGGTGTCGGTCCCCATAATTGCTCAGGCCTACCGAGTTTCGTCTACGGTAACCTCGTATCGCGATTAAGTCCCTTCTCGAATCTTTGACTCACTGATGCACTGTCGCCAGAAGTTGGTGGACTCGCTTGGATCTTGCAGTCCTGGAATTTCCACGTGAAAGAATGGGCAAACATCGTGGTGCATTACAGAGACGGGGCAGAACGGGACGCATCGGACCCGTCAGCTGAGAAAGCCAATATTCTGGAGCAAGTGCCTGAAGGAGATGCGAGATGCGAGATGCACCAATTGCAGCCACGTTGAGGCGAAGCAGTCGGTACCTGCAGTAGCGGACGCCTCCAGGGCCTCTTTGGGACGATCGTGGGTCTTTTTCGGTCTTGTTCCTGAATCCTGACAACAAGGACAACAACAACCCGAGGTCTTCTTGTGAAATTCGATCCCCTGTTCTGGGTCTGAAGTCTCGAGTCTTAAACTCAAACTCGTATGACGTACAGAGTGGACAACGACAGTGTATTAGCCCTGGCAACCCTAAAAAGACCACCATTACCACTCAGGGGCCGTGATTGGGGTACCCGGGTACTTAGCATGAGGATTGTCGAGCTAACTGAGCAAGGATTTTCGAGGCAGCAGATCGGCTCGTATTTGACTTTGCGGGAAAACCATCGGGAAATTGCGATACGATGAAATGTGGATAGCATCGCGACTTCCTCTTATCAGCCCTCCCATCTTGCCCTGAAGTGCCCTGTGCTTTCCATCTGTAGCGCAGAATCACGAGCTTCCAGGGCAGGGTACTGAGGGCAGGCAGGGCAGGCACGACAGGCACGACAGGCACGACAGGGGCACGCAAACCGTTCCTGCCGAGAAGTCGGGCTGATCAGCAGCCATCCTGACAGAGTGGGGGGGTGGGGAATGGGAAGAGTGCCCTAAAGGTTGCGGTGCCTGATGTACTGGCTGGCCTAATTGTGCAGGCAAGGTACTTCCGGTGAGCAAAAGAGAATCCTGCTTGGTGATGGCGCGAGAAAAAAAGGAGAGACAAACGCGGTGGCTAGCGTGTGTGGTGTCAGACTGTCACTGCCATCGGTGGTGTCATGGGTCAATCATGATGGACTGGATGGGTCAAAACGAGGTGTGGGCAATCAATTCCCGTTCCCGTACTTATCCCCCCCTCGTGTCCTCGACGGCTCAATTGATTGCAATCAATTCTTCTTTTCTGGTTCTTGTTTTTTCCCACTCGACCATCATCGACAATTTGACGCCTTAGAATCTCTCGCCAGATTCGTTACATTCGCTCCAGTCCTTCGTTTCAGCAAGCTTCACTCTTTGCACTCGCCAGTCGCTACTTCTCGAAAGTATATCTAGAACTTGGTACTCCAAAGGAAAAGAAGATATCCAAGAAAACACCGCAAAAATGCTCTCCAAGACCGTCTTCGCTTTCGCCGGCCTGCTGGCCGCAGCCCAGGGTAAATACACACTTCTCAACTCGGCGAAACCAGCAGATTAGAGAGAGAAAAAGGAACTAGAACTGACAATGCATCTCCAACAGCCATCCTGGTCTCCTCCCCGGCCAAGGACTCCAAGGTCGACTTCTCCAAGAGCGTCGACATCATCTGGACCTCGGTCTCGACCGACCCGTCCACCTTCAACCTCGTCCTCGTCGACCAGACCAACATGGTGCCCATCCCCATCCAGGACAACGTCAAGACCTCGGACAACAAGTTCACCCTGACCAACTTCGTCGCCACCCCCGGCTCCGCCTACAAGTTCAACTTCCTGTCCGACGACCCCCTGAACACGGGCATCCTGGCCCAGTCCCAGACCTTCCAGATCATCAAGTCCGGAGGCACGCCCACCGACGACTCCAGCAGCTCCTCCAGCAGCACCACCACCACCTCCTCGTCCACCGGCACCGGCGCCGCCACCGGCGGTTCCGACAGCTCGTCCACCTCCACCTCCTCGTCCACCACCCTCTCCACCTCCAAGACCACCGCCGGCACCCCGTCCAAGACTGGCTCCGCCTCCAGCTCCGAGACGGCCAATGCCTCGTCCACCGGCGCCGCCGCCACCAAGAGCAGCAACGCCGCCGTCGCCCTCGGCGGCAAGACCTTCGGCGTCGCTGGCGGCATCTTCGCCGGTCTCCTGATGCTCTTCTAAGCTCCCCGTTAACACGGTGTGAGAGAGCGCGTCTTTAGACCGGATTTCGGAAGGAGGCTTGTTTCTGACAAGCGTGCCGCGGAAGTGCGAATCATCTGGGTGGTGGCGTTCGGCGCCCTCAGATAGACGTTCCTTTGTTTATTTACAGGCCTGTGGAAATCATGTTTGGTTTACGGTGGACAACATAGGAACGGATAATGGGAACGAGTTGGAAATCATAGAGTGTCAGGCCGCATAGTGTGTGTACTTTCAGAGGTTTTTTGAGACCAGGATGTTTTCTTACAAATATCGATGCTAATTTACACTTTCTGTTTGGAAACTTTAATATCTTCTCTTGTCGATTCTACACGTGTATGTTTATTTTGCACACATCACAGAACACTCACCAAAACAGTAAACACGCCATCACCCCCGCCATTCCAACCCAAGCCGCGCCAGTCAAGTGCCCCGTCCTCATTCCAACCGCCGCGGCGCCCTTCTTGCTGGCCGCGTTCACTACCCCAGCAGCAGTACCAGTCGCACCGTCACCAGTCGCGTTGAACGTCGACCCGACGTCCCCCCACCGGATGTTCGAGAAGGTCACCTGCACGTCCGGGTCGGCGGCGACGATGAGCCGCGGGTCGCCCGAGGTATTCGAGCAGGGGCCATTGCTGCCGCTGTCCAGCCAGTTCATGAAGTCGCCGTCCGAGTTCCAGATGCTGAACACCAGCACCATGCCCCGCGCCAGCGCGCCGCCCATCCCGGACATCCCCCCCAGCCGCAGGAAGGAGCTCGCGTTGCGCGCCGTGCAGAAGTCCTGCGTTATCGCGCCGCCTGCCTCGCCTGCGCGGGGGGAGAACTGCGAGGCCACCGAGGTGGTGGCGCTCACGCCCGCGTTGGGGATGACGCGGCCGTTCTGGAGGTAGAGGCGCCGGATCTCGGTGAGGGGCGAGGCCGGGGTGCCGTCCGCGGTGACGAACTGGGTCACGACGGTGAAGGGCTTGGTGGTGTCGACCGTCGACCCGGGGCCGTAGTAGTCGCGCGACCCCGTGGCGAAGGGGTTGATGCCGCATCCATTCTTGTCGCAGACGCCGACGGCCTCGGAGCGGGTGCACTCGTCGCCCGAGCAGAGGAAGGGGCCGGCCTTGCTGCAGGTGTGCGGCGTCAGGGCGGTGGCGCGGCTGTTGGCTTCCCAGATGTCCATTTCGTTGCAGCAGGAGCCGGAGTTGTTGAGGTTGGGCTTGGAGTGTGTCAGTCAACAACCTCTTTTGCGTCCTTACAAGGGGTGGACGGGACTTACCAATCCTCCAATAAAGGTGGTGTTGAAGCACTGCGCGTCGCAGTACCCCGTGCCGTACTGCGCGCCGGCCGGGTTGAGGCCGCTGCGCGACCCGGAGGCGTCCATCTCGGACAGGTACAGGGCGCCGTTCATGCCGCACGCGAGCCTCGACACGTCGACGTCGTAGGTCAGCTCGCGGCCGGCCAGCTGCAGCATCTCGTAGTTGAGCCCGTCCGGCGCCAAGAGGTACAGCCGCGGGCTGACGGACTTGTAGGTCGTGCCGTCGAAGAGGTACTGCCGCAGCGTGAGGGCTGAGCCGGCGGTCAGCACGCCGAGGCTGCCGTACTCGACGCCCTCGAGCTCGCAGGGCGTCGCGCCGCGCGGGTCGCAGGGCGTGGAGACGGAGCCCGCCGCGTGCAGCGGCCGCGAGAGTGCGTCGGTTACCAGGTAGCTCTGCTGCGAGACGCAGCCGCCGGCCGTGGTGCAGACCTGGGTGGTGATCTTGGGGTGGACCTCGGGTATCGCTGTGCCGATCTTCTGGGCTGCGGTGAGGGATAATAAAAGGGGCAGCACCGCTGCCATTTTTGGTGACATGTTGGATTATAATGTGCTTGTGAAGGCTTGGCGAAGTGGTGGTCGCCCCGGTGTCACGGAAATGCAGTCTTCGTCTTTTATATGGCTCTCATTCGACCTCGCCCTGCCATGATGCCCGGCACTCTTGCCATCCAAGAGCCGTGGTCCGGTGTTACGCATTGCAGATCGTCGAAACAAAATGCTCCGATCTGGAGTTTATCCAGCTCGAACTTCTCCTGGCCCTGTCTAGCAGCTGTCGCGGCACGTCGGCAACATACAGTACATGTGCCTTGAAACTCAAACTGGCGACGGCGAACCGACGTGTTCGGATCTTCGACAAAGGGGTCAGGGATACATTCTCGTGGATTCTCTGTCTCTTCATAGGCGTGGGTCAGTGAAACTCATGATGGCAGCTTCTGAACTCCTGTCTGCGATTTAGCCGGCACGCAACTCAGGAGCCGGGATTTGGAGTCGTCCATAATGCGGTTGGCGGGAGAGGCGGCAGTTCGACCTGGACTGGTGAGTCTGAAACCCCAAATTGACGACGAGTCTCTTCGGGCGAATGCTCGACAGCTGGAAAGCGATATGGGGCGAGTATGGGTATCCAAGGAGACAGAGCTTAGACGTCTGGGCAGATCTTCTAGATCCTAACCCCTTACCTCCTACGGCGAATAAGGCTGATGTAGCAACGGAGATGCCTGGCTTGGCGATATTTACCGGGAACCTGACCTCCGTCACCGTGGAGTACAAAGCCATGCACACAACTATGTGTTCATGTTGCATACCACTTCAACGTTGACAAGGATTCCCGGTGCTGATCTATCACTGGGTATTTTAACTTACTTGAGAAACGGAGCATTAAGTCCTTTACGCTGCTTTCCCCCTGGAAGTTGCGCAACGTAATTGCTCAGGGCTCACATAATCCCTTCACCGGCCTGGTGCTCCAGTCCTCGATTCCTCCCAGTGCGTCTTCTATACCTGCCCAACCCAGAAGCAGAGATGTCGTGCAGGTTCAATTCTAGTGCCAAACTCCAACTACTGCCAGTACTGACGCCTCATAATCAGATAATGATAGCTCCTAGCATTAAACCGAAGGAACCTCAGCTCCCTCAGACGCCAAATGACTTCCACCACCCAGCGCTGACAGTTCCACCACTCAGGATCGTTGTTAACACCCCATTGCTGTATCTCCCTCCTAGCTCTCGCTTCACAGCCAGGACGAACATGACCGATCAGAAGGGCTTCTGCGAACAACCGAGCATTCTCTGGTTGCACACCCCACCGCTCGCCTGCGACGTAGTATCCTCTCCCGCCGACGTCGTCGTGGACCTGGTCTGAGACATTTGTTAGCATAGGTCCATACTCCAGCACTGAGATTTGCTCATCTGGATGAGATGCAATGTTTTAAACTTACGGATGGTTGACCGATGTGTCGGCGACTGCAGATGGATCGCCCAATGGGACGGGTCTCGGTGGTCTGTTGGGAAATAGCGAACAACACGGAAGGCAGAGCGTTGCTGGCGGCGACGGCGAGGTCGGTAGTAGTCCGGGTAGAGAGGGGTTTGTACGGGGCGGTAGAAATCAGGATACAGCAAGTAGCGGATGTCTTCGAGAGCGTCCGAGTCGCTACTCAACATAGTTAGTAATGTCTGTCCTGTGCAATGTTTGTGGTAGGGTAGATTAACTTACGAAATTGCGTGAGGGTTGTTGCTGTGGCCTTCAAGCTCGTGTTAAAGAGAAGTTGTTGTAGCTCAGGGCGAACTGATTTGATCCGAGTCGGCCATGCATGTTGCTCTGGTCCAGGAAGGGTCGTAGAGCATGTCCATTCGAGGCAATGGAAAGGCCGCGAAGGTGCAGATGAATTCGAGTCGACCATGGCCGATACTTCCGCGTTCAGCAAATCCTCACCCAAGATAACAGGCCTAGTCGTAGCGATGAAGATCCCAGAAGGCGCGATGAAGTCAGAGTCCAGCTGCTACCGCAAGCTCATCTGCATCGACTTAGCGTGTTCTCAAAAGAAAACAACCAAGCATCCCTCCTTCTCAAGAATATCGATCGCGGAAACGCCATACACCAGTTGCTTCGAAACCATGGCGGCAACAAAAACCCATCATGCTCAAAATCTCCCTCACAGTCTCGGCTGCGGGTCTTCCTCGCTATTTCTCAATAGCCTCCAGCAAGAAAAGACACAGGTTATCCACACCCTCCGGCTCATTGAACCAGTGACCCCCCTCCTCGTACTCGTGCCACTCAACATTGTCGAACTGAAGCTTCTGCAGCATGTCTCGCATGTCGCGGCCGTTGCTGATGGGAATGACCTCGTCATCACGAGAGTGTTGCAAAAGAATTGGTGTCGAAGTCAAGCATGTCGAGGGTGTCTTGTCTGTGGCTGAACCGCGGTACACTTTCTGTACAGCCGCCAGTTTGTCCGTGTCGTCGGCTTTCTCGAGGGATGCTTGGATCACGTCGGCCAGCGGTAACCAGCTGCAGAAACCGCATAGCCCGGCGAAGCCCCCGGTGCCATCCGACAGAAATGTGGCTAGCGTACTATACATGTGTGAGTTAGCATAGACAAACACCCAAGAAGGAGAGATCGATGACATACGTTGCAAATCCCTGGCTGATACCCGCTAGAAATATCCGGCTCCTCGGAACGAGGGTCTCCTCGTCCTTGATGATCTGGGTTAGTGTCTCAATGCTAGACATCAGACCGGGCACTTGGATCTCGCTCCGTTCTTGCGGCTCCTCCACCGACCACATGTCGAACCACTGCGACATGTTCGTGCCGAACCGTTCCGAAGGGAGTTCCTTTGCTTGGGGAAACACCCATCGAATGGTGGGAAGGATGGCGGGCAAGGTGCGGTCAGCTTGAGTTCCTGTGATTTCGCATTCGAAAAACTCGGAAGCGAACTCCTCGGCTGCGCTGTCACGACCATGAAGGAGGATCACGGTATGGCTGTGACGATTGCCGTCCGCCGGGCCGACGACGTATGGTCGATCAGACATATTGATCACGTGATCGCTGTTGGAGATGTCGATGTCTTGGAAGGGAAAAGTGGAAGACGTGGAGGGGTGGTATTTGAGAAGGTGCATTCGAGAGGGTGGTGTTTGGTCTACGCCTTGGCTCTTTGGGCAGAACAGTACGTACTACTAGCTACCTGCGCTATTGCCCTACATGCATATGTATTGTAGGCCCGACAAACTAAACGCGTTCGTTTTCAGGTTTGAGATCAAAGTGAACAAAATCGATACTAGTATTACTAGCCCTATATAAAAAAAAAAGGCGATTTTAGACATGACTGGAGCTTTTTCTCCGTCTTGGCAATGAGAGGCAGGCATCGTTCGAGTGTTGCAATATTGAATATTGTGCTGGATAAGCTTGGCACCTCCAAGCTCCAAGTTCACCAGAGCATTGCTAAGAGTGGCCATCACAGGCGGTGACATCTCATTTGTCCAGTTGATATTCGGTGGTAAAATGCACTCAGTATACTTACCTAGGTGGTCTGGGTGGTCATTCCACATCCATATAGAAGCGGATGGATAAGGTATCTTATCTATCTATAGGTTGATCGTCTCTAAACATCAAGTCGTATTCGCTGCCGTCTTAGGCCCAGTCGCTTCTATCATCTATAGGT
This sequence comes from Coniochaeta sp. PK30-01, assembly GCA_023628855.1. NCBI lineage: Eukaryota > Fungi > Ascomycota > Sordariomycetes > Coniochaetales > Coniochaetaceae > Coniochaeta > Coniochaeta sp. PK30-01. The sequence continues at coordinate 145,649 of JAMAJW010000028.1, read as the reverse complement.
AAGGTACCCTATATACACCATGTTGCTATGCTACCGCCCAACAACCTTTTCTAGCCAGGCACTGGTGCCCATTTCGTTGCCCTTCTAGCCGTAACCATTGCTCGCCCCCGGATGGCGAGACAGTATATACAACCAATGACCATTGTCTTTTATAAGCCCCAACTTCCAGTTCACATTGCACAACCCGCCCTCCGGCGGACTGCTGCGAGATCGACATGCGAAAGCGTATTTCGCCGGTGCCAATTCTGGCAATAAATTACCGCGGAGAGGATGTTGGCGGGTGTCAACCGCCAAACTCGGCATGATATTGGCGTAGCACGGCGTTGTATCGTGCGGCATGCAAGTCACTGCCTCGTTTAGCTGTCGTGTTTCCCTCTCTTTTCACCACAGTTCTCTTCTCTCAGTGCAGCGCTCCGCTCCGCTCCTAATCGTCGAACCTCTTACCCCTCGCAGACGGCGTCCGCACGTGGTGCAGCATGGGCGACGCCGGGCGCGACGTCGTGAGGCCCGTGGCCGGCGGCGGCATCAGCGAGTCCGACTGCTTCAGGTTCAGCGAGTCCATCGGGTCCGCGTTGAGCTTGGCACCGTCCGTGTACCGCGGCGTCCGGTCGACCGTCGTCTTCTCGAAGCCGACGACGCTGATGGGCGGCGGACGGCCCCGCCGCCGCTCGGGGCCGCTGTATAGGTACGTCGAGGCGATGACGAGGGCTGTGCCGAGCAGGAACTGTACGGTTGTTTGTGTTAGGGATCGCTGGCTGGGGACACAAGACAGAAAGTAAAATGGACACTAAGACAAAGAGTAAAGACGTACCGGGAACGTGACCTTGAAGTCGAAGAACCACACGCTGAACAGGCAGCTTATGACGATGCTGATGCTCGTGGCAAAGTTCTTGGCGATGTTGTCGGCGTAGTTGATCACCAGCGAGGCCAGCACGCCGCCGACGGCCTGCAGCACAATGGCGGTCCACACGATCCAGTTGTAGCCGTCGAAGAAGCCGTGCTTCGCGATCTCGGCGCCGTCGTTCATGACGACGCCGAACACCAGCGCCGGGAAAAGCGAGTAGAGGGACAGCTGGATGTTGCGCGTCCATACCGACACGGGCGTCGCCGAGTCCTTGAGCACCTTCTCGAAGTAGACGCCCGTCAGGCCCGAGACGACGGCGGCCACCAGCACGGCCATCAGGCCGACCGAGTAGTTCATGGCCACGACACCGGCCTGGTCCGCCTCGATCCCCTCGTACGTGGCGGAGCGCTTCGCGTGGTGGAACTCGCCGGCCAGCCCGCCGACGGCGCGCTTGGTGAGCTCCATGGCGACGTCGGCCACCTCGTTGGCCATGTGGCCCAGCTCGTGCACCGACGTGGGGAAGAAGTGGTCGCTGGTGTCGTGGATGACCATTGCCAGGTCTTTGGAGTTGGAGGGTATCGAGACGACGGACACGCCGACGGTGAGCAGGACGAGGGACAGCCACTTCCTGGATCCGAGGGACCGCCCGAGCATGACGACGCTGAAGAAGGCTGTGGTAAGGATCTGCCAACCGGACACAACTGTTAGCCGAGTGACCGCTTCCCTACCAGACTGCGCACCGGGGCGAGCGCTGGATGTCGACCTGCCTTCAGCTCGTAGAGGATCTGGAAATGCACCGGATCCAGGTTGCCCAGAGCCACGTACTGCAGCGTGTTCTGGAGGGTGTATAGCGTCGCGGGGATCACCAGCTTCCACCCGTCGCCCGAGAAGACGGAGTTGTATATCTGCTGGAACATGACCGTCGCGGGCGTCTGGGGTGCCAGGGTCCCGGAGGCCTCGTACATGGCGAAGGTGAGGGCCACTGCCAGCTTAAGCACCTCGGCGAGGAAGACGGCGGTGGACGCGAAGTATCGATGGTCGCCTTGTGGCGGCATTATGCGTGAGTAGTGCATTATCTAGGGTGACCGTAGAGTTAGTGAGGGGATCTTGGAACCGGCAGTCTTCGAGCTTTCGATGTTGGACGCACGAGTATGAGGGCGGAATTTTGGAAGGTTAACTGTGCACCAGTCGATGTGTCAGTAAGGGCAACTGAAAAATTGTCGTTTCACGGTATTGAAGCGGCTCACGGTGATCAGCGACACCTGCTTCATGGGCATGCCGAAGAAGCTCGAGCCCGCGGAGGGAGGCGCATCGAGGAGAGCCATGATGGCGCCGGGGACCGAGCAATTAGACGGCTGCTGGAGACCGGCGTGTTACACCTTGTTGCAGCTCGAGTTCAGGCAGTTTGTTCATGTATGGTATGCACAAGTTCTATAAAGAATCTCGAGACAGCAAGGTAGACAGCAAGTTCGACAAAAGCAAGGTGTCTCGGGCTGTCTGGTGTTGGCAGACCGGCACCGTGGCCGAGTGACGTCGTCGATCGCGTGTCGACCCTTCCCCGTACAGTGTGGACGATTCCAGGTTGCTGGGCTGACACGGAGCTCTCGAGTGTTTCCAGGATGCGCAAAGAATCGATAATCTACTCAGTATTCACAGAACAGCGAAGAAGTGAAAGATTGTCAGACAGCAAAAGGAGCCCTGTGTTAAAATTTAGAAAAAGCTGCCGTCAAGCTGGATGGTGCAACACCGTGCTGCCCCCCCTTCTCAACCCCCCTGAACGGCACACGGAGTGCATGCAGATCTTTTTCTCCAGGGGCGGGGTTCATTGGCGGTACTCGATCTTATGCGGGGTAGTACCAGCCACTTTAGGTATCGCTGCCGTACCTCGACCTCCCACTGCCAGGGGGTTTAATTTAGCGATCCGATCACCTTAACTTGGAGTCGCATTTCAGATTCCCAGATCCAGGTTTGACACGATGGAGCACACCATGGAGCATATCTGACGAGAAGCGTCTATTTTACGCTGCGGCAAGTCTACGGCACGACTTTCGAGGGATATTCGCGAGAATAGGTACCAGACAGTGTTCCTAGGACAGCCACAGCACCTCAGTTGCCATCATAATGGCGGTGAGACCAGCTCGCATGAATTTCCTTACCACACAAAGCGAGAAAACATTGCTAACAAGTTTGTCAAGTGTGTCAAGTCATGAGGTCACAAGAATCACTGGCGCCTGCTATCCCTTGGGCACTAAAAACGCCACGTCCACTAACGGCGGGTCGGCAATGATGGCGGCCCGTCCAAGTTCCAAGCTATTCTCGCCGTAGCTGTGGTGTGGCTGCATGAGGTGTGCTCGTCGTTAGGACTGTCTTGACTTTGGTGCGGCTCAAAGTGACCAACCTCCTCCTACCGGACCGGTCACACGAGCGACATTCCGCGTGTTTGTCTGGCGCTGCCCATCCATCATTGGTCGCAGCATGGCCGGATATCGCTCAAGCCGACGAGACGGACTGACAAGACACATACGAGAGGGGCTGGGCCGTGATGTGTGTGCATACCTCTACTGACAAGCACTTTCTAGAAGGCAGGGTATAGTATACTGCAGTAGTAAACCCACATGCTTAATCTCCGATATCTCTCGTCCCAGATGTTTATCATCGCACCATGTCCACAGCCACCTCTCCTTCTAGCGCACATCACGCGGCGACAGGAGCCTGAACTTGAGCACCAGCAGCCGCCGCGAGCTGCAGCATGTTGGGCTGCCCGGGCTTGTTCTGCGGATACCGCGCGTTGAACCCGATGACGCTGCGCACCCGCTCGAACGTCGCCGTCTGGATCTGGAGCTTCTGCGTCGCCACGAGCCACCTGACTCCCTCGCTGCACGGCGGCGTCGTCAACGAGCCGGAGTAGCTGTGTACCACATCTGCGTCAGCACCGGGTATTCCCCGTCGGAGGAAAAAAAAAAAAGAAAGAAAAAAGGCCTGGTGACTCACCTCTGGAAAGAACCCGTCAGCAGCGCGGCGACGATCTCCGTCATGGCCAGCGGGTCCGTCTTGGTCGCCGTCCCCGGCGCGGCGATCTCCGCGACCTTGCTGAACACGGTCTCGAGCACGGGAGACGACACCCCCGGCGCCGTGACCATGGGCGTGGTGAGGAACCCCTGCTGTCCGCCGAACGCGCCCTCCACCGGCGGCGCGGCCGTCGGCTCCTGTCGCTTCGCGCCTCGCATCCGAAAGCGAAGCTTCTCGGGAGCCGGAGCGGCGGCAGGCGATTCGGTGGTAGTGGTGGCAGCAGGGACGGCCGCGGCGGCGCCGCCGTTGTCGAGGTCGACGAAGACGCCGATGACGGCGATTTCTTGGTTGGCGGTCTGGAAGACCATGTGCATCTCCACTGTTGCACGGGTTAGGTCCAACGCGTCACACAACCTAAAGCGAGAGAGGGAGAGGGTAATTTACTGGCAATGCTGGTGCCGTTGTCCAGATGCTCGCTGGGCAGGTGGAAGTGCGCCTGCTTGAACTCGTACGTCATGTTGGCGATCACCAGCGAGCCCCCCTGCGCGATGATCTCGACCGTCGTGCCCAGGTTCTCGAACTCGGTGCCCTCGGCGAAGTCGGGTATTTCTAGTTTGAGGTCCGTCGAGGACACCATCTGGAACACCCCGTCCACCATGTCGATGGGCGACTGCTTCGTGCCCGTGGCGCAGGCTCCATTGGCCGCGGGGTCAAGGGCTACCCAGTTGACGGGGCCGTCTGTGCCCGTGTAGCCGAACTTGGATATCGGGACCGGCGCGCCCTCTTCGGCGCGGGGGTGCAGGAAGGTGCCGTAGGAGCAGGAGCCGAGCGCCCGGCTCGCGGACGCGGCTATTAGAGAGGCTTTGAGAAGGAAGGAAACCATCGTGCCGGACCAGCTGACGAGATATAGGCGGAGGAAAAGAGGGACGAACAAAGGCGGCCGTAAGAAAATGTAAGAAACGAAGGTGGTGCCAGACCTGAAGAACCGAACGAGAAGCAGAGTGAGCAAAAGTTATAACGGGATAGCCACGGGATGCTTATAAGATGGATGCTGGGACATGCGTATTGCCACATCCCGGGGCTCGCCAGCAATACATCTGCAAGGTAAACATTTGAGCTTTACGCGGCCTCTCGACCAGGAGCATTTGACTGCCTCCTTGATACCTTACCAAGGAGTATCACAATTCCCCCAACTCCGGGTGCTGCCAGCCAGGCGCGGCGCCCAGCCGGAGCAACGAGCTCTGCCAGGTCTGCGTATGGCTGTCGACGGTGCCAAGTTGCGGCCCAGAGCACTAGAAGCCAAGATGTTAGAAGTTACAGAACGGATATTCTCCTGGGGAGAGTGCAGCCCCTGCCAAGGTCTTTGCCGCTGCATGTCGTCCTTGGCTGCGGCTCTTGGCCATTGGCATCGCAGCCTACCCTAGATGTACCAAGCACACTAGAGACCGGAGAACTGGGTGCACGGGGGTCGAGATTACTGATGAATATCAGCATCTAGATTCAAGATCATGACTCAGCTTGCCGACATGAATGTACGTGATCGCCGAGTCGCTCATCTTGCATAGGTATGCACCGACACTGTCTAAGTGCCAGCTGATCGCTTTTTGTCTGAACTACGGTATCTTCGGCCCAAATGGCTGCAACTTTTACATTGCGAATCTGACTTCTACGTGGTAATCTAGCATAGGACGAAACGAAACAACGTTTCCAACCTGCGAAAGTCTAGGCTCCTAGAGACCGATGGTCGATAACTCGAGACTCGCCAAGTTTGCGTCGCCGCCGAGAGAACTTTGGCGCCAAGGTAAGCACTGTAACCGACCGTGTCAGTGCCCTGTCCAGGGGCCTGGTGGCCGTTGAAGGCTTCTTAAAACCTAGGAGTTCTTGGATGATCTTGGCGGACTCTCTGTCGTACGATGTCTGAAACTGCTCTGTCTTTCCCCTTCTTTTTTGCCCTTCTCTTTTTGATACCTATTTCCATTCGCCCAGATTTATCGCCTGGAGCCAAGTACGGACGCGTTTCGACATTGAATTGCTACGCGCTGCATAAGGACATTGTGATATTTGGGGGGGAAGAACCCATCAAGAGAAACGAGTTCCGCGTTGCAGTCAGCTTTCGCGAGAGACCGGAGACCAGAGACACTGAACAATGCACATCGTCATATCCATGGTATTGATGCCCGGTATCGCCAGAATGCAACAGAGAATATCTAGCTACTGTACACCTACAGTACAGCAAAGCAAACGGGATGTCTCCTCCATAACCCGCACGTGAAAGGGATCTAGCGGTATGCTATGAAACCCAAGGTAACTCCCATAACGCCTCTCTACTGCGTACCCAGCCATGCAAGCAGCCGTGCAAAAAGACAAATAAACAAAACATCTACACAATCCCATGCTCCCGCCATCTAATGATCCGTACTCGCCCCATCAAGCGCAATGCTCTTCGCCAGATGCGGAGCAGGCAGCGCCAGCCTCCCCTCCCCGCTGGTAGGAGCCGTCACCGCCGCCTGCCTCTTCCCGTCAAACGGACTCCTCCTCTCGCGGTGCTTGCCCGCCAGCACCTCCTCCCTCGTCACGCCAGCCAGCTCCCCGCTCAGCCCCATCGAGTGCAGGAAGTGCACCGTGTCCGTCCACTCGGACTCCTTGCGGGCCCGGTCCCAGCCGAGCTCCTCGCCCATGACGTCCACCACGCGCGGGAGCGTCTCGAGCGCCGCGCGCGCGTCCAGGAAGGCGAGACGCATCCGCCGCGCCAGCACGTCGGCCGCCGTCTGCGCCAGCTCGCGCCGCGCGCCGTAGCGGATCTCGCCCTCGACGAAGGGGAGGCTGGGCACGAGCCGCGCGGAGGACTTCTGAGGGGAAAGGGAGGCGACCTCCCACGCGCGGTCGCCGTAGCAGTCCGCCAGGTGATGCGCGACGTCGGCGTCCAGCCCGAAGGTGGCGACCAGCTGCGAGGGTAGAGCCGGCGAGTAGCCGTGCGCGCCGACCAGGCGGATGTGGTGCGTCTGGCAGGCGCCCGGGTGGGCGGCGTCGAGGTCGGGCGAAGAAGCGGTGGTGGTCAGAGGCGCGCTGTTGCTGCCGGGGGTGAGGTCGAAGACGCGGACGGCCTCGTCGACGGCGTCTTCGGCCATCTGCCGGTAGGTGGTCCATTTGCCGCCGGCGCAGGTCAGGAGGCCCGAGGGCGAGACGGCCACGAGGTGGTTGCGGACTAGGGACTCGGTGTTCTTGGCCTTGGGGTCGCGGACGAGGGGGCGGATGCCTATACGGTGTTAGTGTCTTTTTTCTTTCTTTTCACTGTTTTATAGTCACTATGTGGACTAAGAGAAAAACGTACCTGACCACGCGGCGAGGACGTCGTCCCGAGACAGCTTCTTCTCAGGGGACAGGAACTTGCGGATCTCCTTCAGGATGAAGTTGATCTCCTCGTCCTTGGGGACCGGCTCGGCCTCAATCGCGCAGGGGTTGTCTGTCGTCCCCGCGATGGTACGGCCCTCCCACGGGAGGAAGAAGATGACGCGTCCGTCCGACGACGCCTGCAGGATTCCGATGTCGTCGGGGCAGAACTCCTTCGGCAGCACGATGTGGACGCCCGAGCTCGGCGCGACCAGCTCCTTCCTGCTGGGGTCGTCCAGCTTCTCGACCGCGTCCGTGTACGGTCCCGTGGCGTTGATCACGCCCTTGGCGTACACCACGTGCTCGGAATCGTCTCCGGAGATGGTGTCGCGCACCCGAGCGCCGCATATCCTCCCGCTGGCGTCCTTTTCGAGCTTGGTCACCTCGGCGTGGTTGACGATCGTCGCGCCGTACAGCGCGGCGGTCATAGCTAGAGAGACGTTCACCCTAGCGTCGTTTTGCTGGCCGTCGTAGTACACCAGGGCGCCCGTAAGCTTCTCCTTCTTCAGGAGCGGGAAGGCCTCGAGCGCGGCGTTCTTGCCGAGCAGGTACGAGCTGGTCAGGCCCATGCCCTGGCTCCAGGCGAGCAGGTCGTACGCCTTGGTTCCGGCCCAGAAGTAGGGCAGCTGCCACCAGTTGTACACGGGCAGGAGGATGGGCAGGGGCTTGGCGAGATGGGGCGCCACGTCGAGGAAGGTGGAGCGCTCGCGCAGGGCCTCGCGCACGAGCTCGTACTGGTTGTAGTCGAGGTTCCAGAAGGCCTTCTCGAGGTAGCGCACGCCGCCGTGCACCAGCTTAGTCGACTTGCTGGACGTGCCGGAGCTGAAGTCGTCGCGCTCGACCAGCGCAACGCGGAGACCGCGCGTGGCGGCGTCCAGCGCAATACCGGTGCCCGTCGCGCCGCCGCCGATGACGAGCAGGTCGTACGGGTCCGAGGCCGTGCTGTGCTTCTTCAGCTCCGCGATGTGGTCGAGGCGGGACTTCGTGTGGGGGAAAGTTGGCGGGATAATGCGCCCCGAGCCATCGCGCTCCAACGGCGCCAGCGGCTGAGGTGCAAGTCTTGGGTTTGAGCGCCGCGCCTGTATCACGTAGAATGCCGATCCGGCGGAGACTGTTACTGCTGCTGCTGCGACGTATCGCCCTATCCTCCGCGTTCCTTGCCGTGCGGACATAGTGAAGTCGTCTGTGGTTTCTTCTTGCTCTAGTCGTCGTCGTCGTTGACGCCTTCGAACAAGACAGAGAGAGTGGTGGTAGTAGCAGCGGGAGATGCAAATGCGAAAACAGGAGAGAAGAGAGCTCCCGGCAGTGAGTCGGGTCTCAGACTGATATAGTGACGGGAAATGGAGATCGGATGATCGCCGTGAGCCTCAATTTCTTGCCTTGCCCGACCCGTTCTGATGCACGTCTGTGTCTTAGCACCGGACTTTTTTCTTCCACCTGCTCGCTTATCGCGGAGCCTTCCCGGCCTTCTTTGCGCCTGATACACAGGGACACAGGCGTCATACCGCACCGTGGCCTGCGTGGGCTCGAGTCCGTAGCTGGCTTTTTCCACCAACAGGGTGCCGCGGAGTCACGGCCATGCTAGACACCCCACTGCACTGCAGAGTAGGGCCATAGTAGGGCCATGCTCCTGTTTCTCCAACGGCCATGCCCTTCTCAGCCAAATCTCATGTCCTCGCCGTGTTTTCCATCCTGGAAGACCCCACGTCCCCAAGTATTCGGTCTCTGAGACCGAGATACCGATCCATGGGGGCGGACGTGGGATGTTCGGTACTTGACCAGCGAGGTGCTGATCCCGACAGAGCCGCCCTGCGTCTCGGTGGTTCCCTCCCGAGATAATGATGCCTGTCGTGGACAGAAACAGAAATCTTCCCGATGCACGCGTGAACCCTGTTAAACCCGGCGTGAAGCCCCTTCAAGGAAGCACCTTCCTGCGGACCCCTCTTTCAAGGTTGCCAATCCTTCAGCCCCTCCAGCCCCTCATTTCCCAGTCCACGTGCCGGTCTTCGAGACTTGTCAGACTTTTTCTGTCGCTCCACACTTTTTCTAGATTTTTGAGGAATTTTCGATGGAGACAATGCTGAAATGCCTTCTTATCAATTATCAATTGAACTCGATACGGCCTGAGGTCTTATCTCAGCTGCGAGTGTGCTGTGTACTGCATAGTATCTACGCAACACGAAGTCGCAGCCGTGAAGACGATAAATAGCAAGAGGGATCTCCCCAACTTTGTCGTCTCCAACTTTGTTGGTCATTCTTTCGGAATGTGCGATGGTGGTGTCGACAGCTCGTGTGGTCGCATCATCTACGTCATGGGTCTCTTTTGCCTCAGCCAGGCATCGCCGCCATCATGACTCCCGTGACCCCGTTGATGGGCGCTCTCGACTCCATATGATTCCATCCCTTCCGGTGTAGTGAGATCGCTGATGATGAAAGATCGCTGATGATGAAAGTGTTCAAAATTCAGGTTTTGTTGCACCCCCGACTGCAAGCGGTAATGTATGACCTCGATTGAGCCCCGAGGTGAGCGTCGTCACTTCTTATGGATCCTTCTGGTCGGACTGTTTGGCTTATGGAAGCTTTCAGTCAAGTCTTGTGCCAGCTCACAAGATGTCTGGAGCCTGCCTCTTGACAATATGAGCGCAAACTCGTCTGAGGCCCAGAACAAACGATGAATGGGCCTTGCTACATCGAGACAGATACGTTTGTTTAGTCATCAGCCGTCAGGTGCTTTAGGGTACGGAGGTACAGTACCAAGCGTTAGGGTTGATTTAGCGGTGCACAAGTCTTGCAACTACCTACAGATTATTGAGAGAGTTCTAGGCCCCTACATTTCGTACTTGCATAGCCATTTGTCCGTCTCCGCCCTCATATAGTACGATATCAGCTCATGTGCATGCAGAGCATTTGTTCACGTATGAGTGATACGAAAACTTGCCGGACTGCATACGAGATAAGAGGTGTGACTGACGCAGCTTCGCTATCAAGTCACATTTTGTAGTTCACGATGGTGGCCTGTTTCTTGAGTGACTGCACCCTTCCTGTATCTTTTGAACCAATCTCAAGAACGAGGGTGATATGATGAAGACTAGACATCAAACTCACTAAGACAGGCGGCTGGCCTGTGCAAGTCTCGTGATATGTGATGAGTCTCAACTTGACGAGGTCGTCTATACAGATGTATGTGAACACTCTGTTCAAGATAACTATAGACATAACACTACGTAAGGTCTCCATGATCACACGAACATCTGCATAGTGGCACAGACAAGCAAGGAGACACAAAAGTACAGCAATTCGAGATATTCAACCTATTTCGATATAAGCTATGAACAATCCAACACCTCAACGCGCCCCCGAGCTATACATCGCAACGCCTTTGCTCCTCGGAAGACAAAACGCATCTCTTGAGACCGGCGCTGCTAACGCTAAAACGCTAGAAGAGATCCCGTATCATCATAATCCAACTCATTTGAACATTTTTCTTTTTCTTTCTTCGACTCGTAGCATCGTCGGTGCTCAGAGAGTGCTGTGTTCCTGCTCCTGCTCCACCATCTTCGTTACTCCCCCCTTCTCCGCGTTTGAAAACGAAAGCCTTAGACCATGTCCTTGGGCTCGTGCTGGTAGGTGTTCGACCAGACGCTGCGCTTAGGCTGCAGCAGTCTCGGCAGTCCCCAGTAGGGCGTGTTGATCGGGCTGTCGTTGCCGGTGTACAGGAAGACGTCGTAGAGGAAGCCTCCGGTCAAGCAGCCGAGGAAGGGAGAGACCATGGGGATCTGTGGATAAGAATGTTAATATCGACCGTCTTTCTTGGTAATTCAAATATTGATAAGTAGTTGAAAGACTTACCCAGAAGTAATAATCGCCTGCAGACCAGACCTCGTGTCCGTAGCCGATCATGTAAGAAGTAAGACGGGGGCCGAAGTCACGAGCCAAGTTGAGAGCGTAGCCGGTCTCCCATCCGAAGCAGGCGCCGAGGCCGAAGATGAGGAAGAACAGGCACAGCGGCATCAGGTTGCCGGCGCCGTTGTCGACCAGCGCGTAGATGACGAACATGAGGATGCCGCTGGCGATGAACTCGGAGAAGAACATGCCCGTCTTGCTCAGGAACGCCGCCGGGTACGTGCAGAAGATGCCGGCCGTCGAGGTGTCGAGGCCAACGGTGCGGACGCCGACGCCGCCCTCGAACACGTCGATGGCCGACCGGTAGTTGCCGTACACGACGGCCGCGGCCGTCATGGCGCCGAGTAGCTGCGCGATGAAGTAGACGGGGAACTTGCGCCACGGGAACTTGCGGTACACGCAGTTGGCCAGCGTGACGGCGGGATTCAGATGGCCTCCCGACTTCCCAGCCACATAGACACCGAGCATAACGGCAATACTGTATTTGAAAAACTCATGTTAGAGAATTTTGGAGTTCACGCATAGATGACAGATTTTTTTTTTGTTTGATTCAACATACCCCCAGCCCCATGAGATGCTCTGGTAGTCACCCTTCTTGCCGTCGCTGAGAACGACCTGAGCCACGACGCCGTCTCCGAAGCAGATCATGATGAAGACACCAAAGAACTCAGAGAAGGCATCCTGCCAGATGGACCTGACCTTGCTCCAGCGGAGCTCGGTCTCGACCTCTGGGATGGACCCGGGCGGCGAGGAAGGCATGGAGGAGACAGCCGTGTGCTCGTTGTGTGCCGTTTCGACGCCCATGTTGTCGACAGGTCGCTCAAACTTGACGTCCTTGCTGTCCGAGCCGACGAAGGTGGAGGGGAGAGACGAGTGGGAGAAGGAATTCCGGGGTGAAGACTGTCTGATCTCTAACGAATTCATGTTTGCGGAAAAATCTGCTGTCGATCCGGGGGAGGAGCCAGGTGTTTATGTAGGACTGTGTCTCACGGAAACCCGGGGAACCCAGCAGTGTGTTTCCTAATATACGCTTCCACGGATCCGAAGCAGCGGGAGTAGTTCCTTGAGCCCCGTGGGGACTGCGGATACGTGAGGGGATGGATGGTAGCTTGAAATCCGGAGTGAGGAGGTGTGGTTTACCAACCCGAGGCTTTGGGGAGGCAGTTTAGATTTGATGTTCCAATCTCTTTGGTGTGTGTAAGTCCCGTGGCCAGTAAGGTCTGGTCTCATGCATGGGAGGTGACAGGCGGCCGAGTCCGAAGGATTCGCGATCTTGTGTGTCTGGTGGGTATGGTTTGCGTGCTTAGGGAAGGTGGCTGTGGAATGGTCTGACGGACTCAGACAGAGTCGCACCTAGGCTGTGGGTTATCGAGAGGGAATAGCGGAGAAAGATGAAGTTAGACGCTCCTGGCGAGGTGTCAGTATTCGGTGTTTCGGTCTGGGACCCCGTATCACCAGCAAGGAGGCAAAGTTCAACGCCCTCGGAACCCGCTCTCCTTATGTCATCCTGGTCCGGTGCACCTACAAATGGGACGAATGCCGGGAGTTCCTCGAACTGTCCACGGTAGTGGAAATGGTTCACCGAGATGCATCCAACCCTATCAGTTCTGAATGTCTCTCTTGCTTCTGCAACACCGAGTTGCATCAAAACATTGGAGTCTTGTCGATAACGGACCGATAGCGAGTCCAGATCCGGATCTAGTATTTGGCGTCGGGACTTGGCCGAGAGCTGTTATACCCAAGGTAGTGTCTGAATTAAGTAAGATGGTAGGACTCCCCCTCACGCGATTGACCATCGTATGCCACGCCACCCAGACCACCAGGAGACTCGTCGCATCTTTGTAGAAGCCGGTGCTAGACACCCCGATCGTCGTCTTTTCTACCCTGAAGATCTGTGATGGTCCAGTCACTACCACAAGTACACACAGCTGCGTTGCAGTGGGTTTGGCGTGACGTGTGGGCCTGCAAAACCTGTCGACCCTTACCCACAGTCCTTATTTCGTAGTCGGACCCGAACGGTTAGGACTTAGAATGTCACTGCTTTGCAGCTCGGCGGGGTGTTCCGCCGCCTCCGGTGTGAGAGACTTCTGCCTCGGCGCGCGCGTGTGCACAGCCAAGAGGCACTAAATCGTGGCCACGGCGATCTCGAGCGTGCGTCTGAATCGCAACAACTCGGTCTCCCGATGCCGACGTCATCCACCTTCGCCGTGCTGCCGAACTGTCAGAAGTGGCAATTGGTCCGGACATCCCAGGTCGACGTCGAGAGTGGGCCCCGCGTAGGATCCGTAAAGACTTGCCCTTTTGGCACGGAGCCAGCCACATGCCACATTCCGGACCATTGGGTCGTGGATACCAGCGTACTGCGTATTACCGCGCCGGTGCCCACCGCAGCATCCTCCGTCTGTTCACATGACATGAATGGGTGTGCGCTAGGAGCCTAAAATTGTATGGAGTTCGAACTACTAAACGCCTGGCGGTCTGTGTGTTTGCAACGACGCCAGGGGCGCAACACGTCCTTGTGTCGGTCAAGGAGGTGCAGAGTGGACTGAAAGCGGCACTTCTTGACGACGACACTGCAGGTCTGCACAGTCCAGCAGGTCCTGCTGCGCTATTGTACACCTACTCAGGGATTACGCATGTTAGCGCGGGTACTAGTCCCACTGATCGGCATAAGTTAGAAGCTGTACCTTTGCTGGCAAATTGTATGAGCTTCTACCTTCTCGTGTTAGATTAGCCATTTGACCTAAGTATCGGATCTTCTAGAATTGTGCCTCAAAACTAGGTTGCAGCCAATCAAGCACCTGCATTTAGAAGTACATGGGGCAAGTACCGCGCTAACATGCGTAATCCTTGAGTAGGTGTAGTGGGAAATCCCTGTCATCTGTCGTGCAGGTCCAGCCGGTCTCGTACCCAGCCCCGTCCTTAGGGTTCCATAGCCCCGCGGTAAGCCCCTCTCTCGCGGCCTGGACCCTGATTGCCGGCATGCATGTCGGTTTTCCAGGTCCGACATAATCGTTCGTTTGCGACACTATCGATGAGATCTGTGGCTTGAAACCCCACACATTCCGTCGAAGAGGAACGTCAATCCACTCGAGATACCCTGTCGTCATGTGCAAGTGTGGGATCGACCGCGTGCTCTGGATGGGGTAGCTCGGGTAGCTCTGTAGCTTCTGTAGCTTCTGTAGCTTCTGATGTTTGACCATCCCACCGTTGGAGAAGAATGAGGAGAAAGGAGGAGAAAAGGAGGAGAAGGTGGTGTGGAAGGTTTGTTCCATCAATCCCATAGCTTCGTCCCCGTGGGGAACGGGAGGAAAGGTCTTGTCCAACGCGCCGGGTTAAGTCCCTGCGAGAGCTGACATGTGAGTACAAATACTCCTCCAGAGGCGTCGCACCCTTCCCGCTTCCAAATGCAGAAGAAACAGATACCCCGTCCACTTGCCTCCTTCCTGTCCTTCTTCTCATCGCTGCTCTCCTGTCTGCCAAAGACTCGCTCTATGCCTGCCGCTTCAGATATCTCAACCACTGAAAGCTCAGACTACCTCAAGGTCGAAATGTCGGAAGCTGATCAGCACGCAAATGCTCACACCTTCATCGGTGCCATAGACCAGGGCACCACGAGCTCCAGGTTTCTGATCTTCAACTCTTTGGGCGAGGTTGTGGTAACACACCAGCTCGAGTTCAAGCAGATATACCCCCAGTCCGGGTAAGCCACGGATCTTTAACACGTAGACGCGTGACTCTTCACAGAGGCCTTATCTAACACGCTCTCCGTTTTAGATGGCACGAACACGATCCTAATGACCTTGTGACCTCCGTCCAAACGTGCATTGATGGCGCGGTTGAGGCGTTTGAGCGGCAAGGCCACTCTGCGAAGGACATCAAAGCCGTCGGCATCACCAACCAGAGAGAGACAACCCTGGTGTGGGATGTCCGGACTGGCGAGCCCCTGTACAACGCCATCGTCTGGACTGACATGAGGTCGGCCGAGCTCGTCAGGAACCTCAAGAGGCGCCTTGGGTCATCCGAGGTCACAGGTCTCTGCGGCCTTCCGCTCTCGACCTACCCGTCAGGAGCGAAGCTGCTGTGGCTGCTCGAGAACGTACCCAAGGTCAAGGAGGCCTACGAGCAGGGCAATCTTGCCTTCGGCACTGTCGACACGTGGCTGGTTTACAAGCTCAATGGCGGCGCCAAGGCGAACGTGTTCGTCACTGACCCCTCCAACGCGTCACGTACGCTGTTCATGAACATCTCGACTCTTGCGTACGACGACCAGCTCCTCGATTTCTTGAGGATCAACCGCAAGAACATTCACCTTCCGGAGATCGTGCAATCATCTCACGAGACGGCCTACGGGTCTCTCCAAGTGAGCAAGCTCAGGGGCACACCTATCACAGGCTGCTTGGGCGACCAGTCTGCTGCCCTGGTCGGGCAGAAGGGCTTCACCCCCGGCCTTGCCAAGAACACATACGGCACCGGCTGCTTCCTCCTCTACAACTGCGGCGAGAAGCCCGTCATCTCCAAGCACGGCCTCCTGACGACCGTCGCTTTCGACTTCGGTCCCGGCAAGCGCATGTACGCCCTCGAGGGAAGCATTGCCGTCGCCGGCTCCAGCGTCAAGTTCCTCGTTGACAACCTGGGCTTCATCAAGAACAGCAGCGCCATCAGCGCTCTGGCCGAGACTGTCGACGACAACGGCGGCGTCTGCTTCGTGACTGCCTTCAGCGGCTTGTTCGCCCCTTACTGGGTTGACGATGCTCGCGGTACCATTTTCGGCATCACGGCGTACACTCAGCGCGGTCACATTGCCCGTGCCACTCTGGAGGCCACTTGCTTCCAGACCAAGGCTATCCTCGACGCCATGGAGAAGGACAGCGGGCACAAACTGACCGAGTTGAGGGTCGATGGCGGAATGTGCAACTCAGATCTTACTATGCAGGTATGTGCAGCTACCGGATTCCAAGATGCCCTCCTGTACTGTTGAGAATCGATGCTAACCACTGTATCTCTGCAGATCCAATCAGATCTCATCGGCATCCCGGTGAACCGCCCTGCCATGCGTGAGACTACCGCGCTGGGTGCCGCCATTGCCGCCGGTCTGGCTGTGGGCATCTGGGACAGCTTTGACGACGTGAAGCACATCAACACTGAGGGGAGCACCATCTTCAAGCCCCTGATCCACGAGAAGGAGAGCGCGGAACAGTTTGCCCGCTGGGAGAAGGCCGTGCAGATGAGCAAGGGATGGCTTTCGTAAGCGGCGATTTGTGAAGGGGACAGGATTTTTGGTTTGGTGAACAAGGGAGACAATGTACTGTATCTTCTGCAACACCCTGGGGGTGCTTGATGAGGGAGGGGTCCTTGGAGTCTCGTAGCGTTCTCAGCGAGTGTGTCTCGGTATCTGTAACACAGGGCAAATGTGCACAAGACGCACCCCGAAATGGCGCTCACGCCGTGTAAGCCTAGTTTAGCTGGCGTTGAAGACAGCCACGAATACCATGAACTTTCTGCTCGCTGCCTTCCAATCAGTGGTGGACACCTCCAAGCTAACCATCTTGGACACCCTGAGCGAGCTTCAAAGGTTGGCACACCCCGCCAAGTCAATGTTGGAAGCTCTTCCTTTTTAGGTAGATGTAATATCGTCCTTACGTATACCAACCACCCCGTGCCCCAGGACGAGGGATGCGCTTGCTGCTGGGCGCCTCGGCCTGACCGGATGATGCGGGGAGAGGAGAAAAGGAGGAGATCCTGTAAGCTAGGTACTTGAGCTTGATGAGACGCCCGGTTGCTAAGCACGGCTCTGACGCCGTCAAGCCTCGACTCCGCTTTTCTTCTCCAGAGAAAGGATTTAGACCGGATGCATTCTTCAAGAGGTCCCTTCACCTTGATCCGTCTGTCCTTCCCCAGCATCGGGCCCCGTTCCCACTTCCCGCATCCGCATTTGCAGCCAGATTATCGAGTCGTTGACAGCCGTGCCTTTTTTTGCGGTGGCGACACCAAAAACAACATTTCCAATGACAATGTGCCAAATCTGACTTGCGAAAAGTGGCTCCCTCCCCATCTCTCGAATTCTGTACACCTTTTTCAATTTTCATAAGCCGTTTCCCCCCATAATCCGCTCTGCATCCTATTAATGCAGGCAAATGCCGCATCAGCCATAATCCCCACAACATAGGCGACCAGATGACCAGGGCATGGCTAGTACTAATGTAAAATCGGTGTATGCTGGAGACAACATGGCGGGTGTCGAGGACCAGGACATAGGGTCCGGGGAGGAGTATGCGTCTAGCGACGAGGAAAGGACAACAGCCCCAAGCAACTCCAACATCCCAAGGAAACGGAAACCTGGTTCGGCCGTTCAGCAGAAGACGTCATGCGAGCTCTGCAAGGCACGCAAGGTAAAATGCGATCGTGCAGAGCCGGCATGTTCGTGGTGCGCGCGCCATGGGAGGGAATGCGTGTACAAGGAGAGGAGGAACAACCAGCATCGGACCGACCAAATCATGGAGCTGGAGGCCAAGGTCAAGCGACTTGATGCTCTGCTGCAGGCTCTCGGGAGGCGCGTGGAAGACCATGTCTTGAACGACCACGCAACGGGGGCAATTGGGTTCACCCCTCGATCTGAGCCCTCGCCGCACCAGTCTCTGGGCTCTCCTGTAGGTAACAGCATTGGAGCACTGCCGAGGAAGCCCACCGCGACATTATCCGAGTCGTTCTGGGAGCAGCGGTTTGCTGCTCAGCAGTCGCTGCGCAATGGCGACCACGACATGCCCGACCTGGACAGGACTTCGGTGCAGTCATTGCTCAACGGCGGCCCAAGCGAGATCCCGGCGCACTCGGTCCGCTCCGCCTCATCTCTGGTTCCGGAACGCGCAGAGACGAATAGTTTAGGGGAAGATCTGCCGCCAAATGATGTCCTGTACACCCTGGTGGACCTCTTCTTCAAGCATACGAACACGTGGATACCGATTCTGGATCGGAAGACGACGTTCGGCACGTTCTTCGGATCGACTTCTCTGACGGACCGCGACCGGATCGTGCTATACGCAATTGTTGCATGCACTTTGCGTTTCTCCAAAGATCCGCGACTGACGCCGGAGCTAAAGGCGCATTACCACGAGACGGCGAAGCGCAAAGTGGAACTTTATGCGTTTGAGAACGTCAACATTGAGGCTTCGAGGGCTCTTGTCATCCTCTTGGTTGATATACTCGGCACATCAAATGGTCCGCGGGGATGGAATCTGCTGGCGTTGATTGTGCAGAATGCAAAGCAGCTTGGACTCTTCACCGAGACAAAAGTGTATCTTGCACCCGGTGACGGATGCCTGCCGGAAACCGGATCGCTTCGGATGGTGGCCATCGCGGAGCCCAAGTCTTTCATCGAGGACGAAGGCCGGAGGCGGCTGGCTTGGGTCATCTACCAGCTTGATCGATATGCCACCATCGCCACTACGACGTTCGACTTCATGCTGCATGACAAGGACATGCAACGACACCTCCCAACCTCATATGACCTCTTCTCGAAAAACGTCGCCGTTGAGACATGCCCATGTCCCAGCTGGCAGGCGCGGTCCGACTTCATGACCGGGTCAACCTTCCCGCTCCTTCACAACCGGCACGATAACCTCGGCAGCTTTTCGTACCACTGCCAGATACTGCGCATCCTGTCTGGGATCCACGACTTCCTCAAGATGCCGCTGGACACGACATGTGCAGCGGCCATCACGGAGTGGCGCAACACGCATCGGATGCTCGATGCGGCGCTCAACACGTGGCTGCAGAACCTGCCGGGCGAGTACAGTCGAATCAGCGCTCTCTGCCACTCCGATCCTGCCAGCCGCGTCGCCAACTGGTTCATGCTCCACAGCGTCTTCGTCACGTCCGTCGTGAGGCTGCACTCGGCGGCGGCGTATCCCGTCATGGCGATGCTGCGGGGCGTGCCGAACCAGCCGCTGCAGCAGAATGGGGCCTCGCCGGGCCCGGGGGCTCCCCAACAACATGCGCCCGAGAGTATATTCACTCCTTCCTATCACGCCGTGCAAAGGTGCAAGACAGCTGTCGACAGCCTGTGTGATATCATCAGGGACGTCAGAGAGGTAGACGGCCTCGAGCTGCTCGGGCCACCGTTTGCATTCTCTCTGTGGATGGCTGCACGGCTGCTGATAGTCCATTCGGCAGCTACTGGGACGACGATTGATCCCAAGATCGACTTCTTCATCGAGACGCTAGCGCACGTCGGGAGATTCTGGGGAGTCGCCGCGAATTATGCCAAGATTCTGGCGAGAGTGGTTCAGCGAGGCAGGGAGGGTGTCATGAGCTTCGCAGAGATGCGCAGGTGAGTTCGTCGCAGCACCAGAAACTATGGGTCTAGTTCGCTCTCTTTAGACGCTCAAGCTAACGGTACGTCCAGGTCTGCTTATGCTCTCGTGACACTGACTTCCACGACGAGGCGGTCCGGGTTGGATCCGACGACGACGCGCGTCGCAACACAAGAAGACATCGACTACATCGATATTTTCGACTTTTTCAATGTGCCCAAGATGATGGAAGCTCCTCCGCGGCAGATGGGAGTATTTGGCACCGCGACATCGTCGGTTGAAGCCGTCGGAGGCATGGGCCAGCCGATTGGGTTGAACGGCGCAATAAACCCTGAGGCGGACTGGCTGGGTTATTGAACACTTGCGTTTCGCGTGCTGCTGTGATTTAGTGTTGGATACCTCTGTCTTCTTCTCCGTCCTTCCCCTCCGCCGGTCTGCGGTGTACTATTATCATGTTTGGGCATTTTCAGCGGGAGTTACACGTCGTATCTGACGTTTCGCCATCGGAGTTACACAGGGAATAGGGCAAACGGGTTGGGTTGGGCAGTTGGAGGAGCAAGTCTTTGGGGCGTACCCTTCTGTGGCCGGGTACCTGCTGAGGAGACAGGAGAGAAGATCAATTCCGCCTTCAATGACGGCCGGTTCAATATCTTTCATATCTGACATCGACTTTGTGTTTTCGCTCTGACAGTGAAGTTCTTCTCAGATATCGGATCTACCTTGTTTTACCTGGCAGTCGTTCTCGTCTTGGTCAAATCTGAGGTCCTCAGCTGGTCATCTGGCAAGACGAGACGGACCAACACGTCATCGTGGCATCGTGGATATGGGCGCGTTTGCTTGAGAAGTAAGTCGCGTCTCTGTATGTCCCTGCCGTGGCTGGCCTCACACTCAGGCTGCGGGCCCGCGGAATCATGATCGTACCTTCCTCATAACGTCAACATCATGGAACGGAAGGCACGCGCTCCCAAGATGGTTGCCTGATTGTCGCCGCCCGATTTCAACTTCTCAACCTCGTCGCGTCACCCCTCGTCTCGCGTTGAGGCACGCTATCCGAGTCGGAATAATCTCTCGGCAGACACGACGGGAGGCATTTGACGGACGGCGAGTACAGTGGCTCCTCAAACGGTACATAAGAGGCCACGTTGATTTCTTCATTCCCCGATACCTACTTCTGGTGCCAGAGGTCTACCTCGCTTCCGTTCGTCATGGCTGAGAACTGGCCGTGGCGTTCTTCCCAAGGACAGCCAGTCCGTTCATATCACTGGCCGACCTCGCAGTTCTCCCAGAGTCAGCCCGCGCATATTGTCTATGGACAAGATGAAGCCCTACCAGTGACAATCCATGACAACTTCAACGCGGTACAACCCGATGTCGATCCGACTTTTTCCCTGCCGACAGGTCGGAGCCATGACGACGACGGAATGGATGACTTTGGTAAGCATGATTGTCCGCAGCAATAACTGGGATGCTTACACAGTCCAGATCGCCAGCTTCTGGCCATGCCGGAGCTGCCGGCTGCACACCCCCAGTCCGTTCGCCGCTTGACGTTACCGCAGGCTCAGCCGACGATGAGAGCAGCTTTACAACCACCATCGATGAACCACGCGCATGGTTACCCTGCCAGCATGCTTCTCCCCGAGCATCAGCTGCCCGAGCTTGGACACTCACTCCTCCCCCAAGTTGCCCGCCTTCCGGAGCAGAGCCCGCCAATGACCGCCATGGCGAATCGTGAGCCGATGCATCGATACCGAGAGTTTCATCCTGCACTGCAGCACATGACGCCACCCTTACACTCCGGTAGAGTTCGTGTCTGCCTCCGTAGAAAGCCTGTTCTAACTTTGTCTCCAGCTTCCTACGCGTACTCGCATGTTGAGGAGCCCGCAACGCCTCCCGCCGTCCGATGTCCGTCTGATACCAGTAGTTTAAGTCCTGCGGCAGGAGCCAGTCTTCGCAAGCAATCGCGTTCGCACAATGTTATCCAGCACGGAACACCCTCAATGTCTTCCCAACACCAAGGGTCGGCGAACCCGGCGCTGGAGTTGCCTCAGCGACCGCCGGTGGTGAATGGGATACAGCTCGTGAGCCCTCGAGAGGCTCTACCCGACAATTTGTTATTCCAGTCCATATTCCCTTACCCGGTTTTCAACGCGGTTCAATCCAAGTGCTTCGAGTCAGTCTACTGCTCCAACGACAACCTCGTGGTGTCTGCCCCGACAGGCAGTGGCAAGACCGCCATTCTTGAGCTCGCCATATGCAAGATTGTCGCAGAGAGGGGACCAGAAAACATCAAAATCGTCTACCAGGCTCCGACCAAGGCATTATGCGGCGAGAAGGCGCGCGACTGGACCAAAAAGTTCAAGTGCCTCAACCTCCAGTGCGCAGAGTTGACTGGAGACACTTCTCAGGCAGAGATGCGACGAGTCGGCGGCGCATCGATTATTGTCACTACCCCTGAGAAGTGGGATTCAATCACCCGGAAGTGGCACGACCATCGGAAGCTCCTCCAGCTCGTGGGCCTCTTTCTCATCGACGAGGTCCACATCCTCAAGGATGTACGCGGCGCAACCCTGGAAGCTGTTGTTTCTCGCATGAAGTCGATCGGTACTAATGTGAGGTTTGTGGCCCTGAGTGCTACGGTCCCGAACTCGGAGGACATAGCCACATGGCTGGGACTAAACCTCCAAAACCAGCATCTTCCAGCTCTACGCGAGACCTTTGGCCAAGAGTTCCGCCCCGTCAAGCTCGAGAGACACGTCTTCGGCTACGAGAAGCGCACGAACGACCATGTATTCGACAAGTACCTCGACTCCAAGCTCATGCCACTGCTTGCCAAACATACACGTGGCAAACCCATACTAGTCTTCTGCTTCACGAGGAAATCGTGTGAGAACACCGCTGCCAAACTTGCCGAGTGGTGGACGTCTTTGTCCAAGACGGAGCAACGCTGGCACCAGCCTCCCAACCAACTCCGCGTTCTCAGCAGAGACCTGCAAGAGCTTGTAAAGACCGGGGTGGCATTCCATCACGCTGGCCTAGACCTTGACGATCGCCAGGCCATCGAACAGGCCTTTCTCAAGGGTGAACTCAGTGTCATATGCTGCACGTCTACGCTTGCTGTAGGCATGAATCTTCCGTGCCATACCGTCGTCCTCAAGGGCACCGTCACCTACCAAAACGACTCCATTCATGAGTTGTCAGACCTGGAAGTCATGCAAATGCTGGGTCGAGCCGGTCGTCCTCAGTTCGATGACAGCGCCAATGCGCTCATACTCACATCCTCAGACCAGAGAGAGAGGTACGACAGGATGGTCTCCGGCGAAGAAATTCTCGAGAGCACTCTGCATCTCAATCTGATTGAGCATCTCAACTCCGAAGTTGGTCTTGGGACAATTACCGACATGGAATCAGCCAAGATTTGGCTCGGTGGGACATTTCTGAGCGTGCGTATGCGCCGAAACCCCAGTCACTACCGACTTGCCGAGGGCAACTCCGCCATGGAGGACACAGAGTCCATGCTGAAGGAGATATGTGAGAAGGGTATCAAGTTGCTGCAGGAATACAACATAATCACACGAGAGAAAGTCTTCAAGCAGACCGAATACGGAGGCGCCATGTCTAGGTATATGGTGGAGTTCAACACGATGAAGTTGTTGCTAGAACTTCCGTGGGCCATGAACATGGAGCAGCTGGTGAGTGCATGGCCTGTCATTTCATCACTCAACGTTTCACTGACAGTCTCGCAGCTGAACACCCTCAGCAGAGCGAACGAATTTCGGGAATACAAGTTCAAGCCAGTGGATGGACCTATCTTCCGCGAGGTGAACAGGTCACCCTTCATTCTCTACCAGATCGACGAAAACATAACCAAAACTTGGCAAAAGGTATCCCTCGTCGTCCAGCTTCATCTTGGAGGAGCCGATTACCCGGACTCTTCGGAGAGCCAGAAGCATAGACATCAGCTTCGCATGGAGAAGAAGGGTATCTTTGAGAGGCTTCAACGCCTGGTCCGTTGCGTCGCGGAGTGCAAGGGATGCGACTGTGACAGTATCTCGACTAACACAGCCCTGGAACTCGCCAGATCATTGGCTGCTGGCGCTTGGGAAGGCCGCCCCTCCGAGTTGCTCCAGATACCTCAGATTGGACCGGTGTACATGAGGAAGCTCATCAGCCAGGGGGTCAAGACGGTCAAGGAGCTGGCACACAAGGACCATGGTGAGCTGGAGCATCTCCTGAGTCGCAAGCCGCCTGCCGGCAAGGTGATGTCCGACAAGTTGAAGACGTTCCCTCTTCTCGGCTTCGATTTAGCAATCTCCAGCCGTAAGAACATGCCCAGTGGTGGCGGAGAGGCAGTGTCTGTGCCGGTGATGGCTACCTTGCGATACTTCAACCAGACAGGTCTGCCCAAATGGGACGACAGGGTGCCCTCAGCCACTTTCGTTGCAGAGACCACAGCCGGACTGCTAGCGTATTTCTGGAGAGGAAGCCTCAGTAAGATCAAGAACGACACAGGTCTGGAGCTCCGATTTTCTGCGGATATCACGGCTCCGAATCAGCGAATTGTTTGCCATTTCAGCTGCGACGAGATCGTCGGGACCATCGTGACAAAATCCGTGGACCATAATATCCCCGCCTCGGCCTTCAAGCCAAGGAGTCAAGAGAAGGTTGAAGTTGCGAGACGGGCACGACCAGGGCAACATAAGGATGAAGATGTCGCGGAGAAAGCTACTTGCGTCCTATCTGGAGGCGGCTCACCGTCTCGGGACGATTTGGACGATGCGGATGAAGTCAAGGCAGCAGCAGGAGCACTGCTCGAGCATATGGATGAGCCGCAGAATCCGAATGATCACACTGCAAAGACAAATTCTCAGAAGAGCGTCGAATCCAACTATGATACCGATGGCGACTTTCCAATGATTGAGGAGATCCTCGAGGCCACATCTCCACGCCTTCCTTCGCCACGGCAAGATCAGTCTGAGGGTCCCGGAACTGCGCGCAGCTCTGGTGAGCCCATGATCCAAGATGATGGTGCCGAGAAGGACCCAGTCAAGCTGCCCAACGGCAAATATCAGTGCAATCACGCATGTGCTGGGGGTGCACTTACGAAGGCCGGCAAGCAATGTACTCATAAGTGTTGCTCAGATGGTTTAGACAAACCGCGGAAGCTCAAGCCGCGGGTCGCCGAACCCAAAAAGCGCAAAGCAGAAGGATGCGTAGTCGACGGCGTGAAGAAGTCAGCTGCTACGAGTTCTGCTAGCTCAAGCAAGACGGTTGGGTCTGCGACCAAGAAACGACGACTCAATCAGCAGTCCACACCGGTGCTGGACACAGACAGCACACCTTGGAAGCCTAAATTTCACCCGGCAAACGCTACCGACACAGACGCCTTGCACGACGCCCTGTTCGATGATTTTGAGCTTGACTGCCTGGATCTGTCGAATGTCGACAACGACGGCGAGGATGTGTTGCCAGATCTGTCGGCGTTGGTATCGCAAAAGAGCAAGGATAAGACACAGGTGGCGATACCCATGAAGTCGGAGAAAGCTATCGCTTCGACGGTGGTCGGCGGCCAGGCGAGTCCCCTCACGGGCTTACTGTCATCACCCGCAGCGGACTACATGCCGTTCCCTCCGCCAGCCACAACGACGGACTACGGCGAGTTAGACGACGACTTCGACGATCTCGATCTTGAGTTCCCGGACTTACTCGACCAGAGCTTCACTGAATCGTCGGGCAGGATCGTGGCAGAGCATACGCCCAGTTCCCACAAGTGTCTCAGCACCGACAGCGCCTTCAAATGCGGGGCGAAGGACGCGATGCTCTTCACAGCAGCTCGCGTAGGGTCACCGCGGAAGACTGGTGGATCGCAGCATGCGAGCCTGACTCTGAATCCACATGCGTACAAGGCAGCACTGCAGGAAGCAGCAAAACTGTGCGATGTCGACTCGCAGCTGTCGTCTTTCCAGCAGAACATGGGCACACCGCCCCCAGACGACTTTGATCAGTTCATCGAGCCACTGCCGAGTCCCATCAACATGGAGACGCCAGCAGAGGACGGTCTGGCACTGCCGTCGCCAGGTGGCACGCTGATAGACCATGGTCTGGAGAGTCCGCTTGATGCCAATCCGCCTCCCAGCACGGCGCTTGCAGAGCAGGAGAAGCGGGAGTCTGAGCCTGCGTGGGTGCAGGAGTATGATCAGGAGTTTATCAACTCGTTCCGTGGCGTTGTCAACTTTGTTTGAGGATGTGAAGCATGGTGGTTTCGGGGGGTGCTGTGGGATGCGTAAACACGGGCTTGAAGTTGTGAGGCGGCTTACGTTGCGATGTGTGTTGCATGGAAAAGGGGGCGTCACGAGTTGCTATTTTAACGGTACTATGCTGTTGACTGATTTGCTAGAAGATAGATATGGCGAACGCAGTGGTCCCGTCGTCAGTGGAAGAGGTACACATGTCAAGTAGATGCTGGATGTCCCAACAGAGCACAAAGCTTCCCAGTAAGTTGTGAGCAGTCCAATACGATGGCCGTGATCCTCGCCTCCTTGCGCCATGTCCGTCACTCCCAAAGATACATGGTTGAGAGACCTAGCTCCATCCAAGGCTGACTGCCCACGATCGCACGACCACGTCCGACACCGGTCCGTTGCTTTGTGTGATCAGGATGACATCACTGGGTGATTGACAATTCGTATGACTTCAATGTTCTCTGGTTCGAGCAACATCAAGCATCTCATCACGAATCCGGGGTAAAGGTACCGTGGCCAGCGAGAGAACAAATTGAATTTATTTTCTACCCCGAGCTTGCCGCCACGCTGGTGTCACAGAAGCCCTCGTCCATCCATCTTCCCATCCATCCACACAACTGCCGACCACCGCCGAGTCCGCCACAGTCCCGATCTGGAAGCTCGACCTCTCTCCTTTTCTTTTTCCTGGCCTTGGCACCCAGGACAGAACAACCTGGACACGAGCAAGTTTTTATTATAGGTCACTTCCGGGGTTGGTTCTCTCTCAACCAAACAGAATGTAGTCATAACACTGGAAACAGCACAGCAAACCCCAGAGGGAAGAGAGAAATGGAACTCACCCCCCTCCCCCACCTCCGCGTGTCCCGCCACGCCATACCCCCCTACGCCGGGCTGCCCAACAGCAGCGCCACGGGGGGCAAGCCGCTGCTGATCTACCGCGGCGCCTTCCGGCCTACCACCACCAACACCACCACCACCACCACCACCACCACGACGGTCGGGGGTGCTGGAGGAGGGTCGCGCTTCGCGGACGCAGTGGAGGCGCACCTCCGGCGCGTGGGCGCCGTGCTCCCACAGTGGCGGTACACGATGTACCGCCGGACGCACTTCCACAGCACCGCGCACGAGGTGCTGGTCGTCGTCCGCGGCAGGGCGAGGCTGTGCTTCGGCGGGGAGGAGAACCCGGACGGCGTCAGGGTCGAGGTCGGGGTGGGCGACGTGATGGTCGTGCCGGCTGGGGTGGGGCATCGGTTGCTTGACGACCTGGAGGAAGGGGAGGGGGAGGGGAAGGGGGAAGGTTACGAGATGGTTGGGGCTTATCCGCCGGGTTGCGAGTGGGACATGTGTTATGGTGCGCCTGGGGAGGAGGGGAAGGTCGAGGGTATTAGGGGGTTGGGGTGGTTTGAGCGCGATCCGGTTTATGGGGACGACGGCCCTGTGCTTGATGGATAGGGGATGTGGAGAGAAGATTGGTGTGAATTGATGACTTCTGACTGCCTGGACGAGGATGTGTGATGGCTGACGGCCTCTTGGTTGGATGTGCAGGCTGACTCGTTGCCGGGGCACGATGCATCGCAGGCATGATCTAGCAGAGAGAGACGCACTGTCATATCTTCATTTGTTCACTAAGCTAGGTAGGTATACGCTAAACAGGAACTATCTCAAATATATGTCATAAAGACGACGAAGGAAATGCCGGAAATATTTCTATCGTCCTATATTCATACCTCGGACGTCATTACAAAGCGAGCAGCACGGCACCAACAGCCAGGGCCGCGCCGTAGCAGAGGCCGGCGGTGGACTTCTGCCACGCGGTGCCGGCGGCGGCGTTGGGCTTGCCGGTGGCGGTGACGACGGTGCCGCTGGCCGTGGCCGTCGGGGTGGCGGTGCTCCTCTGCAGCACGAAGAGCTCGCCGGTGGTGTCGGAGCTCATCCACAGGCGGCCCTTTGTGTCCCAGGCGAGGCCGACGGGGCGGAAGCACTTGTCCGGGCACACCTTGTGGTCCGGGTTGGTCATGATGTCCGACAGGGCCGTGGTGCTGGACGCGTCCGCCGTGGGCTCGCCGGTGGCCGGGTCGAAGGAGAGCACCGACAGCGCGTAGCCCACGGGGTTGGTCTTGTCGAAGCTGCCGTGGAAGGTGACGTAGGCCTCGCTGCCGTCCGCGTTGAACTTGATGTCCAGCGGCGCCTGGTGGGCGGGGAAGGTCAGGCGCGGCGAGACGTAGTCCGCGGCGCAGAGCTCGTCGGTGATGGTGCTGTTCTCGGTCATGGCGAACTGGGTGCCGACCGTCAGCCCGGTGTTGTCGGGGATCTCCTGCGGGTCCCACACGGCGAAGCACCGCGGGAAGCCGTAGTTGCCGCCCTGGTGGTCGGTCGTGGCGTTGAGGAAGCCGTGGAAGTTGAGCTCCTCGCCCGGGTTGTTCTCGTGGATGTCGGTGCCGTGGCGCGTCACGCCGTCGATCGAGTTCTCCACGCTGTAGATGCCGCCCGTGACGGGGTGCTCGGCGATCCCGACCGAGTTGCGCAGGCCCCAGCCGAGGAGGCGGCCCGAGGTGTCGAAGTCGTACGGCTTGGAGATGGAGGTGAGGTTGGCGAGGTTGAATGCCCGGATCTGCGAGATGCCGTTGCCGAGGACGGTAGCCTCAGACAGGTCGCTGGTGCCGCCGCGGGACACGATGATATAGCCCGGCTGCTTCTGCGAGACGAGCAGCGTGCGGGTCACGAGGTCGTTGTTGCTCATGTTGTTGATCAAGACGCGCGACGTCGAGCTGACGGTGCCAGCCTGTGCATCGTAGTCCCAAGCAAAGACCGACTCGACCGAGGAGGCGTAGAGCGTCTTGCCGTCCGCGGCGAGAGCGAGACCGTGGTTCAACTGCGAACAGAGGTGATGTCAGCACATTAGAGCACGATGCAGTTGGGGGGGAGGCGGGGTTCTTCTCGCGGAAACTCACGTTCGTCTGGTTGATGAGCAGCTGCTGCTTGTCGAGCTGGAGACATGTGCCGCCGTTGTCGGTGAAGGTGTACCTCAGCACACCGGCGCCGCTGTCGACGATCAGCAGGGCGCCGGCGCTGTCGAACTGGATGCTCCTGGGCTTCTTGAGCCCGCTGGCGACGAGCTGCGCCTGCCACCCGCTGGCGACAGCGGGAAGAGGAGAGTAGGCAGGGGTAAGGACACTAGAGCAAGCCGTCGTCTGGGCAAGAGCACCGGCCGAGAGGAGGCCGGCGGCCAAGGCCACCTTAGCAAGACCGTTCGTCTTCATGGTCAACTTCTTTCGTCGAGTCCAATGATGTCAGTGTCCTATGCGTGAAGCTTGGAGTGTCTGAATAGGTATGCAAGAGAAAAACGAGGTGAGACAAGACGGTTCCTTCAACCTGGGAGTAGCAGACGACTCGACCCGGTAGTCTGGATAGGAAGTACAGGAAGTAGTATAGAGGTAGGGGAAAGAATGAAGACGAAGACGGAAGACGGAAGACGGATGCTAATCCGTCTTAAGGTTTTCGGGACGATCTTGGGCCTTTTCTGCATCGCCCGGCGCCGGAGCCGATAGAGCAGCAGCTACTAGTCTGGATGCTGGATGCAGTGGATCGACACCATCATCTATCCAGGCTATCCTCTTGAGCTGCGCGAGAGGCGGCAGCGAAGGGGTCCAGGTATCGAGGCCAAACACAGCTCCCATCCACTTGGGTGAGAAGTCTGGGCCCAAGAAGGTGGGGTTGGCAGAGGTTGGTGGTGGGAAGCAAAGTCGGTGACATGACAGCGGCCCCCATGCTTCCATGCTTCAAATGCCAAGCCAATCGAAATGCCCAATGCTATTATTCCTCAATAGTCTACTCTGTACATAGTGTATGTACCTGATGTAGTAGTAGTCGCCGCACGCGTTCGTCGTTCCCAGCTTGCACCAGGCAGGCTGCCACACCAGGTTAGGCCAGGCCAGTCCGATAAGATGGTCGATAGTGCGGCCCCCCCATCTGTACGTAAAGCCAAGACGCCCCACGATGTGACGGTGCTTGGCCCGGGTCATCGGCTTCGTCCTGGACGGCCCTGATGGCGTGCCAGGCGTGCATCTCTTGGTTGGATAGCTGCCAGTTGGTTCCGATAGGCACGCCTTTTTCTGTGAAGACCACCTGGACGAGTCGGAAGTCGCGAAAATCACCAACAAAGAGGGGTCGCTCTCCCCAGGGCTTAACGCGGTACCTAATGCAATTTTTGGTGTGCAGGGGTGTGGTGAAAAGACGGCATGAGTGGGGTTGGAGGGGTTTCTTTTTGTGGGCCCATTAACCTTCCATCTTGGCATGGCAGCTGCGACTGCCGTCAGGTACTGAACTTTACCTTCCTTCCTGACTCTCCAGAGCTTGCACTTATTATTCCCATATTGCTTGTACAGCAGTCGCCTCCAGACTGCCCAGAATCTATCCGATGACGGTAGCGAGGCATGACAAAATGAGCGTTGTGGCTCCTCTCCATCCAACCTCTCAAATAAATACATGGAATAACCTCAATTGGGTCTCCTCGGAGCTTTCCATGCAGCTGTCAAGGATGCTTGTACCACAGTACTATGCTAAGTTGGGCTGCCCCGCTCATCAGCTCCAGCGCCCATCATTCGCTCTTGGGCCAACCAAAAGAAAGTCGGAGGCGGGATCTACCATAGTTTGGAATCGGGTTGCCAATAGTTCGCAAACAAACAGAGGTTATCGAGCTGCTAAAGGCGGCCTGGAACTACAGTATTGCACAGTACCTGCTGAACGCATGGATGGGATGTTTGCTCCGAGAAAACTTGCTCAGTTGAAACCCAGGGAATCGCATCTGCCAAGCTGGACTGTACAGCCAGCCCTTCAGTCTAGACTGTCGCCCACGTGTGTGACGGACTGAAAAAGCCATCCATGAACCAAGAGTCAGTCCCAGAGTGGGGGAGGGGGAGGGGCACTGATACGATACGGAGCGTCGCTGGTGATGGATGCCTCTCTGCCTCTCTCACCACAAGGCCAGTCGAGTGACCGTCTTCTCCCTCAAAAAGTCATCACGCAATTCGAACGAGTAACAGGTTGCCAAGCCAAGGACCGTCTCTTAAGTGGCCGAAGACAGACGCCTCCTGCACAGCTTGTCGATACCATCCGCCCCTATAGTCTACCATTTTATTCCCTACCCGTCCTGCCCGTCCAGTGCCATCGCATTGCGGGGTACACTGAGGTCTGAGGACGAGGTGGCTGGGTCAACAGATTGTATCCCGTCTGCAGGCTGATCTTCCATGCGCTGTCCCATTTACTGCTTCATGCGCTGAGCTCTGTCTGAGGCTGACCTTTGTGTTCCCTCCCGCCCTACATGCCTTACACCTGGGACCATATCGGCCGTCCCTCTCAGTCGTAGAAGGTACATACAACACGACTATATCTACCCTATCTCGCTGTGTCCTGGTCACAGTTGCGACTTACAGCAGTGCCTGAGCCGACTTGGGCCTGACGGTCTGTTAAAAGCTCTCAAGTCCAGAAGCGATCCAAGCGATCCAAGCTACAATGGTCAGTGTCAGGAGCAGTCGGAGTTGGCAGCACCTCGCCGCCGCGAGCCTCCTCTTCGCCGGCGCAGCCTCCGCTCTCCCAGCTGCCGAAGTACACGTCGTGCAACAACACCAACGAGAGGTGGCACACGCCGCGCCGAGTCCGTGGGTGACGGTCGACGCCTCCGGCCATGCCACGACGATAACACCCACCGTCACCACCATCAACGGCGCTGCCACCACCCTCTCCCCGCCTCCCTCCTCCCTCACCAAGACGGGCACATACACGCTCGCGCCCGCGAGCGCAGCCGTGACGACCTCGACCGGCCTGCCGCCCGTGGCCACCGCGTCCTCGAGCAACGGCGATGGCGCCTTCCTCGCCTGCACAACCTACCAGGGCGCCGACGCCCCGTTCTGCCAGCCAAAGTCCGGCAGCCAGCTGACGCCCGGAAAAACCTACTATGGTAAGTCTGCCTACCCCCCTAACCCCCCTTCCCTTTCTTAAATACTCTTACACCTTCCGCACGAAGTCCCCTGAACTAACCCACACCCCTCTCCCTACGCGCAGTGACCTGGTCCGAGACCTACTTTTCCAACACCAGCACCTCGCTCGAGATCCAGGCCACCTACCACGACGGCTCGGGCAAAGGCTTCACCTCCCCGCGCATGCTGGCGAGCCGCGGCTTCTACGTGTGGGACATCGCGTCGGACTTCCTCACGAACCGCGACCCGGCCGTGTCATCGCTCAACGTGTCGCTGTCCCTGGCCTACTTCCAGGACCTGTACGGCAACGACGTCGAGGAGGTGCCCGGGCCCACGGTCGTGGTCACTAGCACCCCGTTCGGGGAAGACGGCGGCGGTGGTAAGGCGGACGACAAGCCCAACGTCGCCGCCATCGCGGTCCCGATCGTTGTGATAATCGTCTTCCTCGCCCTGGCGGGCCTGTGCGTCTGGTCCTGGCGCAGGAACGGCACCGTGCCCGTCCTGGGCGCGCTGAAGAGGAGGAGCACGGGGGGCGGGGAGGGGTACGGCATCCGGCAGAGCCGGGCGCAGAGGGTGGGCGGTGGTGGTGGTGGTGCTGACGGTGTGCCCGTGGTAGGCGGCGGGGCGGACAAGAAGGCCGTCCCCGTCGAGCTGACGGATCGGGACAGCTGGAGCCCGGGTACTAGCCCGTCTGGACCGGGGGGGAGGAACGTCTTCCGGGAGGAGCTGCAGAGGCAGGAGAGGGAGCGGTGAGTGTGAAGGGGGGGGGGGTTGGTCACCCGCTCTTGCAAATTAGCGTGGTTGTGCGGGTGAAGGCGATAATTTGGCCGAGTGGTTGGGTCTAATGCGGGTTCTTGACACGGGGCGGCCGGCGTGGGTTCTTGGGAAGGCGGATGGATGGATGGCTGATAGTTTTGATGAGATACCTTACATATGAGCATGGTTTATGACTGCTTCTGGCCTGGTCCCGTCTCACCGCCGTGCTGGGTGTGAGCTGAGATGAGGGTCCCGGAGAGAGCAGGACCCACGTGGCTTGGGGAGATAGCTCGTCTGTTTTGCATCGGCATCCGGCACTACGAGTGTGATCTTTCAGCTGCGGAGGTGTGCCTGTGGGATCTCCGGTTGAGCAGTTGAGCAGTAGTTGCACGAATCGAGAGCGTATTCTTCAGGGGTTGGGATTCGGAATCTCCTCGCTTCGATTGTGGCGGTCATCTACATTACAATAAGTATCTTAAGGACATATATGTCTATCTCGTCAAGATAAGAGAGACGGAGTCTAGGTAGGGCCAGTATTAGAAAAGGGTATAAGCGTCTAAAAAGAAACAAATCTGCCGCTGAGCAGGCCCTGCCTCCGTACAGCCAAGAAGCGAGTGTGGTTTGACCGGTGTAAGTCATAGTCGTCGTTCCGGATCGTGAGAGTCCGGGATAGAAATGTTCCACCCCACGCCATGCCATAAATATGATATGAGAGAGATGCCGTACTTCAACAAAGAAAATATGTGTGTGGGACTCAACTCCACGACCTCCATTTCGGATGTCACTGAGGAAAGGGTAAGAAAATGGGCCACCAAGGGGGGAGAGGATCCATGACTGCTCCTCAACCATCATCGCCCCACAAGCCAGCCTCCATGGGCCGATATCCCACGGCGCTCAGCCGGACCTGCTTCTTCCTCGGGAGCTGCGCCGCGGGGAGCGGCAGGTCCGCGGCCGGCGAGATGGGCGAGTCCGGGCGCGGAATGTCGTTCTCGTCGCGCGTGCTGCTGCTGAAGTCCGTGCCGTCCTCCATGATGCGCACGTGCACGTCTTCCGCGCCGCCGCCGCGCCGCGCACGGGGGTTGAACCGTGACTGCGGCAGCTTCGGCAGGCTGTTCTTGCCGTCCTTGTCGGGTCCTCCCTTGGGCACGGCGGGGAAGAGGTCCGTCACCCGCACCCGGCTCGAGCTCTGGGGCTTGCCCGAGCAGGAAAAAGCGGACGCGGAGGTGGAGAGGGATGCGGAACTCGCGTCAGAGGCGGCTACTTGTACCGCGACGTCGCCGCCCAGATAGTCGAAGTCGCTGAAATCGTCGATATCTGGGCTCGGTTCCGGCAAGTCTACGGCGTTCGCCTTGGTGGCCGGGTGGTCGATATACAGCAGGACCTGCTCTCCCTGATGCCTGGACTTACTTGAGAGATTGCTGCTCGTCTTGCGCAGTGTCGGCAGTGCGGTAGCTGAGGGAGGTGGCTGTAGCTGCTGCTGCTGCTGCTGCTGCTCCCCATACGGCTGTTCGTGTAGGGGAGTGAGTCTGACTGTGCTGAGAGAGGAGTTTCTCGATATTTGACGGCCGGAAGAGCGCTTAGACTCGCTGGACAACCGTTGCTTCGCATGCGGAGTTGTCAATGCCTGAACGGGTGCCTCTTGGAGGTGCTGGACCGTCCGCTGGGCGTATCGATGATGGGGCTGCGGATGGTGTAACGGTGTCTCTTCCGCGCCTGCCGTGTCGTCGTGATCCTCCTCGAATTCTGCTATTATCTCGTCGCGCATCCGGGCCCGCTTATTACGCAGCGCGGCAAGGAGCATCTCTTCCTGCCGGGTCACTGCGATAAAGCGCCCGTTCCCGTCGTCCCCTGCCACGCTGCTCGCGATCGAATTGCGCATGCTCGCGCCACCGACCGTCGCCATGCTCTTGCCGCTCCGGACAGAGCCAGAGTCGAAAGCCATGGAATTGTGCTGGGACTGGAGGTAGAAGTCTATGGAAGTTGGCGACAAAGGGGCAGACTGGTCGGATGCATTCGAGAGCCGCGCCGCCCGTCCGTGCGGAGGTTGCTGCAGCGAGTTTCTCGCGTAACGGAAACCCTGGGCGGGAATCAGAGCGATAGGACGGAACTCTTGACCGGTGTTGTCGCTTCGGGCAGGAGTTACAGCGGGACCCACCGAGGCCGACCTCGCCGTCGCTGTCGAGGCAGTGGAGAACCGTGATCTGACGGGTTTCTGGGTTCCTGCCGAGGAGGCAAACAGCGAACTTGTCCGAGCAGCAACCTTCGGGGGAGTCACTGCAGTGTTCGAGGTCGGGGTTTCGCGCGGCGCAGGCGGAGTACGGCTGGTAGGGGACACCGGGCCGCCACGTCGGAGCGGCAGGGTATTGGAGGTGGCGTCCGCACCCTGAGGCATGGGCGGTTGAGGAAAGTTGCTGAGAGTGGGACTCGTGGGGCTGGGCAATGCATCAGACGGTCGCCGCGGTGCAGACAGTGACGTGTTAGGGCGCTCATCGAAATCCTCCTCAGAGTCAGACGATAGCGAGAGCACACTGTTCTGCCGCAGGTCCAGATCTGTCATGCTGCGGTCCGTCCGCTTGGAAGCCTTGGAGGTGCGAGTGTGTCGACTAGATATGCTCGCCGAGTCGGTTGGCGGATATTTGAGGCTCGAGGGCGTCATAAGCGAGGTCGTTGGTGTTTCGGCTCCGCTCACCTGGGAGTTGGATCCGTCCCGACTCACCGGAGCAGCACGGGAAGGTTGACTCGAATAGGGCGACAGAAAGTCTCTCCCGCCTGGCGCCGGTGGATGCGTCGAGTCGCGTCTTGAACTCCTCGGACTGCCAGCCTCGGTGCTTATGGTTCCTGGCCGCGGGCCCATCATCTCGTCAAAGGACCGCTGTTCGTAGTGCTCATAGAGATTATGGAGCTCGTTGACAGACGAAGCGGTCCTCATTTTCAGCACCGGAGACTCTTCTGGCTTGGCCACCGGCTGGAGCTGGTGGTCCCGCTGGTGGTCGCGCAGTGACTCCAGCGTAAGCTTCTTGCGGGGTTTGCGATCGGTTCGCTGCTGAATGGGCGGAGGAGCAATGTCAGGGGAGACGGACATGACGGAAGGAGAACGTGTCACCATGTCGGGACCGAGCACAAGAGGTTTCTGAAGAGTGTCCGGGGGCGTGAGATGTCTCGAAGACATGGAATTGGGTAGTAAATACGCGAGGTTCAGTCTGGACGGTTTCTTTTTCAGAGGCTTTGGCTGCTGTGAAGTATGCGCTCCATCCATGTCCAGAAGAGCGCTGGCTTTCGCGGGAAGACCTTTCGCCATTGCCGAGGAGGCTGTTTGTTGCGAGATGGAGAGTGGTACCTTGGACTTGTCGTAGTACGTGTTGATGGTCGAGCTCGACCGCTGGCGGCGTAGACTGGACGCATCAGTCCTGGTATCATTTTCCTGACCACCCCCCTGACCACCCTGTCCCGTATTCCCTCTTGGACCTGTTCCATTTCGAGCGCGTGGTATTATGGCGGATTCGTCCTCGAACCTCGCATGCCGTCCCCCAGTTACGCCGTGAACCACTTCTCCTTCGTCAAGTCGCCCCAGACCGATATCGTGCGCGTAGCTGGCCGTGCTCTCGGATATGGATATGCTGATGCCGGAGTTCGACCTGGTCTCCCAAAATTTTGGCTGGTCCTTGGCGATGCCTCGCGAGTCGACATTCAGTCCCCCTGTACCGAGGATCTTCTGTGCTTTCGTCAAGGGGGCGGATATGTCTGCGGGCGGACTCGGTACGGGCTTTTTCTGCTTTCGCCCAGGCACTGGGAAGGTGAACTTGGCCGTGCGACCCATATTCGGTTTGCCTATGTCGCCAATGCCACTGGCAACGTGTTGCACCTCGCGTCGTCCAGGTCTTTCCTTCCCTCGACGGACAGTTGCTGGGAATCCTCCCAGATTTGTGCCCCTTCAGGGAGCTGATCAAGCCTGGCCGGTTATTGAGGGAAGTTTGCCCGCTAGGATGCGCCAATGGGCCATTCAGTTCGACTGCGAGTGGCGGTGTGTCCGGTTGTCGAGCTGCATTTGTGTTTTCATTCCTGGGTCCATGAGCGTCGACGTCCCGACTGTCATCTCTCGAGCAGCAAACACTCAAACGCGTTTCCAATATATTGGACGAAAAGAGCTGAGTTGACAAAGGAAGCGAGAAATGACGATCCCCTGCCTCAACAGTGGAAAGCTTTGGGAATCGGCGCAAGACGAGAGCTCCGCCCGGCGCCCGTCACTTTTTTTCCAGTCGTCCAGGACTCCAGGACCCCTACCACCTTGCAAGCTCGTGTAAGACCGTAAGACGACGAGCTACGTAGGTGCTAGGCTGCTAGTATAATGAGCCGTAATTATTGCAATGTAATGTACTACCGTGCCATGTGGCCCCTTGCTTCCAAGGAGATCGATCTGTCCACTCGGTTGACGCAACAGCTGTTCATCAAAGATGAGCGAAGCAGGGGAAGTCCAGGATGCGCAACACCAAGCAAAGTGGATGCGGATCCATCTTCAGTTTTATAAAGGCAAAGCTCGCCCGGGGATGGAAATTTGGACAAAACAGCACAGACCTTGACAGACCTTGCCTTGCAGATCGACGACACTCTTCGTCAATCATGGTTGACGCTACGGTACCTTAACCTTGCAGTACTACTTTCCGTCTCAATGTGAGATAAAGTATTGCGGAGTACGACTGTGATACTCTCTGCCATCAAGCTGAGACATATTTGAAGCTCTGGGATACACAGGCAGTACGGAAAGGCACTTGGCCGTCGCCCCCCCTGTCATTCTGCAAGGAGCCAAGAGACAGGCCTGGACAGCTCTCGCAATCGAAGCTTGGCTGCGATGGGAATCTGCAGTTCGTTCGCGGTCACCCCCTGGCTGATTGCACCTGATTGCTTGCAGAGCCCCACAAAAATAGTGGTCGGACCCCTGCATCGAAATTTGGCGAACGCAGAAATCCACATACTATGCTACTGCTGCCATTGGATCCTCCGACCCTCGGGCGGGCAGGAGCGCGGTCACGAGCGCGGTCAGGAGCGTGTCAAAACTGGAAATAGCTTCTCTCGAGGCAAGAGCGCGGCCAGAAGGAAACCAAGCACCTGCCGACCCGGGGATATCCTTGGGAAACATTTTTCCAAAGGAAAGACTGTTCGCTCTGACGAGGCACCTATGGAAGGTACTCGAGGATGTGGGCAGATCCGTCTCGAATATCTGTGGCATCATGCGTCTTCCTGAACTAAGATGGGTTCCTACCTACCTAAGGTAGGAAGAAGGCGTACTTCATGGCAGAAGTGATGTTCGAAAGCCATCTTGAAACCCCCACCCAGCACATTTACCCAGTCCATGAGACTCTGTTGGCGCTCACTTAATGATGCGTATGACTCGGACACTTCGTTCTCTCCCGAGGTTGAGGACGGTCTGCTCGATGTCAAGAAGAACCGGGATGCAAAGCGGTTACTTAACTTGACCGATCTCCCACCATCAGTCTCTGTTGCCTCCAAGTGCTTCTGGCCCAGGAGAGGCACGTATAAGGTATTTACACCCCAGAAGTTCAAGGGTCAAGACCGTACGGAGTGCAGTGGCCGCCACGTCGTCGTCGATCATGCGAAATACCGCGATAGGCTCGTCGATAGACTGGTCAGCGGGAGCGATAGAAGTGACTTTGGTGTACCGCATAGTACACCGCCGCCAATCGCACAAGCCCCTTTGCGCTTCTACATGATGGGCTCCGTGTCCGAAAGGTACGCCTTTGCAGAGAAGCGCACTGCGCCGCTCGGGCCGTGCACGGGCCCTTTCTGCCGTCCTCTCCAGCAGAGCGGACTTCCGTGCGGTCTCTTTCGGACGGATATCCTGTTTGCTGCGGAGGTGGAGGCGTAGATCAGCTGCGTGGCGGCGCTGCGGTCGACGATCCGGATGCACTTGTGGCTGACCGGTACCATCTTGAAGAGGAAGAGATGGGCTACTCGCAGGTCTGTGTGGCACACCTATCGACCCAACTTTCGCCAACCGGGCACCGAAAGGAAGCATTTGTGAACTGTCGAGTTGCGCTCGAGCCTCAGAATGCTTCGACATCGACCCCTCCGTCAAGGAACCGTTGGCGGTGAGGTCCCCAACAATGCGATGCAATGCGGAGCGTGCAGATATGGCGGGGTCAAGGTCCGCCAGCAACTGCTACAGTGGTCGCGAGACAGACCAGGCAGAGGCCAAACAACACAAACAGTCTGTCACTCTGGAAGCAAGCCTACCGTCTCTTTGACGTCCTGGAGACCAGACGACGTCCTAGGACGACATGTCTGACACCGAATTTTCTCAATACCTCTGGATTGACTTGTCCATGGTAATGTTCTTCTGGTTTGTACCTTGGTTCAGGCATATCGTCCCGCAGCTCTCAAACCCGTTTCTAAACATGCTCACGGCTAGTGGCCGCTCCCCCACAGACAAGTGTCTGTCCATCCCGCATCCGATCTTCGCCCTCCTCCATGTGGTGGGCCTCAGAACATAGTGCGGTATGTCAGAGGTCTGGCTGTCCAAGCCAGGTGCAGGACTCCGTCATTCCGCACCGCCTCCACGGGCAAAGGTGGGTTACTTTGCCCGGCTTTTTCATGTCATCCCCTTCTATAAGATTCCGGGGAGCCGACTGTTGAGGGCCAATGTCCCTGTCGGGTGCC
Organism: Coniochaeta sp. PK30-01; assembly: GCA_023628855.1. Lineage (NCBI taxonomy): Eukaryota > Fungi > Ascomycota > Sordariomycetes > Coniochaetales > Coniochaetaceae > Coniochaeta > Coniochaeta sp. PK30-01. The sequence continues at coordinate 106,549 of JAMAJW010000028.1, read as the reverse complement.
GGATGCCGGAACCCGGCATCTCGTCTTATTGTGCCATCGCATTCCCGAAAACAGGTCCGACAGCTGCGTGATCACCGAGGGTGTGGTGCCAATATCAAGGCGCGCAACCTGTCGCCTGGGCCGGCATTGCTTCTACTCTTACATCACATTGCATATAGCTGAGAGCCCGCCGCCTTCCGATGCCGCAACCGATGTCCACTTGAGTGCGGTTGGTGAGGACAGACACGACAGCCATACAATAGCATCAAGGCTTGAAAGTCTCACGTGTGGACGTGCTCGGACGGTCTCGATGGATAGCGATGTCTTGCTATCTGTCGAAAGTGATGGGGCTTCGGCGAGAAAAGCTGGAGGATACATCGTTCATGCCTGACGAAGTGTTCGATGGGTTGTGTCTGTTGAATAGCAGTCGCTTGAGCACCTATACTAGCGCAAGAGAGCCGGTGCTGGAATGGCGTCAAAGTGAACCAGACGCATTTGAGGTCAGGGAGAGCCTTCCATAAGAAAGTCTGACGAATCGAACACCGAGGAACAGTTTACCGAGTGGCTATCCTATTTCCCTGAGCGTGAGCCTGCACGTGTTCCATGGTCTCAGTCTCACGCAACAGCGGCCTTTCGATAGTCGAAAACTCTTGAATTATCCTGCTTGAGATAACTGACAGTATTCTTCGAACCGCGGAGAGTTTTGTCCCGCATTGGATATCCTATCTCTACCCCATACACGTGCGCAGAGATATCCAGATGCGGTGCGGTATTCAATCGACCTCCCTCATTCAGCAAGGCACTCTGGGGTCAATTGAGGCAGTTGGACCAGTCGGAGCTGAGAGATCAGGGGTGTGCGGTAGCGGCTGAACCGGGCGCCCTGGCAAATCTTGGCCGCGGTACATCGCCTGTCCATTCACGGAAGGTTACTGATAAAACGTGCGCCGACCTTGCGATAAAGAGAGACCCAGACAGGCGAAGCCTCAAATTCAAGACGGCAACGTCGCAGCAAATGATATGCTCAATTCTCCATCTAGTAGTCGACCGCGGCGTTCGCCCCCTGAATTGAACCTGCACGACATCTGCTTCTGGGTTGGGCAGGTGTATGTATGCGACGGCGCGATGGAACGACGCGCATGCACTCTATATAAATTGCAGCTCCCGGTTTCTTCTGGAGGATGAGGTTCCTTGGCGGATGTGACCATCCGGAGCTCGTTCCTGATCATGTTGGCCACTTCGCTCGTTCTCGCCGCCATCGGCTCAGTTCTCTCAGTCGAGGCCCTGACAATCGCCGAGATCAATGGCAACAAGTTCTTGTCGCCCTACTCGGGCCAGACAGTGACCGGCGTGACCGGCTTGGTCACGGCCAAGTCCTCTGCGGGGTTCTTTATCCGCTCGACGACGCCCGACGATGACCCTCGTACCTCCGAGTCGCTCTACGTCTACAGCAGCACGGCCGGGGCCAACCTAACCGTTGGAGACATCATCTCCCTCGACGGAAAGGTCTCGGAATACCGTTCGGCAGCGACCTACTTGTACCTGACCGAGCTTGGCTCGCCAAAGAATGTCAAGGTCCTGAGCAAGGGGAACACCGTAACTCCTCTGGTCATCGGAGTAGACACCGGCCTGCCCCCGACGGTTCAGTACACCAGCCTTGACGGAGGAGATATCTTCGCGGTGCCCAACAATGTCGCCAACGTCTCCGCCGTCAACCCGGTTCTGGACCCGACATCCTACGGCCTGGACTTCTGGGAGAGCCTGTCCGGAGAGCTGGTCACAGTCAAGAACGTGACTATCATCGCACGCCCGAACAGCTACAGGGAGACTTGGATCACAGGTGGATGGCCGACTACGAGCAGGAACGCTCACGGCGGGCTGACCATGTCCGCCAAAGGTGCGATTGTACCGCGCGATGACATCGAGATGGGCGCATTGCTAACAACCCGAGTGCAGACGCCAACCCGGAGGTTCTCATGGTCGGAACGCCCCTGGACGGCACCAAGAACCCCACCACGTCCAAGATGGGCGACAAGGCCGCGGACGTGACGGGCATCATCCAGCAGCAGTTCGGCTTCTACTACATCCTGCCCGTCACCAACCTCACCGTCACCGCTGCGGCATCGGGCGCCGCGCCTCCTGTGAGCTTCACGAGCAAGGGCAACTGCAAGGGCATTACCATCGGCGACTACAACGTCGAGAACATGGCTCCGACCCCGCTGTCCCACATCAACGCGGTGGCGTCGCACATCACCAACGCGCTCAAGACGCCGGACCTCATGTTCATCCAGGAGATCCAGGACAACGACGGCGCAACGGACGACGGCGTGGTCGACGCGAACAAGACGCTCACTGCGCTCGTGGCTGCTATCAAGACCGCCAGCAACGTCACCTACGCCTTCGTCGACATCGACCCGGTCAACGACATGGACGGTGGCGAGCCCGGCGGCAACATCCGCCAGGCGTACCTCTACCGGCCCGAGGTCGTGAGCCTGTACAACCCCAACCCCGGGTCGAGCACCGACGCAAACGAGGTCCTGCCGGGCCCCGCGCTCAAGTTCAACCCGGGCCGCATCGACCCGGCCAACAGCGCGTGGACCGTCAGCAGGAAGCCGCTCGTGGCCGCCTGGAGGGCCAAGGGCGCCAAGAAGCCCTTCTTCACCGTCAACGTGCACTGGTCCTCCAAGGGCGGCAGCACCTCGTATGAGGGCGACGTGCGGCCGCCTATCAACGGTGTCGTGGCTGCCCGCCAGGCGCAGGCAGAGGTCACGTCGGTACGTTAGATCGTGATATCCCACCTCCAGAGGGGCGAATTGGTTCACTGACAGTCACTTCTTAGGCCTTCATCGCTCAGATCCTCGCCGAGGACCCGTCCGCGCGCGTCCTCGCGTCGGGAGACTTTAACGAGTTCGACTTCGTCCAGCCGATCGAGACGTTCACTGCCAAGTCTGGGCTGACAGATCTCGATGAGGTTGTTGGTACGCCTATCAATGAGAGATATACATAGTAAGCATGCCTTTTGTTTTTGCCTTTTCTTGTTTCTTTCCATTTCTTTTTGTCCCTCGTGCTCCCGACCGTACCCCCCTCCCCCCTTCCGAACACGCAAAGTGCCTGGCTAACCCAACTCTCCCCTCGAAACAGCCTGTTCGACATGAACACCCAGGCCCTGGACCACATGTTTGCGAGCCCGGCCCTGGCCGCGGGCGCCAAGGGCTACGAGCACATCCACGTCAACAGTTGGGCGGCCGCCAAGGACGTCGTATCCGACCACGATCCCAGCGTGGCGTTGCTGAACGTGTGCGGTTGTTAAAGAAAGGCAGTTAAAACGGTCGCGGCAAAATGGCCATATGCCGGTGGCAGCCTAGCAATTGTGCCACAACCAGTTTCACAACCAGTTTCTAGGCATCAAATGAAAACAGTAATCCCATCGTGTCTCTAGGCATCACTCGGCAGAGCCGGCAGGCTTGAGTGCCGTGAAGCAGGCGCGCTGGGTGACGGGTTGGAGCTCGCTCTGCCCCTGGGGCCCGGGAGACCGCCCGAGGCCGAGGCGGAGCCGCGCCGGCGTAGGTTCCGACGCTCCCAGTCCATCATGACGCTGGTCATGCGGCGGAGGCGCGACTGGAGCGTAGCAGTAATAGGATCAGTAACAGCGGCTGCGGCAGTGGGACTGTCGGCGGCGGCGGGGTTTTCCGCCCTCTAGGCGCCCTCCTCCTCGACGTCGGACTCGGTGGTTGGGGAAGCGTCGAAGGCCCGCTTCCAGAGCACCTGGCCCTTCTTCGGGTCCATGATGACGGCGTAGTGCGTTTCCTCGTTGACGATCCAGCGGCCCCTGTCGTTGAGGAATTCGAGCACGTCCGTCAGCCCCACCGCGTCCCCCGGGCGGCCGAGCTTCTGGCGCCGCCGCTTGACGCACCGCCGGTAGATCTTGTCGAGGGCGCGCTTGCGGTCGGTCGAGTACTCGACGATCTCCTCCATGCCGGTCGTGCCCTTGGGCTGCGAGGCCGAGAGCTGGCGCGCCGCGTAGATGAGGGCGTTGGGGTCGCCTTCGTCCGAGGCGTCGTGGTTGTACGTGGTCAGGAAACCGCTCGATGTGCGGACGAAGGCCGTGTGGTTGTCTTTCTCGATGCTGAAGACCGATTGGGGCGTGCAGAAGATGAGGTACGCGGACGTGGAGGGCGACGCGGACAGCTCGGTGATGACTGTCTTGATGTCGAAACTCGCCTGCTTCTTCTCCTTGCTCTCGGCCTCGGCATCGTCCTGGTCGTCATGCTCGCTCTGGCCTCGGGACTTGTGCGGGGGACACTCTTCTGGCTGGTTCAATAGGTAGCGTCGCAGGACGGAGGAGATGGACGGCCGCAGCCCGAGCACGACCATCAGCTGATGGCGCCTGAAGTCAATCCTCTTCCGCAGCGTGCTGTCATCGTGCCGCGGCCGGAAGTTCAAGCTCATGCTCAGGCCCTTCCGCACCCCCGTCAGCACACCGACGTACCCGAAGTACCCGACCGTGGTGGCCACGACCGGCCCGCCGGGAGACCGCACATAGTTCAGCTCCACCACGAGCTCGCGCAGCGGATCCATGCCCCAGTCGAGCGTGCGGAAGTGCACCATGTGCGAGCGCCACTTGGTCTGGGACGAGGACCTGCCGCCGCCCGCAGGCTCCTCGACGCGCACGCCGCCGCTGGTGCAGCCGAGAAGCAGGTCCAGGAGGACGTTGAAGGCGACCAGCAGGTACATGTGCAGCTCGGTGGCCTTGGCGATGCCCTGGAGCTCGGCGTTCTCCTCGGCACCGTAGACGCGGCGGAGGAGCAGGTGGGAAGACTTCCTGACGACGGTACCGACAAGACCGGGGACGATCTGGGCGATCAGCTCGTCGAAGAGGTTCGTGAGCTTAGCACGGCGTATGTGTGGGAGGAGTTCAGGGACTATGTGGGCGTAACGGTCCTCTGGTTTGACCGAGAGGTCGATGGTGAAGGTCGGGACTGCGCGGCCTGAACCGGCGGACGGGTTGTCCAGGGACGGTCTGGAGGCCTGTGCAGGGCCATTCTGCGTAGCGGCGGTGTCTGAGGTCTGTTGAGGCTCGTCGCGTTCCCTGTTACGGTGGCGAAGGCCTGCTGATTCCATTCTGGAAGTTAAGTATGCGATGGTACTCTTATATTTTGGATCTTGCGTCATGCGTTCTTTGGCCGAGGTGCGATAATGTTGCAGAATGGAGGAGAGAGAGACTAGGCGTGTCCGGTAGCTGTTGATCTGTGTTGAGAACACGCCAACAATAAGTGTGTCACCGTGTGGAAGGCTTCAAGTGAAGCCACGATCTTTCACGGCGCTCTAGGCAGCAGGTGCCCTAAAAGGTAGTAAAAGGCAACCATTGCAGCCGGTAAGGCAGCTGCTTTTCAGCGCCAATCACAGCTGCGGTTCGTGACTTCACTGGCTGTTTAAGGCTGGTGGAAGGTGAGAAATGCGCCAACCAGTCATCGTCGCTTCCATCTGCAGTGCTTGTCAGATTCCAGGTCTACTTCACCGTCGTCCACTCCGTCTTCAGTCTGTCTTCAGTCTGTCTTCAGTCTGTCTTCAGTCTGTCTTCAGTCTGCATTTCTCGACTCAAATCACCAATACAAACCCGTCGCAATCAAAATCGGTATGCTCCTAGCCTCTGCAATTTGAGTCACCGGGCAGCAGCTTGATCGCAGGACAGATTACTTTCCCTTCAGACACTTGATGTCCTTGTTGCTGGCGCGTACTCGATGTTATGTATGGAACTGGGAAACCGTAACCCAGGGCGACACACTGGTGTTGATGCATGACACTCCGATCAGCTTCAATATCAAGCGGTATTTTTGAGGACCAGAGTGTCGACCTGCTTCAGTCCATGATTCGTGACCCGGTCATCGGCAATCGGGGAAGCTCATCAACATGGCGGTGGTCCGTGGGAGCGATAGACGTTCCACAGGTAACAGCATATGTATATCTTTTTTTGCTGTTTCTAGCTGACTGATCACGTATAGCCAGCGAGATAGCCTTGGTGCAAGTGAAGAAGAGGCTGAAGCAGTTCAGCCAATGTTCTGTTGTTTTATTGCTTCAATACCTTTTGACGAGTGGAGGACATAAGCCCTTAATGTCAGCACTATCACCTTACACGAGATTTCCTGTGATTTTACTGCTTATTTGTCATGGAGAACATGATGATTATGGGTGTATTAGCACTTCTTACTCACGTATCAGCACGTCCGTATAATATGCCCCTGACTCAGCCGCCACACGATTTGGGTCAGCACCGTTGGGTGCCCCGAGAGCATTAATATGCTGACCATGTCTCGCTGAGCTTCAATGCCCAAAGCTATTTCCCATCACAATTTATTACAGTGTCATCCAAGACGTCGTTAGCAACAACAGGAAACTCGGCAGATTCCAGGAAAAGCTAGCAAAATATGTCTGCGCCCAGTAGACGGTGTACGAATCCTCGCTGCACGGAATACTCATCAACATCACAGGACAGTACTGCTCCCAGCAGCGGTGAGCCCGGCACAATGCAGAGATGGATGGGTTATGGGAAATGTTACGATTGCTCCCAACTGTAAGTCACAACTCCGTGGAGATGGATAACAAAGAGGATGCGAACTCTGACAGTGTGTAGGCACAGTGATCAGTCTCAAACAGCACACATTGAGCGGCAGCAAGGAAGAGGCGGTCATGCGTTTGGCCCCGAATCACTAAGAGTTCTTAAGGAATCGTATCCTATGGACGCTCACGGCCCAATAGAGGACCACCCAAAACCCCCGCCATACACGGAGAAGGCCACGGGAGCAGTTCCTTTAACCTACTTCACAGCGGCACCAGATCGACACGACAGTTACTGGGCGCAAGCAGTTCTCAGGGGTCGTATCTACAGGCTATTCGTTGTTAAGATGTCCGTTTGGATACTATCTGTAGTCTTGGCACTGAGTGCATCATCTGTGATGTACTACTACATTGCCGCAAGAGGTAAAATGGCCCGATCTTGTTGAAGGGAAATTCACGCAGCTGACACGTATCTGGCCTCTAGGATGGACTGTAGATGGCTCTCCTCGTCCGTCAACTATGACATTCATTGTGGCGTCCATTATATATACTTTGGCAACCGCACCCTGGATATACACCCAACGGTTCAACAAATACCAGTCACACTTTTACCTGGCAAGCCTGTGTGGTATGGCAATGACTGGGTTCTTCTCCGGCTGGATTGCAGCAGCGGACATAGCCCCGACGGACCTTACTATCACCCTAGTGCTGAGTTCAGCTTTTCACACAGTCTACACAGAGACACAATCACGACGCCCTGTTATGTTAGAGAAGAGAGATCAGAAGTCGTCTGGTTCACTCCTACCGATGTGAGCACAGGAAGTTGGGTTTAGTTGACCGGCAGACAGGGATTCATCTTCTGATATCTTACAAGATCTAGCGACATTCTTACGGTAGAGCTTTTGACAATAGAAGATACGAGGAGGTTGAAAAAATTAACTTGAAACAGTCTGTCCCAGAGAATACCTTGGCTATTGCCTGTTTGCTACTTCATAATTACTTCGGACCCAATAAGGGCGCGACCTTGAGAACGTACAGAAAGCCATCAAGCCCTTTATACCCGGTACCGAACAGGATATACCGATCCTGAACGGCAACGCCACCACGGAAAGTACCTTTGAGAGGGTACTCGAGAAGGACTTTACCATTCTGCTTATCCAGGACAACTAGTGGGCCATCGCCACTCGTTATGGGACCGAGGGGGCTGACCCGCCCGACAAGTACGATGTCGCCAACAGTCGTCGGCGGCGAGTAAGTTATGTCGTTGTCGCGGACCGGCGTCTCCCAAAGCAGCTTCCCGTCGGCTAGAGAGGCGGCGCCCCATACACTGTTGTTCACAACGGTGCCGTTCCCCGGCTGGAGCGCCCAGGGTAGGGTCATCGAGTTGATGCCGGTGAAGTAGACACGTCGATCGTCAGTGGCTATGCCCCAACTTAGCCCTCCAACGAGACCACCGGGGCTGGTCGCCGTTGCCCACTGCACCTCTCCGGTGTCTGACGCGAGACTGTACAGGTAGCCACTTTTCTGGCCGATAGTCACGACGTCTTTATCGTTCTTGCCTTTCCCAGGCACAAACGTCGGTGCCATGCCAAAGTCGTAGTCCGGCCCGGGGTGTCCTGGACAGGAGATGGGGTCCGTTGACACTCCGGTTAGACCGCATGCTAGCACCCACACATCGAGCGGACCGAACCGCTTGACCCAAGCCACTTTTCCGGTTAGAAGCTCGACTGCAAGTACAGCATTCTGCCACACTCTAGGCGGCAGACAGCTTGTGTTTTGTGCCGCTGTCAGGCTGAACTTCTCATCCGAGCAGTTCAAAAACGCCTCTGGAGCAGTGTACAGATTGCCCGTGGCGAAAAACACATGTCTCCGCGCAGGATCTATGGCCGGCTGGCTTCCCCATACACCGACCCCGGACCAGTCACTTCTGTTGGAGTACTTCCCCCCACTGCCATCCACGGGCAACATGTTCAGGTTCCAGATGGTCCGGAAGCGGCCCGCGTCGCGATCGAAGCGGAGCGCCACGGCGTTGCCCACGAAGGAGCAGCACTTATACTCTGGTAGCGAGCCTGCTGCTATTTCCTCGGCACTGGCCGCCCCGGCGTATAGGACATTGTCGTAGAGTGTGGGACTGAGTGTAGCCACAGCTGCTGGATGGGAGTTGATCTGCGTGACGCCAAGCAGAGAGCCGGTTCCGACATCGACGGCCACGACGAGCGCGTTCAACTGCGTAGCAAAATACAGCACCTTGGTCCGCTTGTCGATCTGAGGGCTGGTCCGCGAGGCGAAGAGTCCTTTGACATAGGGTGCGGTGGACAGTGCCAGCTGGAAGGGGGTGGGCTGTTTGAAGTTGACGATAATGGCTGTGACGTTTATCTCCCACTTGATCCGGCATTTCTCGTAGTCTAGCGCGACGAATGTGCCTCCCCAGGTTGGGTAGAAAGCTACTCCATTGACAATCGTTGGCGTCGCGCTCACCCCTCCGGCATGCGGGATCTGGCAGTGGACTGTGACGTTCTTCACCGTTGAGGACGATATGTATTTGTTGCTCGAAGCTCGGTTGTTGTATATGGAACCTCCCCAGCCTGTCCACTCGTCTGGAGTCGACGAGATAGCTAACGCCCCGAAGATGTTTGCCAGAACATAGATGAAAGCTAGGATCAGGTAAGTTGTGATGGAATTCATATTGCCGATTTCTAGAGACCGATGAATACTGTTGCGAAGATACAAGACTTCGGCCAAACAACTCTCTATAAGCACACATGGAGTTTGTATTTATTTTATCTTGTCGTTTACCGAGCAGGAGCAATCAACGGATTGTGTCCATATGCAAACCCCTCTATCATGCGCCTATCCGACTGTGTTGTTTGAAGTTGGCCGAGAAGGCGTCAGCCCCAAATAATATGGTTGGTAGGACTAGTATCCGACTGGTTGATGCTCCAGAGGCGTTCTGTTCTGATATTCTCAAAGGGCATGTAAACACCCGCCGCTCCGAAGCAGACTTCGGGGTGTAGGACTAAGCACTCCAGCTACATCCCAAGCCGTATCGTGCTTCCGACGAAGTGCGCCTCTGACTAACACGTTGGCAATGTGGTCGATAGCACCAATCAAGTTTCTAAATATTGGGAGCTGGCTTACTTACAAATGAAACAATTGGTTGCTCGAGATCCGATAGGTGCGGTAGTACACGATACCCCTCGTGTATGTTATGGATTGTCCTTTGAAGCTCTCTCGGGTGTGGTGCAATATTGAATGACTGATAGAGACGCTCAACTCGACTTGTCATCGTCCTAATATCTCTTACTTTGGGCTCAAAGACTTGTGCGTGTATGCGAGACTTCCACTTCATGAAATGTTCCCGATATGCATGGAACTGAGCATGTTCACTTGAAAAGGGGGCATACTCTACCGATGCCCAGGCTTCTCCTCAGACAGGGTGCCACGATAGGAAGATCCGATCTGTGCTATCATTTCGTATACCGGAGGATATGTCATTGCATACGTGACGTGTGTAAGTGTATCTATGGCCAAGTTCTACGACATAGCAACCTCATACCATAGTCTCGGGTCTTAAGACCCTAGGGGAAAAGATATAGCACCCAAGGACCAGCGCAAAGGCACACTTGAGGCATCTGTTATGTTGCATTATGTGCCGATGACATTGCCAGCGGTTATCCAGTGATACCTTGTACCTGCAGCAAGTGCACGGGCATTTACCTCGATATTCGAGCTTCTTCAACAGGTGCAGAAGGCAGCTTTTGAGGAAGTCTTGGCACAGGACCTCCAACTATACGCAGCCCAATCATGAACCTCAACCCCAACACGTTTCAATCCACGAAAGCAACCCACGTCATAGACCCCAGCTACCTCCTTCCTTAGTGGGAAACGAAGCTAAAGCTCAAGCTCCCATGTGCCTCGGTCGACGTCGTTGTGGGAAGGGAAGAAAACAGATGCAGGTTGTTGATAGCTGCAATCCGTCTCGAAGACGTGCTAATTGTCGAATCACAAGCTTCCTAATTACCCACGAGCTGAGCTCCCCACCAGCGTTCGCCGACAGGATGGTCGTCATCGCCTTGAGCGAGGCTGCTGGGCACCGCCTTTGGTCTGTTCCAAGGTTCACATGCAACTCGGACGGGTTCAGACGTCGTATAAAATGCTCGCCCTCCGCCCCGTATATTTAGGCTTCGTCCGGCCGGTCCATGCATGCCGTCCTCAAGCGCTGCACATTGACAATCTTGGAGCTCAAAGATGAAGCACGTCCTCATCCTCTCTCTGGCGGCGGGTGCGCTCGCGTCCTTCGCCGGGAACATCAACTACTTCTCCCCGTCGCTGCACCATCCAGAGCTCGGCGTATCGATCCGCAAGGTTGCTGCGCGTACCTACGCCAAGTCGCCATGGGATCCGAAGGTGCTCAACTTCACACACGGAGTTGCCTCGGGAGACCCTTATGAAGACAGCGTGATTCTCTGGACCCGAATCGCCCCGACTAGCGACAACGACAAGAGCAATATCACGGTCTCGGGACACGTGGACCTCTACAGCCACGAGGTCGACGATTATGTCAAGGCCAGCACGGCCCCTGTTTGCGTGGAGTGGAAGATCTCTACTGCCAAAGACCTCAAGTCTGTTGCTGATAGTGGAACTGCTTATACGAGCTCCGATGTCGATTTCACGGTCAAGGTGTGCATGCTTTCAAGTAAAGCACCGCCAGGTCTTACATGGTCACTGACTGCTGCACCAGATCGAAGCCAAGAAGCTCAAGCCATTTACCACCTACTGTAAACGAGACTACTGCCCTGCACGTAGAACCGAGACTGACATGTGGACAGACTACCAGTTCAACGTCTGCAGCTCTAACAACACTTCGCCGCTGGGGCGGACCAAGACTATTCCTGCAAAGGACGGCAAAGCATCGGTGCCGATCAAGTTGGCTGTTTACTCTTGCAGCAACTATCGTGAGTGACCGATGTCCTGGAAGACTCGCGTCAGGCGGTGTTCTGACAACCAAGTAGCATTCGGCTTCTTCAACGCTTACGGAAATACTGTGCGAAAGGACTCGGTGGACTACGTGATCCATCTCGGCGATTACATCTACGAGTACAAGAACGGCGACTACGGATGGGGCGATGCCTATGGCCGAGTACCGCAGCCAGACCACGAGATCCACACGTAAGTGCCACGCTGCCACCCTGAGGCACGTCAAGCGCAATCTGACAGTGACGAAGGCTCTATGACTACCGCAAGCGCATAGCCCAGTACCGCACGGACCTGGACCTGTACGCGAGCCACCAGCAATTCCCCTGGATCCCGGTCTGGGACGACCACGAGGTGGGCGACAACACGTGGAAGGCCGGCTCGTCGCACATGAACAACACCGAGGAGTCCTTCCTCGAGGTCGGGGGCCTCTCGGTCGACCAGCGCAAGATGAACGCCGTACGCGCCTATTTCGAGTGGATGCCCATCCGCCAGGTCGAGATGGACGACAATCTGCGCATCTGGCGCGACTTCCAGTTCGGCGACCTGTTCGACCTGCTGATGCTCGACACGCGCCAGTACGACCGGTCCATCACGGACCTGTACTGGAACACGGACTACACCAAGGCCATCTCGGACGAGGCGAGCCGGTCGCTGATGGGGCCCCGCCAGGAGCAGTGGTTCTACCGCAGCCTGCGCGACAGCTCACGCCGCGGCACCGCCTGGCGCGTCGTGGGCAACCAGATCGTCTTCAGCCGCATGAACGAGGGCGGCTCGTACAACTACGACTCGTGGGACGGCTACCAGGCCAACCGCAACCGAACATTCGCGAACCTGTACGACCACAAGATCAACAATACCATCTTCCTCGCTGGCGACAGCCACGCGTCGTGGGTCTCGGACCTCGTCTGGCTCGGCGAGCACGAGTACGACAACGCCACGGGCGCCGGCTCCGTCGGCGTCGAGTTCGCGGGCTCGGCCGTCAGCTCGCCGTGCCCGGCGGGCCAGAACATCACGCTGGCAAACGCCAACGCCCTGTCCTCGGCGCTGGTGGGCCTCAACCGGGAGCTGCAGTGGCAGGACCTGTACTACCGCGGATACTACGAGCTGAGCATCGGCTACGATTCTCTCAACGCGTCGTACTTTGGCGTTCCGACCACGGCGACGCGCAACGGTTACGAGATATCGCTCTCAAACTTCACTGTGCTCGCTGGAGAGAACAAGCTGCACCGTTCCGTCAGTAATGGTATCGCCGAGAGCGGTGCGTTGAAGGGCGGTAAGGTGTCTGGAACCAACCTAACGCATGATACCACCAGCGGAAAGTGGTTCGTGTTTAAGGGCTGAAAACGACCAACATAGGGCAATAAAAACCACTAAAATGATAATAGAAAACATACTTGAGTCTCGCGAAAAAAAAGTTCATATTAAACGTCGTAAATCAGTCGCAAAAAGATGAAGGAGAAACCGACAGAGGTCAAAAAGCAACTGCTGATATGGGGGTGACAAAAAGGGCAAAAAGAAAGCCTCTCCCGCCGGGAATTGAACCCGGGTCCCGAGCGATTGCTACTACCGGATGGCGGTTGACAAGCTCATATACTAACCACTATACTACGGAAGATTTACAGGTGTTGAACACCTGTCGTAGCTTGGTTGCGATGGAGGGAGTCGCGATATCGTTCACTATAACATTGAGGTCCACCGGCCTGGATCCACATTTTGCTTGCGCTGGGCTGACTTACAGGAGTCCCAGATGAAAAATAGTAGGTAGAGGCACTTTATCACGGTTGTGTTTGGGTCAACCACATTTCCACATGTGCAATGAATATGCTGTTATACAGTCCGTAAGTATCTGTGCAATCATCGGCCGCCCACCAGTGACGATATCATCCTTGCAACTCCGCAAATGCTCCCCGATCCTGCGGTTGGGCCTTGGGCTCTTGCAGTCCATCACTACCTCCATCGTTCTTTCTGGCACCCTCAAACGCTTCAGCTATTGACCTTGGTGAGCTCTCGGTACCCTCGAGCTCGGTCCGCATCGACCACGGCCTTGCAGCTCGGGAATCCAACTCGCTAATCCTGGTCGTGGCTACCGTCGACGGGCTCCACGCATATTTTGGTTCAATGCCGTGATCATCAGGACCTTGATGCTGGAGAGCCTCCATTGCCGCTCTCCTTCGGCGTCGTCGGAGAAGTAACAGTGCTGCTACACCGGCGAGGATAAAGAGCACTGCAATGGTCACGCCAGCCCCTATTCCCGCCTTGGTGCCCGTGCTCATGCCAGCCGAGCCGTCAACCAGTGGCTGGGCGGTCAGTGCAGGTGAAGATGACGACGATGCGGCTGTAGGTGGCACGGTTATTGCCGGAACCAGGCTGCTAGAGATACTGGAAGATAAGCTCGATGAGTTTGCCGATGCTGACGTGGATGATGAGGTTGTAGAGGTCGGGAGAAATCCCTGCTGCCAAATGACAGATCCGCCGAGGACTGTCGGAAGAGCAGCGATGTTAGTCAAGGTTGGGGCATCTGTGAAGGCTGCCGTTGGCGCCGTCGCGGTACAGGTGCATGAATCGGGTTTCTGGATAGTTGTGGGATTTGCCTGCTGCGTGCACGCTGTCCACAGGTTCGTATCTTTGCAAGTTGCGAGACCAACCCATGGTGAACCTGTCTCTCAGGGACACATCGTCAGCATCTTCATATCGGTATGTTGAGAACGGTGTCAGTCCTGTTTACCATCAAGCCCTGGTTTCTGCGGACAGCTCTCGTCTAGATAATCCGGATCGCTGCATCCCGCCAGATAGGTGAGCATGTACTTGAGGTTGAAGCATGCTTTGCTCGATAGACACATGTCGCCTGCTTGACAGCATGTCTTGTGGCCGAGGGCATCATTCCCACAAGGGATGAAGGATGGGTCGGCCTCTTCGCCGGCCTCATAGTAACATGTGCCGTTGCTGATGAAAGGATTCGCAGCCATTTTGCGGACCTGGAGGCGACGGAGCGAGCCTGACCTGCAACATGGCAGGTGCCGGGCGCGGCAGCATGTTTATGATGGGAGCTGCCATACGTCCGAGCGTTTGACCGTTGGTCTGTTGGTTGTGCTCACTTCCTGTTACATTTCCACGGGTTCGTGCGGAGGGCTGTGCTCTCGATCTTGGGAACCAACATGCACTGTGATGCATGACATGCCCGATACGCCCTGATACCGTCACACCAATTAAAACAGCCACTGTACATGGGAAGGCCACGCAAGATGATGAGCCGGGAGTGCTTTCTTCATCTCAGAGCAGCCGTGGGTTTGGGTCTCCTGGCTCAGCTCGTCAAATTCCGGTTCCGCTTGTCGACGCTCTCATACCAGGCCAATAAAAAGATGGTCTGTTGGTGGCAGGCTGCATGGGATTTGCTTTAAGATAGAATGCGAGGAGGAGCCAAGGGGGTTTGCAATGCTTTAAGAGTCTAAGCCTGGTCCTTGTGCTCAGCTCCTCGTAGCTTCACGAGGTTGCGTGGCAGGCTATCGTAACCTCCAACTCCACCGTGACATTCCACAAAAGCACACGTTTAAGTACTTGGTGCACCCTTTGCACTGCGCAAACTTTCTCGGCCGGTTGCTCAGAAGGGTTCTATGGGCTCGGACAAGCCGGATTGGACTGTGGTTAGAGTATGGCGGCGTTAAATGAACATGGAAATGGCAGATAGCTGACAACTCCTATTGAGCCAGGAAATTGATACCGCTGGAACAAAGGGACTTGCATACCAACGGTCAGCGTTTTGGGTATTTGTGATACATGGCAGAACTGGAACCTGAGGCAGCTGAGACTGGTAGTGTCATCTGTCCAAAAGACTACGTTCGAGAATGCATCTTCGTCCTCAAAGCAACAACAAACACATGGGAGAGGCTTGAACTGGGACGAATTCCTATGGTTGCATTCGGAGCTGATGCTATATAATTGCTTAAGCGCTCTGTCGATAGTCAATTAAGCCCTTGCAGGCTGAGAATTAGCAGTTCAAGGCAACCAAGGGACCAGTGTCTGTAGTGTCGAACGGTACATTCACATTTGACATGTACCTGTTAGTAACTGACACATGGCCTTCGCCGAATACGTTTTAAAGAGGCGGACAAACACACGTCGAGTTGGGCGACCAGGGTAGCAGTAGCAAGACTCGACCGATGTATGATCCTTCGTACGGTACCTGCAGGTTGGTACAATGTCCAAGCCAGGCTCCAGAACCGGTTCGCACTCCAAACTTGATGGCTCAGAGATGGTATGGGTCACTTCAGTTCCGAACAGTGCGAGGAGGCGGGAGTGTGATGGGAAGTGGACGTGTCCTGACTTGATAGGATTCAACGTCCGACATCATGTGAAGCAGCTCGCTAAGGGTATCATGTCGTACAGTTGCAAGCCAACCAGGCTAGCTCTTCACCTCAATGCTGGCGCACGTTCTTCGGTTTTCGCTTCTTGAAGATCACCGCCGGTTGCGCCTCGCTGGTTTCGCTCGGAACTTCGGGCACAGGCGGTATCTCACTTGAAAGCCCGCCAACATCACCAGTCGACTCGTGCTTGATCAAGGGCGGCGCATCCTTAATATCCTCCTGCTTCACGACGTCCGGGGCATCCGGTCCTCGTGTCTCGGTATCTTCCGTTTTGATCTCCGCGTCCGGGTCAAGCTTCATCTTGACTTCCTCGTCTTCTTCCTTCTTGGGCTTCACCAGGGTGCTGCTGAGCAGCTGATCGAGTTCGTCATCACCTTCCGTAGGCATGGACTTCGTTTCTCTCCCCCACCTCTTAGGCTTCTTAAATAGAGTCTTGAGTGCTTCCTCCTCTTCCTGCTCTTCCTCTGTCTTCTCTCTGTCGCGTTTTCGAACACCAGCGGCGCGAGCACTTGGGTTCGCCGAGTTTTTGCTGTCGTCTCCCTGTTCTGGGTCCTTGAGAACCCTTGTAGATGTGACGGTCCACTCGCCAGGCAGAGCCAACTCGGGCCTCAGTTCCGTGGGTATGTTGACGCCAAGTCCGGCCAACTGCTCCAGCTGTCGCTGCTGCTCTTCTTTGGTCAACGTCTGGCCGCTACCAGGAGCACCGGCGGACGCGGCTGGCTTGAAGCTACCGGCAGGCCTGGAGCCGGAAACCACTCCATTCAGGCGCTCGATTTCTCGTTTAGCACGGTCCTTGTCTCGCTCCTCTTTCTCGTGATTTCGGTGCAGGTCGCGAAGGGAGCGCTTGATTGCGCCCTGATGCTTTCCGGTGGCTTCATGGTTCGCACGCTCGAGCTTGGTGTCGCGCACGTAGATTTGGCAGTGCTTGCACCAGTATTTCGGTGTCGACTTCCAGTATTCTGACATTTTCGCGGGGATGAGGAGGAGGAAGAGTAAGGAGAAAAACGACCTTGGTAAGATAGTACAGAAGGGAAGAATTGGCTGGTCGGAATGTTGAACTGGAGATTCTCGAGCTTGACCGACGTCACTTCGGCTGCCGGGCCGATGACGCTGCTGCCAGCTGGCAGATTTCGGAGGCATCCAGATCCAAGAGGCAAAGACAACAACCTAAAAACCACTAGAACGACAACAACTCAAGAAATTGTCCATACTTCGAGGCTGTCAAACAACCTTCACGTTTCTAACATCACGAAGTCGTCCCTCTGCAAAACATAACCTGATTTCCGCTGATCTGGGACGATTTATAGACCTGAGCTGCTTACTCGATTTCGTTCCCTACTGGAACGGTGATAATCATCATGATCAGACATGAATGTGTACATTTGCTCGCGCCCAGAAAGCTAGCAGCCCGACGCATCCACCTAAATAAATCTGTAGCTGTGTACCTTATTTATTTTAACCAAGTCAATCGAAGTGCAAGCATTACTTGGTCGTCATCTCCCAGGTGCCTGTCTATTAGCCACCATGGTCCCCCCTATCGACCTTGGCCATCAAAGCCCTCTCTCCTTGATCTTTCACAACACCCAGAACATCATCCCTAGCATCCCGAGGGCATAAGAATACGTAGTATCAACTCGATATCTCTCTGCGGCACCACCAATGAGCCGCCCGCCCGCGACAGTACCGCCGCCCCCAGCGCCTCCCAGCCAGGCCGGCGTGACGCTGGCGGTGACGGCCCTCGAGCCCCAGTTCACGCTGAAGGTCGAACCAGCAGAGTTGGTCTGCACCACGCTCTCCTGCGCCGCGCTCTCGGGCGCAGCAGATGCCTTGGACTCCTCCGTCCTGCTCTGCTTCGGAGCTTCTCCAGACCACGACTCCTCCTTTGGCTGTTCTCCCTCTCCTGGCTTCTTCGTCTCTCTGGTTTATGCTCCTGGGATGTAGTCTGTGTCTCGGACACGGATTGAGGCTGGACCGTGGCTTGCGATGTCGCCTCGATTTGTCCATCGCTGCTCTGGCTGACGGGCACACTCTCCGGGAGAGCCGCGGCCTGCGATGTTGCTTCGATCTGGCCATCCGTGCTCTGGCTGACGGGCACGCTCTCGGGGAGAGCTGTGGCTTGCGATGTGGCCTCGATCTGGCCCTCGCTGCTTTGACTAACCGGCACGCTCTCTGGTAAAGCAGTGGCCTGTGATGTGGCCTCGATCTGACCCTCACTACTCTGGCTAACCGGTACGCTTTCGGGTAGGGCTGTGGCCTGCGAGGTGGCCTCGATCTGGCCCTCGCTACTTTGGCTTACGGGGACACTTTGCGGTGCCGCTGTAGCTTGCGTTGTTGCTTCGATCTGGCCATCCGTGCTCTGGCTGACCGGTGCCTGTTCAGAAGCCCATGAGGTAGTAGTCTCCTGGCTCACACCCTGGGGCGCGGCAGTAGCTTCAGGTGTCGGGCACTCTGACTCATGGTGTTGAACTTGGCCTGTTCACGCCGCGAATTAGTGTATCGTACCCGCAAGATATGGGCCGGGAGTCACACTTACCATCCTCGATCTGGCACATATGGCTACTTGCGGAAGGCGCCGGTACCCCCGCAGGACTGGCCGTTGCTCCTCCGGTCTCGCCCCCGCTCGTACCGCCACCGCCGCCGCCGCAAGGCAATACGTCGATCTCGACACGGTTGCACTGCGGCGCCCAGTCGCGGTCGTATATGTTGTAGAAGCTGCCCGACGCGCAGCCCCACCATTGGGTCGAGCCCCCGAGGGCGAGGGTGCCGTTCGCACAGACGGAGAAACCGGCGGTGTATATGGCTCCGGCCTGCGGAGGGGCGTCGAACTGGAGCTGGTAGTTGGAGGCGATGTATCCCGTCCGTTGGTGCGAGTCCGTCATGATACCGTTGCTCAGCGCGGCGACGAGTAAGCCTTCGCCTGAGCAGTCATTCTGGCGCTTGTTCTCTTTCTGCAGAATCAGGCGTGTCAGCTTTTTGTTCAGGGTATGGTTCGAGCTTTAGCTTGATAGACCTACCTGGAAGGGGGAATCTCTCTTCGTCACAGGGTTCCTGACTTGGACCTCGAAGTTGCCGTTGAAGCTACCTGTGCACCCTGGTGGAGATGGTGCCGATGGTGAGATCTGTTGCGTGACACCTTGCCCAGCTGCGGAGCATATCGCGGAGAGGAAGGCGATGGACATGGTCTTCATCGCAACCGTATATGGCCTGCGACTTGCTTCGATCTGCTATCCTACTTGGGGAAGACAAGTGAGTTATAACGGGCTAACAGTTTGGAGAAGGTCCAAACATGAAACGCGTGAGATGCAACGATCGGGGGCTTTGGCTTTCACACGCTGGCCGACTTGTGGAAGCGAATGCGTATCTGGACCGAATGTTGAGAGGAAACGGGGGGAGGTTTGACCGAATCCAACAGACATCGCGGATGTTATATCTCAGTCTGAACTCATGTCAATTGTCGTCCGGACATTGCAAGTACACGAGGGCCTTCTCAGCATCTCAGCTGCAGCTTAGCGTTCCTGGGCCAGCGTCGTCGGAATCTGGGTTTGAACTCGCTCGCGTGCAGGCGGCAGATACTCCAGAAGGGAACATCGGACGTCGATGACCAAACTGAAAACATTAGACTGTCTGACACTAGGACTGATCTACAAGACCAAGACGAGACAGATAACGGACCCGTCTGCTCGTGTGTTGCATATCGACATCGTCGGGCTCTATCAGGAACAAACCCTCCGACCGCGGATGCATCTTGAGCGCCGGTGTATACGACGAGACGGGCGAGGATGACAGCTGTCAGAACCCTTCTACGCCATATAGCGAGATACACTATGCTCAGGAACAATATGTCATAGGAAAAAGGATGTTATTGCCTCTTGCCGAGAAAAGGGGCAAGGACGGCTAGAAATCGTTGACCGACTCCTACTCTGACACCATGCACGGAGTATTGCGTGGTTCTCCCCACGACAGTATGGCCATTCTTGCGTTTGAGGCTCGTACATAATCGAGGCAATGATGAATACCATGTTCTGGTCTCAGCCGGATCATTGGGGTCGGTCTCCAAGCGATGGTCAGCCGAGGACGTCCGAAGTTGCTCTGAACTGACTTCTTGAACCCCACAGGCACTGCAACAACTGGACGCATGATCGGTTTTTGACCTCAGCACAGTAAAAATAGACAACACGAGGTCGATTTGTCGTAAATTCGGTCGCCCGAGGTGAGATAGGGTGCTTGTATGCAGGTTCGTATACATCCGTCAAGATGGAGAAGTGCCCCGGTGCAGTTCGTAAAAATGCTCAAATTAACCAACCAACCCGTCTAGTATCCTCGTTACTACCATATCTCATGCAAATACCAGTAACCCAAACTTGAGGGGAATTACGTCAAACAAGGTAAGAAACCCACGTATACAGAGCCCTTGCGCCAACGAAGTAGAAATCACCGGGAAACCAACGTCCAAGGGCTTTCATTGGGGTGGATGGTAAGGTTGCTGCTGTTGCGCGGGGGTGCTGTGCGCGCTGTACGTCGTCTGCTGCTGGTATTGATCCGATGTCTGCTGCGGATACGCGCCAGTGTACGCTTGGGCGGGCTGCGTCGCGGCTGCATAAACGACAGGTTGCGGCTTCTGCTCGTAATAACTAGGGTCGTACGGCTGCTGCTGGGTCTGCACTGGCTGCTGTTGGTAGACCTGTGACGAGTACTGGTTCTGGTCCGAGTACTGGGCATATTGTTGGCTCGGCTGCTGAGGCCCGGTCATGGTCGGATCCTGATGGCCCCTCATCTCCATGTGGCCGATGTCACCGCTACTAGCAGCCTTCTTCTCCTGATGGTACATGCGGAAGGCGTGGCCGTTATAGACGAGTGTGGCGATGAAGAGAAGCCTGAGACTCACAGAACGTTAGAAAACTGGGCATTGGACTGGCGGCACTGGTTGGGCTGAAAGCATACATCTCCAGGGCACTCAGTCCAGCAACGGCACTCATCTCTGCCAGACCAGCTTTACCAGCAACAGCAAAACGTTTGCTCAGTCCGGTATTTTGCCTCTCGACAACACAATGACCCGCGTTGACAGCACTTCCGTCATCCCAGCAGTCGGCGTTCACACTGACGGTGAATGTTCCTCGTAGCGCGGCGTTGGCGCCCATGGAGGAGAGCCAGAGAATGGCCATGAAGAGATCTAGGGAGAGAATAGCCCATATATTGTACGCGTTCCGGCAGTTTGGTGCTTTCTCTGACACCAAGGCGTAGGTGACTATTATCAGGGAAAAGAGGCCCTGCACACTGTCAGTTCGGGCGATACAGGTAGAGAGATAGATTCAACATACGCAAACAAGCGCAAACACAACGGCATCCAGTGCCAAGCCATGTATGAGCAAACCAGCGAGGATCATGATTATGAAGCCAAAGAAGGCCTGGAAACCCCGCACAACGGTGCACCATACTGGAGTGTGTACCATGAACAAGCCGCCATCACCACCGGTCGTCGACGTGTAGCCGGCGGAACTCTTGAACTCGGACATCTTTTGGTTGGTACCGCACTTGCTGTTCTCTTGGTGAAAGTTGATACGGATGAGCAGCTTCGCCGTCGCAGTCCGTGTCCGATTGCGAAGAATACCTGGAAGACGAAATGCGAAATCGGGACCACGGCTAGTTTTGAGGACAATTTAAAAAGCGCCCTCCGTCGCACCAAGCGTCTAGACAAGGCGGAATCAACGCCGTATCATGCCCGATATGGTCTGGGTCGTACACTAGTACTCAGCCGCAGAATCCTGGCTCTCTCGCGGTCCAATTGACAGGACGGCGTAGCGACATCGTCACAACGCCATGCTCGCTGGCGCCAACGCCGCCAAGCAACCCTGATCTACACAGTCAAGATCTACCACTTGGTAGAGAATACAAAGTAAGGAGAGATCAGTTTCTCGCGTTGAACACGCTGCATGAGATCTATCTTCAAGTCAGCTTCTAGTTACCGACCGCATGCTCGAGAACTCACGTCTGATGCCGCCGTTGATCTGAGTCTTTCTTCCTCGTCGCGATGGTTGCTCTGTTAAGACAAAGCCCCGCCTGAGTGCTACTGCGTCGAAAACCTGATTGACATGGAATCACACAGGCTCAGCCGGGCTTGGCGCGAGGTATTGCACTGGCCTGCGCTAAGGCCTAAGCGGGATAGCCCGTGGCTTGCGCTCTCAGCCCCTGAATGTCTCGAAGTGCGTTGGACAAGGACGCCGAAGACGTGACTTCGCGATGGTGCTGAGCTGAACTGCGTTCCCCAAGAGTATGGTCATCAAAAGGACGGTGTTACTACAGAGTTGAATCAAGAGTCTGTCCCGCTTCAGGAAAGCTGCAAGTGGAGTTGCACCGCGACTGAATATGTTTCGCGATTGCACAATTTGGGGAGTGGTGTTCATCGTGACGTCACGGCGAGCATATGAGGACCAAGACAATACCATCCAAAGAAACAACATAACTGATGTGCAACGACCTCCCATAGTCCGTGGCCTCAAATATTGGTGTACTTCACTGGAACAATCTCAGACAGCAGTTACTTGAGATCACAATCTATACCGCCATGAGCTCGTGTCGCAATCCAGAAGTGGGGGGTGAGCAGCCCGTCTCGCTCGAGAGCAGAGTGCTCGAAGCCGGAGCAGCGATGACACAGGTAATATCATATCTGAAACCCCTGGTTCCATATCACCAAGTAAACGAGAGAACCTGACTGTATCATTAGGACTTCTCCCCAGTCAAGAGCATCTGCGCCCATCTAAATGCTTTTCACGCTTACGCCGATGATCCCAAGCGGTTGGTCGAGGCAAATCACTACTGCGCGCATGTCACCGACGGTACGGTCTTCCGTCTTTGACCCGGAGCATAGCAGAGCATGCTAACAACATCCCACAGACGTACGGCAGTGTATCTTGTACGACGGTCCCGGCCCAAACGCCCGCCTCATCGGCATCGAGTATATGATCACGCCCAAGCTGTACGAGGGCCTTGATGTCGAGGAGCGCAAACTGTGGCACAGCCACGTCTTCGAGGTGAAGTCGGGGATGCTGATCATGCCGCAGCCCTCTCCGTTGATGCCTCAGGCCGTGTGGGAGAAGGCGGAGAATAAAGAGATGGAGCAGGTGATCACGCTCTACGGTAAGGTATACCACCTGTGGCAGGTCGACAGAGGCGACAAGCTGCCGCTTGGCCCGCCGCAGCTCATGACCAGCTTCACGGAATGGAGCCAGTTGGACACCAAGGCGATGTATGAGCGAGATAAGCGCTTTGGCAGCGACTGGAGGCGGAAGAAAGAGATTAGGGAGTACATTGAGGAGCCTAAGATACATGAGGATGCTGATCAGACTTGGAAGAAGCCTGGAGCTGGTACTTGAACAGACACACCGGGCTATCTGCACCGGACAGCTGCGACCCAGAATATGGAAAACTTTGTCCAAAGGCTGTGTGTAGCAAAACTAGAGTTTGTCTATGCTACTCTGATGCACTATACTAGTTTGCAGAAGTATCATGGACCGCTCTTAGGGCACTCACTATTCCAGACACAATCTCCGCCGCCGCTGCCGTATCTACCATATTAGTCGGCCCAAAAACACCGATATTCATCGCACTGCCGGTCATCGACACTTCGATATCGACCGCATCCTACAAAACATATTAGCTCCGAGAAACAATTTGAAGGCACGAGAGAATAGAGCCTACCGGATATGAGTCCTTAACTGGGTTTGCTGTGAGCAACTGTTGATCTTCTGGCGACAGGCCAGAATTTGTCTGAGATTGCACCTCGATATCGTTGTCCGACACTTCGTCCAGAACGACCCCTTGTGTGTCATCCATCTCTTGAGGAACTGGAAGCGATAAGAAATTGACAAAAGAGTCAATCCTGAGGCCAGTCCAATCGAAGATCTCCCACAGTCCAACGGATATATTAGCCAGAGAGGAGATTCCATAGAGGTCGCCTTGGATGCTCTTGGCGACGGTCACGATATCGCGACTCGCCGGCCGACGAACACGGATCGGAACCAAGCTCAGGGTCGGATAGGGCAGTCGATCGAACCCGTCCATCGAGGTGCGGTTGGCAAGATAGATCCCAAACACGATATCATCTTGACCGTCTAGATTCCGAGCGAGGAACTTCGCATATGCGGCGAAGAAGAGTGCTTGTAGACTGACGCCAGATGTTGCACACTCCCTCTGAAGTTCCGCAGTATCCCCAAATGCTGCCCTCTCGAAGAGTGACGTTCTCGTGTTGGGTGAAGAAGACGAAGCGATCTGCGCTTGGAATGATGGTGTTCTGAACCCTTCGAGGTATTCCATCCAAAATGTCTTTCTAGCGCTCTGTGCTGTTTTCGAGACTTGCAAAGATAACCACTTCTTCCATATGCCGTGAGCCTGATCCGGAGCTTGCAATGTGATTCCTTGGCAGAGTTGCCGGAAATTCTCCATCAAAACAGGGAGGCTCATACCATCATACAGCGCATGATGTATCTTGAGTTTGAAGCGCCAGTAGCCATTGCTCACACGATTGGCGTTAAACGAGACGAATGGATTATGAGCACTCTCTCTGATCTCGGTGGTCAAAGAGTCTTCCCTAACCACAATAATTGCAAGCTCCGGTCGAAACCGTTGAATGACTTGTAACAAGGGAACACGTCGCGATTTCGTAGCGACGAAGAATGTCCGCAGGATCGGGTGATGTTCAACGAGTGCCAACCAAGCGGCGCGTATGGTATCGATGCCAACACTCCCTTGAAGTGAGTAAGTGAATTCCGGGAAGAACACGGCGCCGGAAGTGTTCTGCCAAACACTCAGCATGTGAACCTGCATTGCGGTCGCTGGGAGGACTTCTTCAATATCTGTTTCCGAAACTCCAGCACCGTCGAGGATGTCCGCGGCATCAACAGATTTCAGACACGCGGTGATGTTGTCCTCGCTATCCTGTACCGCTCCGTTCGCGGCCGTATCATGTTCAGAGGCGCCACTCGTACCATCGCCATTCGCTGCAGTTTTCGTCGTTGCAGTGACAGCCATCTCCTGTATAGACGCTGCACCTAGAATTTGCCGGACACTGAGAGGAATTTGTCTCTTTCGCAAAAGGGAGCTTACTTTGATCGTGCTGATGGAATCCAGACCTAGATGATAAATGGTATGCTTCTTCGAGATCGATGAGATCGGGACCCCAGAGACCTCTGAGAGAACTGCTCTTATCAGCCTCTCTGTCTCAGACCACGCAGAAGCATCCTCAACCTCACTCGGCACAGCGTCATCCGTAATCTTGGATGGGTTATCCAACAGTTCGAACGAAGGCAAGCCACAGGCGGATACTTCGCCGCCCTCGAAGGTGAGGACATCCGCGGCTGGAGAACCAATGAGATGTCCGAGCGTGACATCGAGGTGATGAATGAGTCTCACTGTCTCCTTTCTTGATAAGTGCCCGGATTTACAGGCCGCTCGCCATATAAGTTGCTCGTCGGATACCTCAACCTCCACGCAGATGGGATATTCAACCGCGGAGTCGCCCCCAACAGACGTCATCCATGGGACTTTCTTATCAAAACTGGACCCTTGAGCACGCTGTTGAATGAAGAGGGAATTGAACAATGGCCCCTTTCGTGTCCCTGCCAGCTTGAGGGCGTCTCGCAGAGGATAGTGCTGGTGGCTGCTAATATTGGTCATGTTCTCCTGCATATACCGGAGCCATGATACAATACCGCCATGCAGAATACTTCGCACGGCCACCGTGTTCATCGTCGGAAACAGGAGCTTCTCGGCCTCTTCAGTGTCCCGACCTGATAGGACAACACCGAAAGTAACGTCCAGAGATTTCGTATAAGACGCGAGGGCTGCAGCCCAGCAGGCCTGGCCAAGCACTTGAAGTGACACTGCATATCTCCGGCAGAAATCTTTGACTTTCGCAGGCGGGGTCGAGGATACCGTGTCGAGGCGATATACTTCCTCTTTTTCACCCATATTCGCGGTTCTCCTCTGCGGTATGAGCGTTGCGTGAGCACCGGCGAGGAAACCAGACCAAAATTGTTGGGCTTCCGATCTCGAGGCGGTAAAGATCCGAGCCAAGTACTCCTTGTAGGGCGATCTCGGCACATATGAGCCGTAGTAGGCAGCCTGAATATCCTGGTGAAGCAACCCAAGCGACCATCCGTCATACAGTGCATGAGCGATGGATATCATGAAATAGCGGCTTTTGCCGGCATTCAGAAGTGTCAGCTGCAATAATTGCGATCTTCCAGCTCCTTCGCAAGCCCGCTGTCTGGCGTTTTCCATAACCCGCGGAAACTCGCTCTCGTCCAGGACCGTGACTTCTTCCATAACGAAAGGCATCGACTTACTGATGACTTGACAATAGGCGGTGTCGAAGTCTGGACTGTCGATCTCCACGAAACTTGTACGCAATATCGAGGAGTTGGCGATGACTTCCTGCCAGGCTCGTAGGAGACGATCTGTATCGATGGCAGGATCTAACGCGAGGACATCGTGGTTGAAGTATCGATGGAAGTTTGACTGGATCATTTCGGCAACCATCGAGTCTTGGAGCGGAGTCACGGGCAAGACATCCTCAGTATCGTGGAGATCGAAGTCGACGCGGGAAAGGAATTTCTTCAGTGACTCAGAAATAGAGTCAATTGACTGCGTATCGTCGCTGTTATCGTCGGCGTTCGAGTTCCCCTGTTGAAGCCGCTGGACAATAGTGTAGATCGCTCCCTCTCTCATCAGTTGACTGCTGGAAATATGAATCCCGTGGCTGCGTAACCTTGCCGACAGCTTGATAAGATCGATGCTGTCTAGACCAAGCTCTAGCAAACTTGTGGTGGCGGTAATGCTGTCCGCTGGCACGTCCGCCAGAGAAGCGATCTCGTCCCGAATGGCAAGGGCCGTCTTGGTCCAATTAAATGAATCCAAGGTCTGAATTGCCGGTTCATGAAACTCCTTTTCGTTCTTGTCGACCTTCGACCTATGGTCCGATGCCAAGGGAATCGGGAGCTCCGGTGTACGTACAGATCGCAGGGCTGCCTCAACCTGGTCAAGAAGGCCTGACAACGTATTCATATCTGCAATACCTGACTTCGTAACCAGCTGCAACTGCAGATGGCTGTCTGATGTCAGCGTTGCCTCGAAGGCGAGAGCATAATCCGGGTTCGGCGGTGACTCGAGGGGTGTCCATAGCTGGTCCCCGGCGGGCTTATCGACTGCCCTCTGAAACGAGAAGAGTGTATCAAAGAGTGGTTTTCCACCCGAGCACCACTTTTGTACATCTCGGAGAGCGACATGTTGGAATGGTATGATTGACACGTTGAAGTCGTGGCACTGCTTGATCAGCGAAGCCCACGTCACGCCCGGTGCTAGCGGAGGATGAAATGCGATAGTGTTAAAAAGGGGCCCAATTACACCATCAGCACCCTCGAGATCGATGGATCGGCCGGAGATCACAACCCCAATCGTGACGTTCTCCAAGAATTGATGATAGACGGAGATCCAGACAGCTTGAAGGATAGCTTGATGCGTAACTCCAAGTGCCAATCGAAGGCTCTCCAGGTCTCCCACCGACACAACACGGTCGCAGGTGAGGCTTTCGCTCGATGGCCGTGTGCAAATCAAGGGGAAATTCTGATGTGAAGCTGATTTGAGATGCTCAACCCAAAAGCTCTTGGAATCGGTGTAGCCTCTTAGCGGCCCGTGGACCAGAGCCTCGAGGTAGCTGGGCCCAGACGTCGAGACTGGGAGCTCCAAATAGTAAGCTCGCAATCGGTCCAGCATGATACCCAGGCTTATCGCATCGTAGATGCCATGGGAAATGTTGACGACCATGTATCTGGTATCCTCACCAATACTGATCGTCATGATGTCCAATGGTTGCTTGACATGAACATCGTTCCTTTCAATCCACCGCCGTTGCTTCTCCTCAACCAATGTCTCAAGATCATTCTCACTGGCGAGGCAGAGCTCCGTCCAAGGGATGTTCGTGACCTTGGTGACGACTTGGATATACCCATCTGTAGTCCTTACGAAGCGAGTTCGGAGAACTGAGCAAGACTCCACCAGCTTCGTCCATGCTTTCCGTAATTGTATGCTAGAGACTTGACTCGACAACCTGTACTTGAACGTGTTAAAGTAGGCCCCTGCGGTGACTGGCATCCTTGAGCGAGAGATCATTCCCTCCTGGAGGGGTGAGCACGGGGCAATATACTCGATGCTCGCAGCATCAAGATCTAGCTCTTTCTCCACCAGTGCCCTGTACTTGTGTTGACAGGCCTGTATAAGTTGCTTAGCAGCTAGCGTATCCTTCTTCCCGGCCGATATATGCTTTTGAGACAGCTGCGATGCCAGGTCGCCCAGTCTAGGGTGCGTCAAGACGAGAGATGGACTGGCTTGGGCGAAGCCTGCCCGCTTCAAGGCCGTTGAGAATCGCATGACGGAGATCGAGTCGATCCCGCAATCGTAAATTGTTGTGCTAGAGTCAAATTCCCGTGCCGGAACGCTACTGATAGCACACAAGATTCGGAGCACTTCTCGTCCGACCTCACCTAAGCCCTTGGAAGTTTCCGAGGTGGGCTTCATGAGTGACATGAGCCGAGTATGATCCATGTCAACGAACAACTTCTGAAGCTTCCTGGTCTCGGCCTTGTTGTTGGATGATAGCGGCATGAACGGGAGCACCAACACATAGGTGGGAACCATATAAGCGGGGAGCCTGGCTCGACATGCAGCTTGGGCTCGCTGTGAGAGTTCGGAAGCTTCCGGACTGTTGAGAACCTGGAGATCTTGTGCTTGACTGACGTTCTTTCCTGTGCTAACGAATGCCACAAGAATATCTTTACGCTGCTTTTCGTTTCGAACAACGAGCGTAGCAACGTCAGACACGGCCGGAACTCCAGATCTGATCGTGTGGTTGATCTCGCCAAGTTCGAGGCGCTGCCCACGCAGCTT
This sequence comes from Coniochaeta sp. PK30-01, assembly GCA_023628855.1. NCBI lineage: Eukaryota > Fungi > Ascomycota > Sordariomycetes > Coniochaetales > Coniochaetaceae > Coniochaeta > Coniochaeta sp. PK30-01. Next base: position 77,744 of record JAMAJW010000028.1, on the reverse strand, counting down.
GACCTGATCATCAGCGCGGCCGAGGAAGTCGAAACATCCGTCGTGGAGAATTCGTACAAGGTCGCCGGTACGATAGACTCGCTCATTGAACCGTTTTAGCGTCGGAAATCTCTCTGCTGTCAGATCGACCCTGCCAAGATAGCCTTTGCCAACGAGCTTGCCGGATACACATAGCTCTCCTATGCCACCTCTGAGGACAGGAGTCTCGGTGCCTGGCTTGAGCACATATGTTCCAACATTAATGAACTGCTTTCCGATGTTAGACGGCCTGCCATTCTGGGGCACTCTGGAATATGTCGTGACACCTATGGTCGCTTCTGTCGGACCATATGCATTGTAAATGACAGACTTTGAGCCCCATGCATCTAGTATTTCCTGCTTCAGCTGCTCACCGCCAGTGATGAAGACTCCTCTTGTGAGGCTGGGGACTTCGTCCGGATGTATAAGGCGCGCGAGACTTGGAGTAAGGTCGATATGTGTGATATCCAGTCGTGAGATGGTTCCAGCAAGATCTTCCAGAATAAGGTCTCGTGGCGCTCCCGTCAATGTTATGCCGACAGACCAGCTCCAATATTGTTCCAGGACCGCAACGTCAAAATGGAAGGATGCAAACTGCAGCCACTTCGAGGTCTCATCCCAATGACCAGCAAACAATCTTTGGAATGCTAGCATAGCCTGGACAGCATTCTCATGCGTAATCTCGCAGCCTTTTGGCGTTCCAGTTGTCCCTGACGTGTAGAGGCAATAGCATGTATGCTGAGGAGTGAGTCTCGGTTCCAATATGACTGGATCGCTATCTTGCTTCGATAGTAAAGCTTCGTCAATAACGATGAGTGGAATACCTGTTGAGAACCCAAGTTTCTTGTCCATATCGCTTGACGTAAGCAGCACTGACGCTCCCGAGTCCTTCAGGATGAACTCTTTTCGAGACGGCGGCGATCCAGGATCGAGAGCGACAAAAGCACACCCGGCTTTCAAGGCACCAAGAATGGAGAAGAACGCCTCTGGGCACTTGTCGAAGTGGACTGCGACAGTTTCCCCTGTTCTGACGTGGGGCTGTAGCATTCTCGCCACTCGATTTCCGTTCTCGTCAAGTGATCGGTATGACCACGTCTTGCTGACAGGGCGAGCTTCATGAAAACCAGTGACAAACTCCAGTGCTGTTTTATTGGGAGCCTTGAGTGCTTGTGATTCGACAAACTGGTGAAGAAAGTCCTCCTTGCAATAGACCTCCGGTTCTTCGGCGGGCGTACACGAAAACAGACCAGGAACACGCGGAAAAACATCGTCTTCGTAGCCATCCGGGCGGAAAGCTAGGTCGCAGAATATGGCGTCAAGTTGTTCGAGGATCAATCTGGCATGTTCTATCGGAACGACATCGCTGAATGAAGTGATTGTGTAGACCAGGCTGTCTGTTGAGCTCGGCTCAACCTCGATCGAGACTGGATAGTCCACTGTTCCTTGGTCATTTACGATCTTCCATGGAAGTGAAGTGTCAGATGAGCGTGCCAGCTTCTGGTAGACTAGCAGAGTGTCAAATACTCGGCCCTCTGGATATCCAAGCCATCTCTGGATCTTGTTCAGTGGGGTATGCTGGTTCCGGTAGACATGGCTACTGTAATCCAGCATTGCTTGAAGTAGTTTCCTGTTGGAAGAGTCGTTGAGTGAGATGACAGGGATGGTCGATATGCAAGGGAAGACAGCGTCTTGTGTTGCCTCAGAGTTGCGCCCAGACAATACCACGCCAAAAGTTACGGAAGGCTCTCCCAGATACGACGATAGGAGCCTGGTCCACGCAGCCTGAAGAGCTGCTTGGACTGTAATTCCTGAGGCCCCGAGCGACTGTTCGATATTCGTGAATTTGTGGTTGCTGACCTTCGACTCGATCAGGACCGTTCTATCGTCTATCCTCAGCGGTGTCAATGTCGGAAACTGATTGATAACCACCCGATCAGACTGAGCTTTCCAGAACGCTTCTTGTTTGTTCTGTCGCATGCCCTGCATGATAATATCGTGGACCACGTCCTCGGTCGCGGGAGCCGGGGAAAGAAGCTCTCCTTGAAGGACCTGAGCAAGATCCTCCAGCATCTTTTTTAGGGACTGCGCATCGTATAGGGCGTGATGAATGGCTAAGTGCATCATCGTGCAGCCATCGTGTTCAACGCATACCACGCGCCATAGAGGAGTCTGAAGATTGTCGAGGACCTCATCGGCCATGTCCAGACGCCACTTGTCAGTACTCCAGCGTAGCGCACGTTCGTGGTCGACTAGCGAAACTGGTTCCCCTGTAGCGGATGTCTTGTATTGGACCATTGCGTAGGGGAAGTCGGCATCGTCAACTGAGATGAAACCAGTTCTGAGCATGGCATGCGAGTCCGAGATTTTCGCCCAAGCCTTCCTCAACATCTGGAGGTCGACGTCTTTTCCTAATTGGAAGTCGATGTAGTTGAAATAGTCGTGCCCTTTTGACTGAATGAATTGAACAATCATCCCTGCTTGCAACCAAGTGCAGGGTAGCAATGTATCAACCGAGTCCTTGGAGATTCCGTGCAGTCCGAGTTGGCCCTCCGCCCGCCTTCGGTAAGTAGCGAAATTATACTGATAAAGCTGAGTCGATGTGTCGGCCTGCTTCGTCGCTCTCTTCGCCAGGTTCGCACAAGTCTTGTGCTCTACCACGTCACTTGCCGACATGGGCATGCCCTGCTTTCGAAGAAGAGATGCGATTTGAACGGCGTTGATACTGTCCAGCCCGAGCTGGTATATAGTTGTCGTCCGTCGAATGTTTCGCTCTGGGACGGAAGACAACTTTGCCAATACTGCCCGAATGCGTGATTCAACATCTGACCAAATCTCCTCATTCTGTCCTGTTACGACTTCGGTGACAATGCGTGACTTTCTTTGTAGGTCAAGCTCCGACAGCTTTGAGGCAATCGAAGGTGGAAGAGATGACGGTGTAGGGCATTGTGACGAGGGATATTTCAAGCACGCGCTCATGCAATGTTGAAGTAAGTCCAAAATAAAGTCTATGAAAGGTTTGGAAATGCGAGAACTAAGAAGTCAGCTTAAATTCATAGGACAGCTGGGAAGTCAGATGTTACTTACCGCTCGTAATGCAGCTGAACGACAAGGGCGTCATGTAGGGTATCGGGTCTGAATTCGCAAACAAGGGGTATCTGCTGAATCATTAGATTTCGCTATCTGCTGGAGATAGAGGAATACTCACATCCATCTCGCCGTCGTCTCGCTCCAAACTCCATAATCTATGGTCGAGTCTTCGCGCTGGTTGCTGTAAAATGAGAAGCGTATCAAACAAACGCTTCACTTCGAGGGGGAATGCCAAGGACTGTATGCGCCGCAAGGGTGTGAACTGATGTTGAAGGACCTGTGGATTCAGGGCACTGAGAGCCTTGATCAGGTCCATATTCTGCCTGATGTTGGAAAAACTCGCCCGGATGGGCACGGTGTTGAAACAAGGAGCAATCAGCTTCTCGATACCCTCAACATCCACAGAACGACAACTGACCACGTTGCCAAAACAAATATCTTCGACATCAAGGATTGTTGTCAAAACTAAACTCCAAGCTGCTTGGCATATGGACAGAAGCGAGCAACCAAGATTCCTCGTCTTCTCAGATATATCGCTGAGTGTGATGTTGATATGGGTTGAAAGGATGTCATGGGTTTTGCTCGTATTTTCCGTAGCCGGGCCACTGCTTGTTGGCAGTTCAAGGGGGCTGAAGTCCCGGAGCTGTTCTTTCCAGAAGTCGTTAGAAGTAGGCGAGTCCGCTAACATGGCTCTCAAAAACGGTTCGACAGCGGGGGGTGGCTCGAGAGTTATGCCAGCTGCGAGCTGTTCAACCTCGTGAAGAAGCAGTTCGATGGCAATCCCATCGTAAAGTGCGTGGTGGCAGACGAATGAAAAATAGACTTCCTCACTCTGGCGAATAATAGCGAAAGAAATAGGAGGCTCCCAAGAGTCCACGGCGTCGGTGTGCCTAGCCAAGTGTTGTAAGACGCAGTCATCGAGATTTCCTTGCCACTCGTCGAAGTCAAGCCAAGTTGGCTGCCATCCGCGCAAGACAACCTGAGCAAATGCATGCTGCGGCAGTTCCGTTGCTGCAAAGCAAGTTCGAAGAATCTGTTGTCTTTCACACATCGTAGCCCAATAACCTCGCATTGCGACTGGGTCGGTATGGAGTCGAAACAGCATATTGTTAAGGTAAGACTTCCCACTCGCTGAGGCTGCCAGCATTGCTTCCTGTAGGGGAGTGCAAGGAAGCAGAGCCTCAACGGCCTTTCCCTGTAAGTGGCACTTTGACTTCACACTTTCGACCCATTCTCTAGGGAAAATGTCCAAACTGATTCTATCCCGCTCCTCATCGGGTCTTAGATCGTTAAGTGCCTGTGCCAGACGAGCGACACATGAATTCTGCAAAATGAGAGATATAGGGACCCGGCGACCGAAACTTTTCTGGAGTCGTGTTGACAGGCTAATCGCTGATATAGAATCCAGGCCGAAGCTGACCAGCGGTGTCCACCTGTTAACGTTCAGGCCCTCTGTGGAGAGAACTGTCGAAATGATGTTTGCGATATCCTTTTCGACATCATTCCATTCTCCGTCATCCTGGTCCGCCTGAATCTTCGAAGCTGTCGATTCCAGGTAGCTGTGCTCCAGGTTATGGAAAGCATCGATAAACCATGCTCTATTGAGCTTACCGGATGCCGTCAGGGGTAGTTTGGAAACGGGTATCAGATAGGAGGGAACCATATAGCTCGGAAGCTTTGACAACAAGAGTCGAAATATCGAATCAGTGATCTCTTTTATGCGGTCATCAAGAGGAACGGCCTTGGACCCGGCGATGTCGGCAAAGCCTTGCGGAACGTAAAAGGACGCAAGTTGCATAGCCGATCGATTTTCGCAGTTGACCAGCAGCGTAAAACAGTCCGAAATGATGTTTGATTGGCGAATGATGGCGTTGATCTCGCTAAGCTCGACTCGCTGGCCGCGTAACTTGATCTGGTCGTCCATTCTTCCAGTTATCACCAGCGAACCATCGGGCAACATTCTACCGAGATCACCAGAGCGGTACAGGCGGCCAAAATTGGGATGTTCGATGAACTTGGCTGCTGTGAGCTCCGGCATGTTGAGATACCCCTGAGCGACCTGGTCGCCACCGAAGCACAGTTCTCCCAAGCATCCCCGAGGAACAGCCTCAACACCATTCTGAAAGAGGACCACTGTCGAAGTATTCTCAAACGAGTAGCCTAGGTGTCGGATAACATCATTTGGGCCCATTTTCTTGACAGTACAGATATTTGTAGTTTCTGAAGGTCCGTAACCCTGGTACAGCTGCCGCCACCAACGCTTAGCGACCTTGTCGGTCATAGGTTCGCCCGACGTGACCAGAAACTCGACTGTTGGAACCGTGTTGGGGTCGATCAGGGATGCAACAGTTGGTGTCATGCTCAAATGAGTGACTTGCAAGTTCCTTATGGAACGCTCAACGTCTTCGAAAAGAGTGTCGTTGGTGGCGGAGCACAGGGTCATGCCTTGTGTCCAGGCAAAGAACATCTCAAACACAGAGACGTCAAATGCTTGCGAGCATGACTGGAGGAGCCTCGAGCTATCTTTGACTGGGTATATCTTGGAAAGCACGTCGATGTTGCTGGTAACGTTGAGCTGCGTAACGCAAACTCCCTTGGGCACACCTGTGCTTCCGGATGTGTAGACGACGACCGCGATTCGGGCTGGATCAGCAGGTATGTTGAGATTGCTATCATCAATGTGTTGAAGATCCGTTCGATCTAGGTTCACGATTTGAAACTCCTGACCTTGGATTTGGGAAAGCTTTGCCGAAGCCGAGTTATCAGTCAAGCACAGTCTCACATCGGCCCGTCCGTGTATAACTTCAATTCGTCCCAGTGGCGTACTGGGTAAAAGTGGTAAATATGAGCATCCCGCTTTGACGATACCGAGAATTCCAGCATATAACAAGACCGACTTTTCCATAACGATGGATACCACGTCGCCAGTCGAGCAGCCAGATGATCGGATGTGCCGTGCGATCTTGTTTGCCATAGAGTTGAACTCGCGATATGACACGTACTCTCCTTCAATAGAGTCGTCAGTAATGCGATTTGCGAAGCAAATAGCTGTCTTATCAGCTACGCGTGATGCCACATTCTCGACCGCGAGTGCTAAGTCTGGAGTTCCGGTGAACGACTGCGGTTCAAGATTGTATGTTGACAAGAGTTGTTGAGGGAACACATCTCTTGTGGTCCAAAGCTCAGACTCAATGTTTTCCAGCATATGCCGAGCAACGCATTGAAACTCTTCGGCGAGCATGGTGATGTGATCGCCTGAAAATGCGTCCGTATGATAAGTTAGTGTGCACTCATAATGGCCTCGTTTCGGCTCAAGCTCTACCAGAAGCTTTGTCTCGAGATAATCCAAATGAGCCACCTCTCTGATGTCGTCTTTGTACGTCCGCGTACTGTAGAGAGATTCTTGGTAGACGAAAAGAACATCGTAGAGCGATTGCCCAGGTAAAATCCCCGCTGACTTCTTGATCTCTGCCAGCGGTAAGGAGGCGTGAGACAAAGCAGACCGATTACAGGCCTGTATGCTCTCCAAAAGGTCCTTGGTAGTGCGTGTTTGTGAGAGATTAGTTCGTAGGGGCAGGGTTGTGATACAGGGCCCCATCACATGTTCGATCCCAGCGACAGGGATAGTTCTGCCCGACGTAACGAACCCGGTGACGATGTCCTCATCTCCTATAATAGAGCTCCAGAGCCATGCTAGAGCGGCCTGAAAAAGCACTTGAGGGCTGCATTCAATCTCCTGAAGTGTCTGCTTTACTGAATGTGGCTCGAAAGCAAGACTTGTGACTCGTGACTCGACCCGGCTTCGAGGAGGAGGAACATCCAGGAGATTGGGAAATGGATTTGGTTGAAAGCTAGCTAGGCTCTCTGCCCAGAATCCCCTGGCAACATCACACTGCTCGTCAAATGTCCTCGACTGACAATAATCAGCCACCTCACGGAATTGAGGACGTGGCTCCAGCTGGTTTCCCTTTGAGAGTGCATTCATATCTGCAAGTAAAAGATCCGACGTCCAGCCATCATAGAGCGAGTGGTGAATATGTAATAAGACGCGGATTTCTGACTCCACTGCACAGATCTGCACACGAAGTGGGTGGAGAAAGTCCTCTTCAGTTGTCATACTGAAGTCTCTGAGTAGCTGTTCTTGTATCGATGTCGGGATTGCTGAAGGATCCCTCCAAATGATCTGAACAAATTTCCCTGCATGAAGAGCAAAGCCAGTTCGAAAGATGCTGTTCCTCTTGAAAAGCTCTGCTATCCATGAACGTACTGTGGTGGTATTGTGCTGTCCTGCAACACTCCACTCCACCCAATTGCAATATGCTTGGCGATTTGAGATCGTTTCGCCGAGCATGGCAGACTGGAGCGCGGTACATGGTAATACGTCTTCAACATCATCAAGACGGGTGTGGAGGATAGCGATCGAGTCGATATCGATGTCTTGAGAAAAGCTGCCCCCATTTAATGTTGGGTGAGATTGAGAAGATACATCGTCCCGCCCACGAATGATGAACTGTTGTAGGTGAGAGATTGATCGCGATTTGATAACATCGACTGCGCTGAGTTGGAATCCGGCTTGCCGAAGTGCAGAAGTAAACTTTATTGCCACAAGTGAGTCCATTCCAGCGCCTACAAGGTTTGTAGACGGTCGGATCTCACGCTCCAGAACCTGTCCAGCCAACTGGCATAGCGTCTGTTCTGTCGCATTATCGAAGCTGGTGAGACTTTGCGGTTGCTCTTCCTGTCGTATGGAGTAGTCAGAGATCAATTTCCTGCGGTTGATTTTGCCAGAAGGTAGTATCGGAAAATCCGTGTAAGTCACAATATCTCCTGGGACCATAAAGCTCGGTAGCCATCCTTCGCACGTATGTCTGATTTCGGAATCCATGTTGTCTAAGGCGTCGACGGCGCAGAAGAGTACAAGTATGCCTGCGATGACGGCGGCCATTGCGCCATGACAGCCGGGGGTCCGCAAAGCCACTTGCTCGATCTCACCCAGCTCTATCCTTTGACCGCGAAGCTTGACTTGTCCGCCTCCGATGCGGCCAAGACACTCTATCGTGCCATCGGCTAAGATCCTTGCCTTGTCAAGAGTTCTGTAGAGAGGTCCGTACGGGCTGTCGATAAATGACAAGGAAGTTGTCTCCGGTCTGTTGATGTAACCACTTGCTAGTTGATAGCCACCAACAGCAAGCTCACCCACTTCTCCCACAGCTAACACGCGCGGTGTCTTGTTTGCAGTAGTATCGCCCTCTGGGATGTTGAGGATAAATGCGGAGACGGTGTCGAGAGGAATGCCAATGTTACCAACACTCGCATCCTTCGCGAGTGCAGGCTGCAACGTACAATGTATGGCTGCTTCAGTCGGCCCGTACATAGCCCATAGCATACTCGGCTGGCCATCGCCGCCGCCGAACTCATTGATGACCGGCTTGGTCAGCATCTCGCCGATTGTAAGAAGTAATTTGAGACAGGGTGCATTCTCCCGCTTACGCAGAAGGCTACCAGCCACTGAGGGAGTCAGCTCGCAAGCATCGATATACATGGTACGAATCACGAGTGGTAAGTCGTCGAGCATCCTTGCACGATCACAGGATATCAGAGTGCTGCCTCGGAATAGGGGGAAGAACATCTCGAAAACGGATACGTCGAAGGTCGGGGCAGCAAACTGCAAAAATCTCGAGAACTGAGGGATGTGGCGGTCGTGTGCCAACAAACTCTGTGTTGCAGCTTCATGAGAGACTCCCACGCCCTTTGGAGTTCCTGTTGACCCTGATGTATACATCACGTAGGCCAAGTCTTTTGGTTTCGGCTTGCGTGGCCTGGACTGCGCGGACACCTCCTGAGATGACAACTCATCCAGCAGCAACACAACCAAGGAATCATCGGCTGGTATCGCAGAAGCGTATTTTGACGTTGTGATAACAATGGTTGCGGCCACATCCTTGAGAATGAACTTGACACGTTCGAGGGGTGCATCGAGGTTCACAGGGCAGAAGGCTCCTCCAGCCTTCAAAATCGCCAGGATTGCAACATAAAGACTCGGGTGCTGTGGAGCCAGAATCGGGACGACAAATCGGTCGTCGTCCCATTGTTGTTGCTGTTGTCGTATTCTCGAGAGCTTCTGTGCTAGACTGTCGGAGAGACCATGGAGGTCCTCGTATGAAATTGTCGACCGATCTCCATCGGCTGACATATACTCGATGGCTGCATTTTCAGCATTTTCAGCATTTCCGGAGTGTCGAACCAGCTCCTGTAGATATTCTGGTCCAGGTAATCGAGTTGGTGGGTGGTTTAATACAGCCAAAGGAGCGGCAGTTTCGCTCCCGGGGGCTTCCCTCATGTTCTAGACGCTGGTGAGAATCGAGATTCGCGAGTGCAAATCGAATCGATCGTCCAACGGTCCGTTCCGGCGGGATATAAAAGTAACCGGGAAAGGCAAGGTAATGTAAGGTAGGGAAGGTACCTTACAGACAGGAGGAGTCAAGAGACCTCACGGGCCAATAATGTGACTCGCCAGGACGCTGTACCGTCTTTTTAGGGACGTAACTGATGTCGTTCTGACTCTTAGTGCGTGTGAGGGGGTGCCGCCAAACAAATGCGAAGCAGAAATTGGGGGCGCGTGGTTGGCCAACACCCCACGATGGAGACGAGTTGAATGACCAAGATTTGTTTGTAACATCAAGCCATTGGATGACTCCACGTCCTCTTGTCGATGTTGGGAAGAAAAGGTGGACACCTGTCTCAACTCGCCAAAAAACCCAACTCAAGGGAGCTGCTAATCGCGCTTCCCGCTATTATAGTCGCTGGAGGGAAGGAGGCATCTGCCTTCTATACAGCTACTGATGCAGTGACGGGTTAAGCACTGCACCGCTTGGGTAACTCCCAGCCCTCACTAGCTGGAAGGCCTGTTCCATTGAATGCTACGATGATAGGTTCCTCTCTGGCTGAATGACTCGTTGGCTGCATGATCTGGGTTGAGTTCGCCTTCAGGTTCGGCGCGACTGTCGGTGAGCCGACGGAAGTCCGAGAAGGAGCCATATCCTTATGCCGATTCCAAGATCGATCATCGTGGGTATCTCTTCTCATGGTGAGATGGTGGCGCTAAAAAAGAAAAAGTTTACGTGATTGCGTCATGGCCAGTTATTAGGATTAACATCTGATGATCAGTAGGCGCCTAAGCGGAGTCCAAGACGCTTCTTGAGAGGCCAAGTGTGCGCACCCTGATTAGGCACCTTGCGAGAGTCCCCGATACTCGGAACTAATCGTACACTGCATGTTGCGCCTGAGATACTGAGATTCCTGTCGTCCAGGACAGCAATACTTGTGAGATGGGTCAAGTTTATCGCCGACAACTGACTGAGATCTGTGTGAACTGTAAAATATTTTATCGAAACTATGCTAATAGCTTTTTCTCTACACTTCAAAATATCAAAACATAGTATAAGTCCCTCTAATATTATCATCCTAAGCCAACCACGGATGCCGTTGAGAGGTGCGCGCACTGTTTACTGGCTATCTTAGTTTGCCTCCTGGGACGCCTCCTGGCCAAAAATCGACTCAACAATCTCCCCTGACCGTGTCGCCAACACGGAGAGAAGTGTATCACTAAGCTGCAAAATTATTAGTCCTGTAGTTCGCAATAACCAATGTGGTGATGACTTACGCCGTGAGTGCCTTCGCAACAGCCTTGGAGCCAGACTCCGGAGCCAGGGGCGACCGCTCCCTTCGAGAAGCGGACGCCGTAGTCGCGTCCAACTTCGAGGACTCTGGTGCTAGGGATCGAGTCCTTACTTCCACTGTCAACCTTGACGTGCCATTTGTCGCCGATGGGCTCTGACTCCTCGTGGCTTTCTGGCAGAAGAGGCCACGCATCTCTCAGCATCTCCAGGTGAGCGTTCCTCTGGTATCCGGTGGCGGCAATAATCAAATCCACTTCCAGCACCTCCTCCTCACCCTCATATCCGGTGGCGTCAAAGTCATCATCACCTGGAGGTGCTTGGCAGACCTTGATTTGCAGGCCGTCAGGAACCTCACTGACGTTCAATATCCGTCTACCTCCCATAATGCGGTGCGGCCATTGCTTCTCGTCGGGGCCGATCTCTCTTCTTTGGTCGTACATCTTCTCAAATAGATGCTCGATAAGTTCCAGGCGAACAACACCGTAGTTAGTGGCCTTGGCGTCGGAAATCAAATCACGCCGGTACTTTGAGGAGCGAGGGTACAAAGAGTCGATAAATGCCGGATTAAAGATAGAGTTTACACTAGGAGCGACGCGTTAGCTGTTTGAAACGATATAATCTCGAATATGTTCATGTGTACTCACAATGGAGAATCGTCGCTCGGCTTGAGAAACTCTGAGCGCATGATGAGCGACGTCTTCGAGTTGGGATATAAAGTCTGAATATTGTTGAAGATCTCGGCTGCGCTCTGACCCGCACCGACGACAGCGACCCGATAGGGGGCAGTGTTGTCAGTCAGGAGCTTTGGGATCGTATGGGCGTATTGAGACGAATGAACTACTCTTGGGCTACCTGCTGGCAGACATTTCGCAATCGATGGCTGACCACCAATGGCGACAAGAACGTTCCGGGCAAGATGAGTCGATACTTGTCCCGTCTTTGTGTTCCTCGAGGTGACTTCGAACGTCTTCAAGGGGCCGTCGCTGCTTGTGACAGGGCGCACAGAGATAACCTCTGTCTGGTATCGGACCACGTCCCCGAAGTGGCTCGCACACCACCGCAGGTAGTCCTCGTACTCTGTGCGAGCGGGCAAGAAAGTGCTGAGGTTTATGAAGTCGATAAGACGGCCCTCCTCGTGAATATAGTTCAAAAACGTAAACCGCGAGCGAGGATCACGCAGACTGGCAAGATCCTTGAGGAAGGAGATCTGCATCTTTGCCCCAGGAAGCAGCATGCCAGCGTGCCAGTGGAACTGGGCCTGCCTCTCGAGGAACAGGACACGAGGAGACTCTTTGAGAGTCCCAGCCTCCAGAGAGTCATGGAGGGCAACGGCCACGGCCAAGCTCGCAGGCCCAAAGCCGATGCACAGGAGGTCATGGACCGACTCTGGGTCTGCAGGCTTGATCAGATGAGGCGTCTTCTTGTGGCGAGTACCGGGCGTTCCATTGTGAGTTCCATTAGAAGTAGAGATGCCGTTGCTTGTGCTCGTTCCGTTAACACCGCCGTTGACGCCGTTCGCGTATGTATCCCCGTGCAACCCGTTGCCGTTCGACAGGCGACTGTCGTCGACGCTATGTGGCAACATTTCCGATTCTTCCAAAAGTTCTCCCTGTGGCGATAAAGATCACAGCTTGTACCCCAGCTTCTGGATCGAGATCGAGATAGCTCTTGAGGACAGCAGGTACTGGTATGCGAACAGGTACGGGTGTTGTGTGAGGCGCGACTGGGCACTATTTGTCGTTCAAGGCGTAGATGGTGTCATATGTGAAATCCCCTCTGTGCGACAAATAAAGACAGGACAGTAGGAGTAAAAAGGAGAGACAAAATGGCTTGGAAAACAGGGGACCTGTGAAAGTTTATGTTCCGGAGAGATCAAGACATATAAGCAAAGATCGATGAGACCACTCCGGAATGTCTGTCGTTGACAACCGGAATGATCAAGTGTCGAGGTACCGATACACGTAAATGGCCGTCATGATTGTGGCACTACCGGCAAAGCACGTTGCTGCGGCTTCGCGTGGGTGGGGAGTCGGGAGCACGCTAGCAGTGTAGACCGCCTGGGAAGGAAAATGCACTACGTAAGAGATGCATCCGCCCATCTCTCTTGGTGCTGACTGCCTTAGTTTGTGCGACCTCTGGAAAGCGGCAACTCTGGCAAAACGTGTTTACTGTCAAATGTGCCTGGCGCATGGCTTGATGTCTCTACCATCGGATGCAGGCAGCGATCACAAAATGCTCATCGCGACATGGCTGCATTAGTTTACATGCCGACCGAGTGACAACCTGCAGATGCGCTTCACGATGAGATATTTCATTCCCCGGTCGAGGTGGGGCCTTAACCCCACCATGGCGCGAGATCAATTTTATCTTTTGATCTGATAAGATGGCCAAGCATCAGTGGAGCCATCTCGGACAGCTCACTGGGCAGCTCGCGCACCGAACATCGACGCATCCTGGACCTTCAAGCTGTCAAGATTTCAAGCACCGAGCTCCGACCAGTGGACGCACTACGGTGGTACTACGCTAGAAGACCCTCTCGGTGATCGCTGGACGGTGAGCTGGGTCGAAGAATACTACAGTACGCGTGGAATGCGGCAAGTCTCTCCTTCGCCGATGAGAACCTCGAGACACCGTACACACTGATCCAGCTCCTATCACTGGCTTGTCCGAGCTGTTCCTCATCTCAGTCAGTCCCATCTGACACCAGGCACTCCCGCGCACCGTCCCGCTCACATGTGTCTCGGCAGGGCAGAAAGAACCACAGGTACGGGAACAGCCCTCCTCCGCTCCGCAACGGTTGAGAAAAAAACTTCCCAATGCTTCAAGAGCCAGTGCCCCTTGATCCGTCCCGCATGCCACGTTCTCTTGCCAAGCGCCTCCCTAGACCTAATAGAGACCAAAGCCCGGTCTATGTACCGGTACCTGCACCATGGCGACAACGTCTGCCCGAGAATTTTCAAGTCTGCGTCGACGCGCATGCATATTGGCGTGGGGAACGAGGCTCTTGGCAGAGAGATGGCTCCATTATCTGATCATCTGATAAGATAATTGATCCCCATCGCCCAATCACCGCGTTTCTCTCACGTTGCTACAGGCGAAACTCGGAAGCTGAACCATGGAGACCGCCAGCATCTTGAAACCTCGTTTTTTCCCAGCGAGCCAATCGAACCTGTCAATTCCAGGTACGGGATCCTCTCCGAGGTCGGGATGCTATTGACTCTGGTCGGCTGCTGTCGCGTTACGATGCAAATAATCGCGCAATCCATATCCATCAGCTTCGAGCTTTCGGCCCCCTGTGGGTTTGACAGCCAGGACAGCATCGCACAACATCAGATCTCGGTGGAAACATTCTCGCGGAAATGGCCGGTGTACTCACTCACTCGTGCCATCTCATACGAGAGAACAGGCGGTGACAATGGGAGAGCGGTGCACTTACTGATCAGAAACACTCGTCTTTGCTCTTGACTGTCCGGACCCAGGGAGCCAGTCACTGGTTGAGCCACTTTGGGAAGTGGTAGCTCAACTTCGCGAGCCGGTGATCCGTGGTCAATGATATCGTACCGCCGGTCTACGGGTCTTAGCCGGCCGGGACTCGACGTATGTCAGATCTGCGGTCCGAAACAGGGGTGCCGACACGCTGACCGGCCACATTACTATCGAACGAACCCGGAGAAATGGGCACCCCCCGACCGGGACCGGCCCGCTAGCAAACGCTTGCAAGCTGCCGGGGTGGGCCAACGGCCCGTCCGAAGCCCAACGTCGTTCAACGTCGAGACGGAAGCACCACCCCCCCGGCGGCCGAAAGTGGCTTGCATTGCGGTCGACCGCTCGACTTAGACCGTTGAACCATTGAAACACTCTCCGGCCTCCTCTTCGGCCACGTACGGATCCTAGTTATCCAATCAGTGCTAATAAGGTACTGCGGTAGGAAAGCTGCCATTTTGGGCACCGATTGAAACATCTTCGTGCAGACACGCAATCTATTTCTCTCCAATCACCACAACCGCCAACCCCTGTGCGCCTGCTATGCAACCCGGGGCGGTACGCCTTTGTGGCATATAGCTCCCTGTGCATCGTACGGGCTCCAGGAGAGAACGAGTTCAGATCTTCGAGTTGATGCAACCTTGCCGGGATACTATGAATGCTCAATGGTCCCCTGCTCTGGAAACTATTCCTCCGTCTTACGGCCCAAATTACACGCCAAGACGGGAGACTTGTCGCGTTTCATTGCACCAGGATCTAAATACAGCAAAAGCTGTGTGAAGATTTACACCGTCGTGCCTCCTAAAGCAGGACTCAAAAATGGTTGCCCCCGGTTTATGGCTTGACGCCACCGATGCACTTATGCTTCAGGATCTCCTAGATCCAGATCCGATAGATCGAGTCTAACCCGCGACTCTAATCCATCCGCGCCAACTATCCATCGTTTTAGCTCCGCACTCCAGCTTTAGTTCGATATTCACGACGATATGGGGTATCACCACGCGACAGATGAGGGGCTCCCGGAGGTTGTCACGGATCCTTCACCCCAAGCCTTGACCAGCGCCGAAGAGCAGTATCACCACCAACAAGGCAAGCATGACAAGTATCCGGTCGTATACGACGACGCCCCAAAACTCCCCGGCGAGGAAACATACGGACAGGAGCCTCCTCACTCCGTGGTCATGAGTCCAGACGGTTCAGTACCGTGGGAGCCGCTGGCTGCCGGCGAAGGCACATTGAGCGGTCAGGAGAACATCTCGGAAAAGGCGAAGAGCGAACCAAGGATATGTGGTTTTCGACGCAAGATCTTCATTCTGCTCTTGATCGCTGCTTTGGTGGTGGTTGCGGCAGCTATCGGGGGTGGCGTCGGAGGTGGTCTCGCTGCTGCACGATCACGGGAGGGGGCTGCCTCGAGCTCATCACCTTGGCCATCTTCCAGTACATCTTCATCTCTAACCCAAACAAGGTAAAGTGGTACCCCGCCTTGCCTAGGTCGGTGACTTCCAGTGCTGAATACTCTCCCACCTAGCAACACAACGCCGTCACCAACATCATCGCCCAGTGCAAGTGGAACAAGCAGCGGAGCGGCTCCGACAGCGACATTCTTGAACAACCAGACGGGACCAGTGGGTTTTGGCTTTCAGGGGTTCTCCGGGGTCAACTACACAGGCAAAGCGACGCAGATCTTCCGCGAAGAAGGCTTTTTCGACCTCGGAATCGACTGTCTGAGCTACGTCTGGATGCCAAACACGACGGCGTGCTGCGTCACGTTCTGCGCGGACCAGCACAATGCTACGGGCTACAGGTGCCAGATCAGGAAGCAGGAGAAGGCATCAGGTCCGTTCCCTAGGATATATATCTGGTGCGATCCAAATCTCGCGGGGAAGGCAAACGGCACGTGCTCTTGATGATGCGGTCGAGATAAGGGATGATCTTAGGTGCGTGATGCGTTTGGGCGTTGGGTCAGGTCTTTGATAACGGCGATATGAATTGGTACGATTAGAAATGGTGGTATTCCGTGCACATGTACACACCTAATATCTAGCAGCGACGCCGTTTGGCTCAGATTTTCTCGGAATTGGAATGAGATATTTTATCTTGGCTTCGTGTCGCGCCTTTCTCTGTGCCTGGCATCGAACCTCTGCTTTGCGACTTGTGCAAAAGATCGTGCCGAAAGGCATCGATATTTACGTTCGTTGTGCTCTGTATGATTACCGTCGAGGTCAGCTAGTACATGGACATTCGGTGTTGCCATTGCGCTATATACATGGAAGAGACGGGAGTTGACGCGTCTGTCCCCGTTCCTCGCACGAGAAATTATGGTCGCCTGCCAGGCATCCCAGATCAGCTCAAATACACCACCGAAGGGTTGCGCGGCTTTACTCGACTGCTCGACTGTCCAAGACGCGACAGTGCTGCCAAGCGCAGACCTTTGAGGCCAGGCATCAACATTCTCGATGTATAATTCAAGGGCCCTCATTCAATGGCCACCCATCCATAGTGAAGCGCACACTAGTCGGCCCCGAACCTGATTATCACAGAACCCAATTGCTATACCCAACGCGAAAAGCTGCTTTGCGCCATGTCCGAGTTGATCTCCCGAGCATGGGAATACGTCTTATGGCTTACCGGCCCCCGTCCTGGTCTCGCCCGGTACCAGTCCGGCACCCCGGCTACCAAACAGGGTCTCGTCGTCTGTATGTCTCTACTGGTAGACGAATCCAAGACAAATAGCCAGCACCATTCAAAACTGCTCAGTCGACTTCCGCTCGAGGTCCGGTGGATGATATACGATGAGATACTGCCAAGCGAAAGACTGCTCTGGGTCAGGGCAGTGAAGGCGGGCGACAGAAAGACAGGGAGTCTGACGGAGGAGACCGTCACTACAGAGCTCTTCGAGCACTACCCGGTCGCATCATCCGCGGTCGACGCAGTGAACTCCGGAGACTTCGGTTGTGGCCATGAAGACTGGGAGGCTTTCTGGCGGTGCCTTGACCGCGGGACGCTGAGCTTTATCCACTGGGACTCGATAGCGTTGATGCTCAGCTGCAAAAGAGTGTGAGATGGGTTCAAGTGCACGCTCGCGAGGGCTGTTGCGGACTACCATTAACGCGGCTGACAAGATGCTAGATATCTCGAACTATTCCCCCTATGGACCTTCTGCTTCAATCGCCTCAGCGACCTCGAAGCATTCGCGTCCTGCACGGCAGCCTTGGGCTCCGCACTCCCACCGATCCGGACGGTACAGGTCTCGACCGCGCTTCCTCCGTGTTTCACCGTAACACGCGCCTATCACCCAGAGGCTGACTTGCGTCGAGAGCACGTGTCCATCCCGTGTCGGCGGCACTCGGAGTGGTGGGCAGCCGAAGTGCAGCGTCTGAGCCAGGTCGTGCAGCAGTTGCCTGGACTGGCGACGTTGGGCTTGGACCTGGGCGACTGCTGCGCCCTGGGAGACCCGGCCGAGCTGCTGGAATCCCTGACGGTGATCGAGGGCATGCCGGCCGGGACAACTCTCGACGCGCCGCCTTCGCCGCACCCGAGCAGTGGACTGCGTGTCAGGTGGCGCCGGACTAGGGAATGGGGAGCTGGGGCAGACGACTTGATTACGAGTACCGATTGTCGTTTCGTCATCAATAGTGAATTGGAATGGGCCTTGGACCAAGCCATGGCCGAGCTTGAGCTTCTTCCGCCAGACACGGAGACGGTACGATTGTATGCCTAGTGTCTCGCCGAGTGAGAGACCAACAAGTTCTTATTTGCGGGGGGAGGGAGAGCTTCGTCAGGGAGAGCTCGGATGGGTTAGCATTGCCTAGTGGCCCCCAACTTCGCATTCGGTTAACCAAGCACTTCGGGGGCGTAGTCGCGGAATGGCTGACCTGTCATTGGCTGGGGCACCATGTCAGCTTCTCAACACCACTACTGTCAGCGGCCCGGATCGGGAATATGCACACGCCATTGCCGCCCTCGCCTTCGTCGCATTCGTTCGGAGGAACTCCGAGTGCTAGCATGCGTGCGGCCAAATTGGAATGATGGCGGCGATGCCAGGACTGCCCTCCTAATGTATTTAAGTAGAGCAGCAGACACGTCGGTTTACCTAGTTGATATTCGGCCATAAACAAGCAATCGCAATAAATCACTGTTGACAACTCGAAAGGCTTCACTCGTGATAGACATAGCCTACGGAAGGGAACACTACATCCCTCCTACCTTACCTCGACAGATATCCATCATGGGCGCGCCGACCAGCTTCAGGGGCATCATCCCACCCAGCACCAAGCGACATGCTCGACCGTCGGCTTTTCTCACAGTAAGTGTCCCAGTGTCGAACAAATTTTTGGGCCGCCTGAGTCTAACATACTCCCCAGGCCATGGTCAAGGACCAATTCAGTCTCCCAATGCTACTGTGCCTGGGCGCTCTGTCGCAGGCAGGCCTCCTGCTGCTGCTGCCAGCCCGCTGGGCCGTCCTGCCGACCGTCGCATTCGCCCTCTACGGGATCGTCTCGACCGCCCTCCAGGTCCTCTTCCCGTCCCTCGACCAGTTCAAGAAGGACGTCGTCCCCGGCCGCGTGGCAGCGCACCTGCCCAACGCGAGCTACGACCCCGCCCAAACCGAGGAGAAACCCCTGTTCGGCAACCGGCCGGCAGGCGAGCAGATCGTCGTCTTCCACCTGGGCGTGCGCTACAGCCACCCGCTCGGCATGCTGGCGCCGGGGGCCAAGGAGATCGGCGAGGCGTCGCGCAGGATGTTCGCGGACCTGGAGGACCAGTCCAAGGGGTACGGGTGCATCGGTGTCTCGCACTGGCGCACCGACGGGCGCGGCAGCAAGAACGCGAGCATGGGCGTCTTCTACTTCCGCTCCGTCGAAGGCCTGCACGCGTTCGCGCACGGAGAGGCGCACCGCGCCGGATGGGACTGGTATAACGCCTGGGTGAAGCGGACGGGGAACGCGCACATTGGTATTTTTCACGAGACGTTCCTGGCGGCCCCGGGGCAGTGGGAGACCATCTACGTCGACATGCCGCGCACGCTGATGGGGGCGGCGGACGTGAAGGTCGCGAACGAGCAGACGGGCGAGCAGGAGTTTGTCGTGCCGCTGGTGGATGCGAATAATAGGCAGCTGAGGAGCCAGTACGGGCGCATGGGGAGGACGAAGGGGGGATACCAGCTTGAGGGGTGACTGATATGTGCTGTACATGAGTGTGTTCGGTGGTATGGCGTTAGGATTGGGCGTTGGCGACGACTGCTGTCAGTAGGTGATCTTTGACTTGCGCATCCTCAACCACAAAATATACCTATCATGATCAGGAGTTACCGGTATCAAAGTGACATATGCTACCTTGACTCAAGCATCTTTCATCTTTTTCCTTCCCATTCCATGCTTGGCCCCGGCACCAACCGAGTAACACAACAGTTCGAGCCGCATCATGCCCGAGCACGGGTAAAGCTGAAGTGGAATGTCAGAGGTACACAGGGGAACGTTATGGTCATGATGTCCGACAATACGCGTTAGTGGTGGTGATGATGACGACGACGGCGACGACGGCGAGTGACAAAAGACGGAAAGTACAAGGGACGACGACGAGTGCCGGACCGCAGGTAGAGCAGGTGGAAGGAACATTACGATAAGGAATGGATAAGATAAGACAGCCTGGAAGATAAGATAAGAGGTCGGCCGTCCAAGGTACCGATAGCGCTGCCGCAACGGCCCCACCGAGTCCCGCCATGTCCCGCCATGTAACTTCCTGATGCCAATAGAAGGAACTGTACCTACCTCTACAGTGACAGCACTTGCGACTCGGGGACGGCGACTGCACATCTCAACCTCAGCCTTCAGCGCGTTCGATCCCTTTCGGCATTCTGCACGGTTGATCTGACGCAATGGAGTACAAACCACAGACAAAGCCACACATTGCGCCGCGCCTGATCATCCATGGCGGCGCCGGCAACATCAACCCGTCCACGGTGCCGCCCGAGAAATGGGCCGCATATCGGGCGGCGCTCCTCGATATTGTGAGTCTCTCCTCCGACAACCTTCATATGCCCCTCTGATAAAACTGCGGCGCACGCTAACCGTGGTTTAACGCACCGTACAGGTAACGAAAACATCCGCATACATGCGCCACGTCTCGAAGCCGACCGGAGCCCCGCCGAGCGCCCTCGACATAGCCGCCTTCGCCGTCCGCCAGCTCGAGGACAATCCGCTGTTCAACGCCGGCCGCGGCGCCGTGTTCACCCGCGACGGCATCAACGAGCTGGAAGCCAGCGTCATGGTGTCGCGCGGCCGGGCCAAGCGCGGCGTCGGCGTCATGGGCCTGCGCCGCGTGCGCAACCCGATCCTGCTGGCCAAGGCGCTGCTGGAGCACGGCGACGCCGATCTCGGCGGTGCTGCTGCCGCGAGTTGTAGCGGTGGCAACAATGCGGACGCAGCGGGGCTCGACGTGCCCTCGGCGCAGGGACATACGCTGATCCACGGCGAGGCGGCGGAGAGCCTGGCGCGGAGGTACGGGCTGCACATGGTGGACCCGAGCTACTTCTTCACGCAGGCGAGGTGGGACGAGCACATGCGCGCGCTCGAGAGGGAGAGGGATGGCAAGGGGCTGGGTACGTGGAGCGCCGACGAGTACCTGCCACAGGGCACCGTGGGCGCCATCGCGCTGGACGCGGAGGGCGTCGTGTGCTGCGCTACGAGCACCGGCGGCATCACGAACAAGCTGACCGGCCGGATCGGAGACACGCCCGTGGTCGGCGCGGGGTTCTGGGCTGAGGAATGGGTCGAGGATAGGGACCCCACGGCCGCGACGCGAGGGTGGGTCAACGGGTCGAGCACTTGGACGGGCCCAGCGCTCTCGTTCTCCGGCGAGCTCCGCGGGCTCCTCGCGGACTGCCTGCCGACACCATTCCTGTACAGTCCGGTCGACGACGGACGCCACCAGCGCAGGCTGGTGACCACGCGGTCGATGGCCGTCTCGGGGACGGGCAACGGCGACTCGTTTCTCCGGGTCGCGGCGGCGAGGACGGTGGGGGCGATGGCGCGCTTCGCGGCGGTACCGATGTCGGTGGCCTTGGCGAGGGTGACCGGCCCGGACGGCGAGCTCCAGAAGAGCGCGGGTAGCCGCTGGGGTCGCACGGGCGAAGGAGAGGGCGGCATCATCGGCATCGAGTCCGTGGTTGTCAGGGACGAGGACGGTGGCGTGGTCGAGACGAGGAGCGAGATCGTGCAGGACTTCAATTGCGGCGGTATGTTGCGTGCTTGGATTGATGACGATGGTCGTCCCTGTTTCAAGGCGTTTCGTGAAGAGTCCTAGGTCAGGTCAGCTCGCTTGTGGGGTTTCTCTCCGAACTAGATGATATCTTAGATAAACTAGCGTAAGCAGTAGACCATATAGATGTAGAATATCAGTGACTGTGTATATGCACAATGGATCCCTGAGTATGCATCGTAAAGGTAACTGATTATTGTGTTGTACCGTGCCGGCTCTCGTGGCCCTTGCCCTCCTCGCAAGCCATGACCGTGCCAGTCCGTTCTATGATACATGCAACGCCGACCCCCTGCTGTTATGCTGAACCGAAGTAATTCCAATTTTTTTTCTTGTAAATACAGACCCATCCCGTAAGGTAGTGACGGAGAGTGGCGATGAGTTGGGAGTTTTCGTAGAATGGTTTCGGGATCATGCGAAAGCCTTATCCGTCGGTGGTGGTTGTGGTACCTGACGAGGGGGGTGGCATTGTTAGCGTGAGCTTCCTTAGAAAGCTACCGGGGCACGAAAGGGAAGACTTACCTCTAACTTGGTGCTTCCTGCCAGCATCTTCTGGAAGCCGATTCCGACGCCCTCGATGACTGCCAGCAGCACGGCGCATCCGATGGCGCCGTTCCGTGCCGCCTTGTATCCTCCTCTGATCGCCAGCGCACCGCCGGTGAAGAATCCGGCAACTGGAAGAGTCTTGTGTCAGCTAATGAACTCCTTACCACCGTCGCCGCGTTAGCACTAACTGATAGCGTTGTATGGGTCCTCCTTCTTCCGGATGCCCTTTACTGTGCAGTCGAACGTGCTAAACAAACCACCCCAGACACCTGTTGTTCCGTTAGCAACGGAGCGGCACACAATGGAGGTTGGAGCAGCTGTCCGTACCGAAGTTGCCGCCTAATACTGGTGCTCGCATCTTGATGGCTGTGATGGCGCCTATCCGCCGCTCGCCGTAGGGGCTGTTGCGGAATCCCTTGATGCCGTGCCATATCGTACCTCCTACCGCCTATACAGCCCAGGTGTCAGTTGTTCTGATGGGGGTTACTCGGTCGGACGAGCGGGAACATACACCCATGGCGAAAGCACCGCCAAAATCATTGAGGATGACCCAAGGGCACGGGTCGCGTGTGTGATCCATCTCGAGGGCGGCGGGTTAGTCTCGAGCCGGTGTGGCGGGGATAGTTCAGGGCCGGACTGTCGAAAGGAAGACTATTCGAGGAGGCTCAGTTGGAGTGATCGGGGCGGCGTCGGCTGTTCGAGTTCGAATCGGCAAGCAGATCGGATGGAGTCGTTGACGATAAAGTCTGTCATGCCAAAATGGCCGCTTGGGTCAATCAATGATCTCAGAAAAATGTTGCGCCAGGGTCCGAGCGCCCAGCTGATAACATAATCCGGGGATATGTGCTTATCGGGATAAGACATGATTCTCCACTGTTTTCTTCGGGGTGAAGCAAGGTGAGTCACCCTTTACTTTGTCAACATAAAATCAGGGCACCGACCAGCTGCAGTCACGGGCGGCTGCTAGGTTGGAAAAGGCTCAAGATGTTGGAGATACATGTCTGGCTGTGGCTAAGTTTCATCTCTAATGATTTGTTTCGTCGGATATCTTGATCTCTTTCCGCCAACCGGTGATCAGTTTAAATATACAATATAGATACGATAACCCTGTAAGTCTAGAGGACAATTCTTTTGACTACCTGCCATCGATGAGGAAATAAGCTCGAGATGTTCGTGCATGATACGCTCTGTCTACTGTGTATATAAGTCCAGACAGTGCAAACGTACAAGGCAATGATAGCCCGATGTACGATCGAGGAGGCGCTGCGGTACCCTCATCTCTGCTTCATCTCCACTGTTTCGACAACCATACTTATGTTTATGTTTATACCGTTAATGGCAAGTGCTGAGCGCGGCGATAGATCGGTCGGGCACCGGTCAGCTCCGAATACGCGGCGGTACGAGGCATTAACATCCAGCTGCACTCAGGGAGCGAATGACATGCTGCTCCGTGATGGCGAGGCTTTTTATGTGGGTTTGGACTTGCGGTGTGCTCACTGCTCACCGTCCTGGACTCGTAGTGATGGCAATAGACTGTCCCTGTGTCGGACCTGTCAATGATACAGTACGGGAGGCGAGCGATTAAATCTCGCTGCGGCTCTCCTGAGCCGTGCATTCCGCCTGCTCGCTACGTGGCCGGTGGCCCACGTCGCTGTACCACGAGACACACGGAGACACACAACCTGGGCGGCAGGCAAACAGCGCAGGCAAGAGGCAGGTTCAACTTCTCGAGTCTCACATCAGTCCGTAATTCAGAGCCCACAGTCCACAGTCCACAGTCCGTCTCTTCCGCCGATCTGGGAGCTCTGGAATCCTACAAAGCGGTGAGAATGCATCCGGATTGCTTCCTCAGGCCTGTTCGTGCCGGGAGATGAGATCTTGTTCCATCTTGCATGGTACCTTCTGGCCTTGTTCTCGCGTCATTGGCACCGTGCTCAATTTGAGTCAGAGCAGCAAAGAGCGGTAAAATTCGATATATCTGGCGGCATGAAGGGAGAAACCGGAGAGCCGGGGCTACAAAAGCCCATACTCACCTCTACAGGTCGCCTAGCCCGGAATAAATCTATCTGGACGTTCCAAGGTCGAGTTCATCCATCTGCACCCAGCAGTGGCTCCGAGAGTCGATCGAATAGCGAGCACATGGCTGTCGCTGTAGCCCACCCGAGACCTCCGCATGTGAAAGAGCTGCTCGGCTCGTGGAGCCACCGAGAGCGCCTGGGCCAAGCTGCCGGACAGATATCGTCGTCAGATGATGAAGACGCGGACGTGGACGTGGATGTCCAGTCGGAAACCGAATTCGAATGCCATGGCTGCAAGAAGATCTGGAAGGAAGAGGGACGAAAGCAAGGTCCGAGCAGCATCGCCTGTTCCTTGGATGACATTGGTGAGTTCAAACATTGGAAATTGAAGATCGAATGTCCTTCTCTCATCCCACCTTCCTCCCAATCTTGCCTCAACACCGACGGCAGTCGGACACCTCCAAAAGGGAATACATCCGATCACAGTTGAGGCGTCAACCTTATTTGAACCTCAAATCACACGGAACCGTCAAACTGTTTGTAATGTTCAACCCAAGTCACCCACTCTTACGTCGTCCCAAGTCTGGGACCGACCCGTCGCCGTACGGAGGTGCATAGCGTAGGGCTGATGGAGTGTGGGGGTGTCCAGGAGGCTCACAAATCCTGTGCGGGGGTGCTTCTGCTGTGATGCCCTGGGATGTCCCTCCCCCCCCTACTCCCTAGCTGTTCCACTGAATCCGCTATTGAACGCGCCAAATCGATGGCGCATTTTTGGCGTTCCATATTTCTGGAGCGGAATCAAATGCCATCATCGGCACCTGGGAAGACGACGACCGACCGACGTTCAATGACTCTTTGACAGGATCTGACCGACTTCCACTGTCGTTTCTCTGTTTCTGCAACGATACAATCGCTGCCAATGGCCTAATCCTGTGCATCCTTTGCTGATTGTTGCTGCTCTTCTCCAGACACGATGCCTTCCGCAGTGCCGTCGAGGCGCTCGCCGTCTCTTCCCTGCGAAGAGAGCATTGAGGATGTCGAAGACTGCCCCAGCGCGAACCCAGACCAGATCCACGAACTGAAGCATGACAGCTCCGTCCTCGCACTAGCCGTGAGCGACGACTACATATTTGCCGGCACTCACAATGGCGAGATAGCCGTCTGGTCTCTCGGTTCGTTCGAGCTCGTCCGGACAATCCAAGCCCACAAGCGAACCGTCCTCTGCCTATTCTTGTCGACCTCGGGCGACACTCCGCTCCTATTCTCCAGCGCCGGCGACGCCGTTATCAGCGTATGGGATCCTAAGACATTCGCCCGGCTATACGAGATCTACAGTACCTTCGACGTTGGTGACATGTTCAGTGTCGCTTACTCGCCCCAGAACGAAACCGTCTATATGGGAGCACAGAATGCCTCGATCCAGTGGGTCAACCTGAATGACCCCAAGAGGCGCGTGATGCACGATTCAGAGAAGCATCCAAATCGGAGGTACCACAGGTTCTTCGACTCCAAAGCCGTCGGGGGCACAAGCACTCCTCGGAGGAGCGACGACCGCTGGGGACTGATCCCACGATCCCAGGCTGTCCTTGAGGTTCAGACAGGCGCGATCCGCCAGTTCGCGCACTTCGGTTACGTCTACTCCATGCTAGTCGCGAAGGGTCCAACAGTACTAGTCGATCCCGAGGAGGAAGTGCTGATATCGGGCGGCGGAGACGGAACGATCAAGCTTTGGAAGCTTTCTTGCGAAAGCCACGAAGACGAGGACGACGAGGCAATAGACGGCGACATACAGGAGATTATGGTTCTCGGCGAAGACGACGCAGAGTCTGTTCTGTCCCTGGCGATCGACGGCTCGTTCCTCTACGCCGGCAAGCTCCACGGCGCTATCGAACTGTGGGACATGGATACCAAGCAGAAGTTGAGGGTCATCAAGGCTCATGTCGGCGACATCATGACGCTGCAAATGAGCTGGGGCCTGCTCTGGAGTGCTGCTGCCGGCGGCTCGGCATGCGTAGGTCGCGTGCAATAGTCACCACTGGCGACCACATCACTAACGTCATCGCAGAAACATAGTACGGTCCATTACGGCCGGGATGCAAACGGAGTTTCCGAGAACGTCAGCCAAAAGTACCAGTGCCTCAGCCGCTGGAAGGCCCACGACGGCAAAATCCTCGCCTCAGCTGTGACAACCTACCACGGTGACCAGCTGTTCATCACAGGGGCGAACGACGACAAGGTCCGCATTTGGCGTGTCAACGGGAAACCATCTTCGGAAGCTGCCGACGCACAAGAGTCTGAGGATATGATAATAACCACTCTTCGGGAATTTGTCTCTTACAAGACCGTTTCCTCGCGTCCCGAGTTTGCCGAGGACTGCCGGAAAGGCGCAAACTTCCTGGCCTCTCTGTTCAAGCGTCTCGGCGGCCAGGTTGAGATTCTCAGTACCGACAAACACCACAACCCTGTCGTGTACGCCAAATTTGCCGGAAAGCTCGAGCCTGCGGAGAAGCGGAAGCGCATCCTATTTTACGGACATTACGATGTGGTGCCTGCCGATACTCAGGAAGGAAAATGGGCCACAGACCCTTTCAAGCTGACTGGTACGAACGGATACCTTTATGGACGTGGTGTCAGCGACAATAAAGGCCCCATAACCGCTGCCTTATACGCTGTTACGGATCTTGTGCAAGCCAAGGCTCTCGACTCTGATGTGATCTTCCTCATCGAAGGCGAGGAGGAGTCCGGCAGCCGTGGCTTCCAGGAGACAGTCCGAAAACACAAGCAACTGATCGGACATGTCGACTACATACTTCTGGCCAACAGTTACTGGCTAGACGACGAGGTGCCCTGCCTTACATACGGCCTGCGTGGCGTCCTTCACGCTACCATCTGTGTCGACTCGAAGCGTCCTGACCTGCACTCGGGTGTTGACGGAAGCTACATGATGTCGGAACCGCTTTCTGACCTGACCTCTCTGTTGTCAAAGCTCAAGGGTCCGCGCAACCGAGTGATGATCCCCGACTTCTACAGCGGCATTTTACCTGTTACGCCCGAGGAGGAGAGCCGGTACGATGATATCACGCAGACGCTCATTCGGCGCAATCCGGATGCCGGTCCTGCGGACGTGTTGAAGCGCAGCCTCATGGCAAGATGGCGGGAGCCGAACCTCACCATTCACCGGTACAAAGTCTCTGGCCCCGACGGCAGCTTGGTGAGCAGCCACGCGAGCGCAAATATCAGTCTCCGCCTCGTCCCTGGACAAGAGGTCGACCAAGTGATCGACTCCCTGGTCAGCTTCCTGCGCGACGAGTTCGAGAAGTCGGAGAGCACGAACTCGCTCACTGTACGCGTGGACAACAAGGCGGAACCGTGGCTGGGGGTGCCCGGGAACTACATCTTCCGGACGCTCGAGGAGGCTGTTATGCGCGTTTGGGGGATGAGCTCCGATAATGGATCCGATCAGGAGGACTCTGGCGCGGAAGCCGTGGACACGCGTCAAGCCGAAGGTGGGACGGACACCAAGCGGCCCAAGAATCGGAGGCCACTCTATATCAGAGAGGGGGGCTCAATTCCTGCGATTAGGTTCCTGGAGAAGGAATTTGGTGCGCCGGCCGCTCACTTGCCCTGTGGTCAGGCCAGCGACTCGGCTCATCTCGAGAACGAGCGGTTACGGGTCACGAACCTTCTCAAGAGCAGGGAGATATTCAGTCAGGTCTTTCGAAAGCTCTGAAAGCAGTTGCAGAATTACCACCAGTCGCTGATCACGTCGCGGTCAACGGCCACACTCGTGAGCCTGCCCGCATCGGTCCTTGCGCCTAATCTAGAGGACGCACGAGGGTTTTAGGCTTTCGCGAATTGTACATCTAGCCGAGTTATCACATTATCAATTGGTGTCGAGCAAATCGAGCAACCTACAAAGCCTGGTTGCCATCTTTACACGTTATGTACAGTACATTACCTGACGTGGTCCCAGCTAGTCTTACGGATACGGAGGGGTTGGACAACAGTGTCCAGGTCGTTACGGCCATGTAATATCAACATCAGACAGGCAAGTTCTGTACAGCGGACACTCTTTTACCATCTACAACACTCAACGTTGAAAATTCGTGGCAGAAACAATCGACAGCCAGTTCATAATTAGAGGGAGGACACCTTAAGCTTATGCAACCGACGATCCATTGGCTGTTTAAATAGAACATGCTCTGTCAGCTTAGCGATCGTATAATATACGATAACCGACCAGATTTTTGCGCCGTGATCAGATCCCTGGTCGGAGAGGCTGAAGTATGTTGGTCAGTCATTCGCCAGTTCGTATGCGTTGCAGGAAGACTCGGCCATTATTGACATTACGGCCTCAGCTTCAGAGTTGAAACGAGCTGCGATCTTACCGTCACGATTTGCCATGATCACATTACTTCACCAACATGCATCTCAGTTGCCTGTTCAAGACGCCGAGGGATCTTCCGGTACCCAAGGCACCAACGACAGTCTGGCTGCAGCCTGATATGATTCGGCTCCTTGCCCCTTGTGCCACATGCGCCTCTCGCGGTCCCCTGGCCTCTTATCGTGCTCCAGCATGCCAATGAGACGATCTTGGCTGGGTATGCCGGGGTCCTGCAATATTGACTTCACCGAGCCCTTGTAAGTGCTTGCCAGGCGGTGTCGAAGAATGACTGCATCCTGCTGACGGGCTCGACCTTCGTTTACTGCGAGCGGTACAAAATGTTGTTCAATAGCCTGACGAAGGGTTCCAACAACATCCATTCCGCTTGTCTGCATTCTCGTGGATTGCTGGCGATCTTGCTCGACCACGTTCTCCGCCTGAGACATCAAAATTCCTTCTGGAGTTCCTCGAAAAGGTCCCCAATCGTCGTGCCCCAGGCGAGACACAATGTCTGGCTCTTCCAGAAAAGACCAAGATATCTTGCTGAGCGTCCCTCAGCTGGACAACTCCTTGGACTGCAAGCCTGATGGCTCCGACGACGCGCTCGACCAGGCCACCGGGTCGCAGTACTCGGTCTTCGCCATGAAGCATGCCTTATGGGCCCTTCGGTATCTCGCCGTCATCCTTGTTGTTGGCGTTCCTCTCGCGATCCCGGTTATAATCTTCCGAAACGATCAGGAACTGGATGACGACGAGTCGATAGAGCAACGGCAGTACCGCCAGCTTGTCTTTTACCTGTTCTCGTGGTTCCTGACCTGCTGGCTGGGGTTCTGGGCCTCCGATGCCCTGGGACTAGCTCTCCCGTATATCTTCAGATTTGTTGCCCGGTGAGCCTCTCCACTGCGCGGGGAAGTGGACGGCCTTGACTGATGCCTGGAACTAGATATGTGAACCCAGCACACCAGCGGTACTGGAGGGTTTTGCGAGTCATGAAAAGGCCTATTACTATCATTGGCCTAGTTATAACCGCGTATATTTCTTTTACCATTGTAAGGAAGACTTCGCTCTTCGTCTATCGCCTCGTCATGGACTATGCTGACCTCAGTAGCTCATCAATGAAAACGACCTGTTGGCAGTGAACTTCGAGGAGCATAGTGATCCTGACTCCTTTGGCTGGGACGATGCCATCGACGACGTCCTCGAGCAGTGTACGCTTTGGGCCGCGTTTTACTTTGTGGAAAAAATCATGATCGTCTACATCACTGTGCACTACCACTATCGGTCGAACCTCACTCGCATCGAGCAATCCAAGGACATGCACAATGCTCTGATGACGCTCTACGAAGCCTCTATATACCTTTGTCCGCCTGGCCAGGGTCAGTTTGAAGAGGAAGACATTATTATCCGCAATGCCACAGGCGCAGAACACGGCGAGCACCGTGTTCGAGCGACCAGCTACCTCAGCCGGCTTGGAATCGATACCTATGGCATGACTAGCTTCTTCGGCAACTTCATGACGAGCGGTACTGCAACCAAGTCGCACTGGCTGCGTCCGGCATCAACTTATGCTATCGTAGAAAGGGCGCTCGCCAATCCAAAGTCGGCCGCGGCGCTTGCGAAGCGCATCTGGATGTGTCTCGTCGTTGTTGGTAAGGAAAGCCTGTGCCAGGAAGACATTGCCGAGGTATTGGGGCCCTTCCGCCGCGAGGAAGCCGAACGAATCTTCAAAGTACTGGATGAAAACGAGAGCGGCGATATACGGCTGGACGAGATGGTTTGGACGGTCGTTGAAGCGGGCCGAATCCGCCATGCCATATTCCAGAACATGCACGACATCGACCACTGCATCAACACATTCGACTGGGTCGCGTTGGCCATCCTTGCTGCCGTCATGGTGTTTTTCATCTTGGTTCTGTACGTCCCGACAATCAAGACGATTCAACAGACGGCCTCGTTGATCATTGTCGGCCTCAGCTTCGCCGTGGGCCGTACTTTCAACCACTTCCTGACCGGCTGCGTTTTTGTGTTCTTTGATCATCCCTTTGACGCGGGCGACCGAGTGGAAGTATTCAATAGGCAGGCGAATTCGTCCATATCACTCATTGTCAAACGCCAGTCGCTGCTCTACACCGTCTTCCGCCGCATCGACAACTTCAGCGACATACAGATCGCCAACGAACAGCTGTCGCAGAAGCGCATCGAAAACGTGACACGCTCCGGCTTCAACAGGCAGTCCATCCACATGCTGATCGACTTCCGCACCTCGTTCCAGGACCTGATGTCTCTGCGCCAGGAGCTGGAGGGCTTCCTCAAACACCCGGACAACAGACGCGACTACCAGCCCGGCCTGGCCCTCAGCATCGTCAACGTGCACGAGCTGAACAGGATGGAGCTCAAGTGCGCCTTCAACCACAAGAGCAACTGGTCCAACGAGCCGCTCCGCTCGGCGCGCTCGATGAAATTCATGTGCAAGCTCGTGTCGGCCATTCGCCGCATCCAGGTCGGCAGCCCGCCGCCGGTCGGCGACGAGCGCAGGCCACACTACACCGTCATGATGTCCGACGGCGAACAGGATCGCAAGAGGATGGCCAAGGGTACCAAAGACGACGATAAGGACGTCGGACAGGTCGGGCCCATCGAAAAAGACGAGGTCAACAAACCGATCGACCTCGTGTTTGACGCGGTGGGCGTGCAGCGCGGGGAGAAGGACGCGGAGCAGGCACAGGCGCGCTTTGAGGAGGCGGAGAGGCTCGCGCGGAGGGCGGCCAGGGAGGAAGCCGAGCTGACCGCGGAGGCGGACGCCATGGCTGGCCTGACCAAGATCCCGGCCGTGCCGCCCGCGAACAAGTCGAAACATGACGCCGTTAGCACGGGTGTCGACATTGGTCACTACATTTCCGAGAGCTCTACGGGACTCCGCTCGAAGTCGAATTCGGGAGCTGAGAGCATGTTCCATCGGTAGAGACGTCATTGGTAGGACTTCTGGCGTCTTTGCGTGGATAATGTTCTTATGCCATGTTGATGTTTCCTTGAGATGTGTGATTTGACAGTGCACTCTGATATGCTCTAGCAATAGCCTTATGACAACCAGAACGCCTTAATCCAACGCTTATCGGCAAACAAATGCTCAAGACTCCATGATGAAATACTGTCCTACCGAACTCCGTCCCAAATCGTCGTCGCCCATCAATACGGCTTTCGTCCGGCGGCGCCGGCTCACAGAAGGGAGTCGTCAATCTTCTGTGGCCCAATCTCTACCTGCTGATTTTGCTGAGTTTTGGGGAGAAGGTTCAGCCTCCGGGTGTTCATGATCTCGAGCCCGCGGGTCCCGAAGTACCTGGCGCTCTCGAAACTCCACTGATCGTTGGCTCGCACCCAGTTGCCCAGGCCGTCGATGTAGCTCTGGAACTCGAGGTCGAGCGGGCCTCCGAACCGGGGAAGCGACGAATAAGCAATGTTGAACCGGTCCTCCAGCGCGGCGTGGTAGCCCGCGACCCAGTTCAGAGCTCCCTGGGCGTCGAGGTTGAGCTGGTTCATGACGATGACCACGATGTTGTGCTCGTCTCCGCAGGCCTGCTCTTTGTTGTACGACACCTGGTCCTAAGCATATGTCAGTGCTTTCGTCCGTGTTTTTCAGATATAGTCGTCGACGTCTTACGTTTCCAATGCAGAGCATCTCCGTGACGACGTTGGTCAACTCCATCACCACAGGCAGATTCATCACCGCGTCTGGAATGCTCAAGCCAGCTTCCATGACGGCGAACGACGGCAGTGCGCCGATCGTGCGACGGCGGACTCCGAAGTAGCTCTGGATGCTGCGGACACGCTTAGTGTCTCTATCGGCAGCCTGGGTGACGACGCTGTCGAGATAGTCGTCGAAAGATGCCGTGAACCGTTTCGAGGCTGTGTCGCCCATCGTCTGGCTGGCAAGCGCCCAGAACCTGGGAACGTGATCAGCCAAGCGTTGAAAGCCATGGAACGCCCCGTTTTCTGGTGTGGACAAACAATAACGGACAACAATAATCACCAATAATAACCACAAACAATAAGGACAAACACCAACGAGAGGGGGGTGGCTGTTGGTTGTTACTTACTGTCGTGCAACCTCACCCCCAACCCACTCGTCGTGCGGTCTGCGCTGCCACGGGTTGCGGATAGCGTCCATGATGATCCGTGCCATCTCTCGAGCCTCGGACTCGGTGGCAACGTCCGTGTACTCGTCGATAACGAAGAACAGGTTCATGAGATCGCAGCCCGTGCGGAGATGCTCTGGAGTGTGACAAAAGCTTCGAGTTAGTGTCCCACAGCACAAGGTTCGGATCGCGACAGCGGACCATAAACTTACCCTTGGCCAGTCGAGGGTAGGCGAGGGAAGCGAGGCGGCCTGTCGCGAATCGTCAGTTGCTCGGGTCTGGTCGCACGACATGGAGGAGAAGGGTACTCGAGCAGTTGCCGGCTATCCACATACTGAAGTCGCATCGGTCAAAGGCATGCTGTGCCCTGGGACTGAAAGCTCCGAACCCTGCCAGCCACGCAGCGGACGCCCGCTTGACCTCCTCATAGTGGGGGTTCATGCGTCGAGGCCACTTCCAGTTGGCCAACATGTTGGGAAGCACGATGCTGTGCGCCATCTTGATCGATCTTGACCGCCGGTCTCGCTAAGATTCGGCGCAACACTGGAGACTTCGGGTGTTGCCCAGGCGTTCGAGGTAGATGGGTCGAGATGCAGCATCAGGTGCTTTTCGGCGCGGAGAACGAGTCACTTGCTCTTCTTGTGTTCGACTTCAGGGCTGCTGGGTTACCCTGAGGAGGTGTGGTGTCGAGAGGATGGTATTCGAGGCTTCCACTCACTTTTTCGAATTCACTGGAGCCGGGAGCCGGGAGCCGGTCGAGTCTGGATGATACGGCAACAATCAAGGGGGCAAGCACTGAATATGAAGCCAACTGAGGTGAGGACAGCTAGGTTAGAGTCGAGGATCTGTAGTACAGTGAGAACTGCTGAGTTCACCTACAGCTATATAAGACGTCCATGTCGACGGACCCTTGCCCTTGCTCAATATATGCAGCCTTGAAGAAACAACGAGATCATCTAACCCATGACAAATAAACTCCGCGAGAAGGCATCTAAGACACACCGATACGGCACCCTATCGTTGATGCGGCAGACGGACTGTTGAACTACTCAAGAACATATTATATGCAAATACCCTCAGTGTCTGGCGAATAGTTACTACGGTTTCCAAGCAGTTCCAGGGAAGGAACGCCACAGTCAACCTCGTGGCACAGGCAAACATCCAAGAAGCAGCAGCCAGCCCTATCTTCGACCTGGAGGAGCCCAGGTAGCGGATCGCTTCTCACCATCCTCGGACCTGCCTTCTTCGATTTGCATTGGGCTCTTTGTTTTAGCATCTTTTCCAAGCCCTCCAGGTTGATTAATACCCCGGGTGCCCGGGCCCGAACCTTTCCAACCGTCTTCTCTCTTTGCGTTCTTCATCCAACCCTCGACAGCCAGCTTTCAACTTCATCACCAATCAGGTCATCGACCGCGATCCCAATCCCGAACAAACCCCAGGTCTAAAACCAGATACAAGACGAGAATATGCCGACCCTCCTACCAACCGCACAGCCAATGCTCGTGGACATGGTGGCAAGTGCCATGTTCATGCTCTCCGCCCTGTTTCTGGGATATCAGCTTTACCGAATCTTTGTATACCCATACTTTGTCTCGCCCCTCCGTGATTTGCCTGGCCCAAAGGTACATGACCTGAAGTCCAAAGCTGGTACCCGAAACATATTGCTCACTTGTACTGACCACTTATACATCCCAGGATCACCACTTTTTCGTCGGCCAGACGATCCACCAGTTCACGTCGGGCCACCCAGAAGAGCCCTTCCGCTCCTGGATGCGGCAGTGGCCAGAGGTGCCCTTGATCCGGTATTTCGGGTTCGCCAATTCCGATGCCGTCCTCCTCAACAATATCCAGAGCTACAAGGAAGTCCTCCATAGCAAGTGCTATTCCTTCGTCAGGACCACTGGTTTCCGCCGCCTGATCCAAGACATCATTGGTGTCGGTCTTGTGTTTGCTGAGGGCGAAGAGCATCGGCGACAGAGGAAGGCACTAGGAGGTATGACGTTTCCCCGATCTCCATATAGTCTATTCCCTTGACGGTCCATCTTCCGGCCGTATGCTCACAGAGCACTGACGCAACCCAGGCTTATTCACTGTTTCAAACGTCAAGAGCTACCTGCCCATGTTCAGAGAGAAAGCCATTGCCCTGGCCAAGGAGTTCGATAAAGCAATCACCAGCAATGGGGGCCTGATTGAGAGTAAGTTGTTTGTGACCGAGTTGCACTGCACATCGTTCACCAAGGTAGAGACATCGAGCTGACAAGGGCTCACGCAGTCAAGGACGTGTACTCCAGGGCCACCCTTGATGTCATTGGAATCTTCGCCCTCGGAATGGAGCTGAAGAACCTGGAGGCTCCGACCGAGTTCGTCCAATGCTACCAGACTGTCTTTGATCCACCAAGATCCGGGCAGATCCTCGCCGCCGTCAACATGATTGTACCCATCCGCTGGATCCCTTTGCCGGCCAACCGCGCGTTCGTTGCGGCAAATGTAAGGTTGAGGGAGATACTCGGCCGGATGACACAACAGAGGATCGACGACATGCTGGCTGGCAAGAAGGAGTCTTATGTCCAGAAGTACGATGCGCCCAACAAAGACCTCCTGACGTACATAATCGAAGAGAAATATCTGGCTTCGAAGGACAAGTGGACCAAGGAAGATCTGGTGGAACAGGTAAGACGTCCTCCAACCGACTGTCTCGATGGAGTCTTTGCTAATCAGCACAATCGTAGGTCATGAACTTTGTTGCAACTGGTATGCTCTCTTTCAGCTATCTTCTCTGCATTCGGGACATTTCAAATACCATCCTCAAACACCATTCCGAGGACACGGGTACTGACCATGCATAGGACACGAGACAACAGCCAGTGCGCTCACATGGGCAACCTACGCCTTGGGCATGTACCACCACATGACCAGGCGGCTGCGTGCTGAGGCTATGGATCTGCTCAAACGTAACCCAGATCCATCGTTCAGGGAGATTGAGGACCTGCCCTACCTGAACAACTTTGTTCGAGAATCTCTGCGGGTGTACTGTCCAGGTAGGCATACCAAGCCTGCCCTTGAATTGACAAGACAATTATGACTGACCGAGCACGACATGGTTATAGTGAACGGCATCCCGCGGCTCGCTATAGAAGACGTGGTCATCGCAGGGACACACATCCCGAAGGGAACTACCCTCGTCCCCATGCCATCCGTCATCTCCTTCAACCCGACCATCTGGGGAGAGGATGCCGAGGAGTTTAACCCGGACAGGTGGGACAAGCTGTCTGGTGCGGCAAAGGATCCCTACGCCTGGGTTGCGTTCGGCCACGGCCCGCGGTCGTGCATCGGTAAGGCTCTGGCTATGCTCAACTTCAAGACCATCATCATGGAGCTTGTGACTAGGTTCGACTTTGACACGGTCAACAAGGGTAAGGTCGAGGTGGTCAACCCGGCTGGACAGCTTCGACCTCAGGGCGGAATGTGGATCAAGGTAACCAAGGCCCCGGAGACAGAATGAGTATTTGAATACAGCGATAGGGAGGCGAGTGACGGTGGTTTGAGACCTGGTTTGTGATGTGTTCTCTCGTTTGCTGGTCGTGGACGACTTTCCATGACGTTGATCATGGATGTTTCTCGAAAAAACTTCACCCTCCTTTGCAGTGATTTATTTAGCCTGAGTCGGCAGATGCCTTTCATGTCTCTCCAACTTATGCATGATTCACAAAGATGTTCCTGATACAGTACAGTGAGTGATCTCGAAGACAGCAGGGCAGTAGGCCGGTGGTTCAACGGGAGTTGATACTGTCTAACCCGAACCCTAAAGATTAACAGCCGAAGATGACCCGCTGATCTTGGTTCTGTGGGGCCGTGCCTGGCTTAAAGTCCAAGTCTGCCGAAGATAAGCCGGCAGCGGGCCAAGACCCTGAACGGATTCAAGTTGGCGACCCCGGATTCACTTGAGCGACAGAGAGACTTAAAGTATACCTAGGTATATACGATCGCTAACAAAGTCAGCTATCCGTTTGCTCAACAGCTTTACCATCGACCTCTACATTATTCTAGAAGAGACCTACAGTCTGCACTCTGAAGCTCAATCTCGCTTGCAGAGTCGGGTTAACCAACCCTCCTCGTCAACATGGACGACCAGTTCGGCGGCCGGACAGACGATGACCTGTTCGCAGATGAGTTCGAGCCAGTGGCTGGCGAATCAGAGCCGCCAGTGCAGGCGACACAGCACGCGCCACTCGACGTCTCGAGCCAAGTCCAGCCAGATACACATACCCAGTCGCAGCCTCAAGTTCCAGTCGCGGCACCCGCACCACAACAGCCAACCGCGATCTCCAAACCTGTCAGCTCAGCACCTTCATCGGCGCCCTCAGCACCCAAAGGTCTTAGACAATCACGCCATGCCCATGGCAATGATGACAAGCCAGCGCCGTCACCGAGACCACCCCGCCAGCGGCACCAACCCCCGACCGCCAAGACAAGCACCCCGGCAGCCACCTCCACCGAGCCCGCAGCAAGCAGAGACACGACCGGAAGTGCAAGCGCGACCGCAAGTACGTCCGACGAAGCCATCACCGCCGACGACAAAGACGATGCCGCCGCCGCCGCCGCCCAAGCCACCCCACCGACAGCAGCCGCGCCCTCGGCAGGCAACGCCGTGGCAGTACCGCGGAACGGTGAGAAGCCC
Organism: Coniochaeta sp. PK30-01; assembly: GCA_023628855.1. Lineage (NCBI taxonomy): Eukaryota > Fungi > Ascomycota > Sordariomycetes > Coniochaetales > Coniochaetaceae > Coniochaeta > Coniochaeta sp. PK30-01. The sequence continues at coordinate 40,461 of JAMAJW010000028.1, read as the reverse complement.
GACCGCGAAGCCCGCCTCCGGTCCGGGGCCAACCCGCGGACCAAGCTGACGGACGAGGAGCTGGCGGCCAAGATGGAGCAGATGCGCATCCTGTCGGCGGAGAAGACGCGGCGGTTCGAGCAGGCGCGGCGCGACGAGTCGGAGCACGCGGCCGCGTACGCGCGGGGGATGGAGGAGGCGCGGAAGAGGCGCGCGGTCGAAGACGAGAGGCGGCGCCGCGGCGAGGAGGAGCGCCGGCGCATGGACGACGAGCGCGCTAAGAACCGCGAAAGGAAGCTCGCTGCCTTGGGACAGAAGGAGGGCGGGTGGGACCTCGGGAGGGATCACGAGGAGGAGACGGCCGAGGAGCGGCGGGGCTTTAGGTCCGCACACGGCGGTGTCAGGGGGGCGAGGAGTGGGGCTGGTTTGGCTGGTAGCAGGTTTGCTCACGCTGACGACGACCAGGTAGACGGGGGGAGGAGAGATTTGGCCGCCAGTGATAGGGGAGGGAGAGGGCGCGGACGAGGCAGGGGCGGCCGTGGCCGTGGAGGCTTGTTCGACGATCGCGCTGGAGAGGAGCGACGCCAGGGCAACGGGTACCACGGAACGAGCCGGGCGCCGGCCGCGCAGAAACCTCCAGCCGTCGACGATGAGTTCCCTGCACTACCGTCGGCCGGCGCGAAAAAGGCGGACGCACCGGCCAAGGCCCCGCTCCCGTCGCTGGATGCTCTGGTGCCGCTGTCGCCTCAGGTTGGCGGGTGGGACGACGAGATGGCCGCCATGGATGCGAAGGCGAAGCAGGACGCTTAGGAGGCGCATGTTGCTTCACCGCAGCGCATACTCTCGTGGGTAGATGCAGTGGAAGAAGAGGAGGACTCGAATACCATTTTAGAAGGGCGGGAGTGGTGATGGACCTTTGGATTGTCCTAGAGCGGCCGCCAGTCGTTGCTGTCCGCGAATCGTTTGGTTGACTGGGCACCATATGCCAGAATAATACCCAAAGTAGGAGGCAGCGCAGCTGCTTGGCTTGGATAGCTTGTGCATGATTTGCATCACAAAAATTAGGTATCATTACCTGAACACTACTAGCGACTCAACCAAAACAAAATGAGTAATATAGAATCTTATGCCAGCCTTGCGACTTTTCCGTGTCCGCCGAAAACGCCGAGTACGCCGCCGCCGTAATGTAGACCAAATGTGAGGTATAACCTCCTGAAAACCCAGACAGCCGGTGTCGTGGGATGTGCAAGCTACCATCCACCTCGGAACCCCCTCCCTCTACCTCCCCGAAATCCACCACCCCTTCCACCTCCACGGCCTTGTCCCCATCCGCCATCGCCGTAGCCGCCGCCCTGGCCACCACGACCACCGTCGTCGTCTTGGCCACCACCCATGTTCATCATCGGTCGTCCGCGTCCTTGCTTCATCTCCTTGGGGAACGCGTCGTACGTCTTCCGCATCTGCGCGTAACCCAGATGCATCTTGCCGTAGAAGTGGTCGGCGAGCCGGCGATCGTTGTCCAGCCGGCTGAGATAGGCGCCGCACACGTCGCACACCTGCAGCTTCTGGTGTCCCGACGGCCCGCTCGTGTCGGACAGCATCTTGAGCTCCCTCTCGCGCTCGGCCTTGGCCGCCATGGCCTGCCGCACCTTGAAGTACTCGTCCAGCGCGCGGTGCACCTCGCCCATCTCGCCGAGGATCTCGACCTCCAGCAGCCCGTTGCTGATCGAGCTCGTCAGGTCGGCTATGCTCTTGAGCAGCACGTTGGTCTGCCGTATCTCGTCGGGCGTCTTTTCGAGCCGGCGCTGCGCGGCGTCGATGCGTCGGTTGCACTCGTCGATGTACTTCTGCAGGTCGCGCATGTAGTCGTACTCGAAGCCGTACTTCTTCCTCTCCTGCTCGGGCAGGCCCTCGTACTCGGCCTTGAGGGCTTCGGAGTGGACCTTCGGACAGCTGCCGAGGTCTTGCTTCGTGTTGGTGAAGAGGTCGTGGGGACAGGTGCCGACCAGGTAGGAGCGACAGACCTTCGGGTCGGTCATGGACAGCTGTGCGCCTCGGGAGCTGGAGCCGCCGCCCATGAGCTGCTCTGCTCGGGTTGTTAGCGATTGTCTGCTCTGGCCGTGGAGAGGAGCGGCAAGGAAGCGGAGGGGAGAGTGGTCTTACCCAACAGTTTTCTTTGTTCTGCGGCCATCTTGACGGTAGCATGCAGCAACTATCAAGTTGGCTTATGGGTTTTGATTCGTTTGGGGATATGGATAGGTAGGATAATGTCGATGTCAGTGCTTGGTGCTTGCTGTCGAGATGGATTCTCCGATCGAGTTGACTGGCGCGGCGCAAGGCACATTTTCAGCCGCGCCGTGAGGCTGCAAAGCCGCACTTTTGGGTGGGGCACCGGCGCAGGGGTCCTACGCTAGTGCGTTCTGTCGCGATCGCGTCTGTCATCTGTCGAATCCGGGGTCGGCCAGCTGCAATGTCTAAGGAGGTACGTACCTACACAGGAGACATGCTGTAACTCTACCACATCGACGACAGAGCAGCAACCACCGCCTACGGAGCTGCTCAATGGATACACGCCGGTGACACAATGCGTCCATCTCTTTCCTTCTTCTTGTTGTCGTTTCTTTCCTTCTGTCTAGCGACCTCTGCAGCGGACTACCATGAGCAGCTGGTCCTCCGGCCACTACCGCTGTCTGCCCTCCTCGCGAGCTTCAACTTCCGCTCCAACACCAGCTTATCCGCCTTTGAGGCACACAACTACCGCTTCTTCCCGCGGTCACTCGGCCAGATACTGCAGCATGCCGGCACCAGAGAGCTGCATCTCAGGTTCAGCCTCGGCCGCTGGGATGCCGAGAGCTGGGGCGCGAGGCCATGGGATGGTGCTAAGGAGGGAGGCACCGGTGTCGAGCTGTGGGCATGGCTCGAGGCCGAAACGGAAGAGGAGTATGTGTTACTTGGCATGTGTCTTCTCGCATGTATTGCTTTCTCCTTCTAACGTGCATCTGTCTGTTAGGGCCGACCACAAATGGCTGACGTTGACCAACGCCTTGTCCGGCCTCTTCTGCGCTTCGCTCAACTTCATAGACGGTACCCGGACCACGAGGCCGGTCATGTCCTTTCGGCCAGAAGGCAACTACCCGAGCTCGAATAGTACGAATATGCATCTGCTGTACGGCGTACTCCCCCGCGAAGTCGTTTGTACAGAGAACCTTACGCCGTTCTTGAAGCTGCTGCCCTGCAAGGGCAAGGCCGGCATTGCGACGCTTCTCGACGGTCACAAGCTGTTCGACGCTTCTTGGCAGAGCATGGCCATCGACGTGCGGCCTGTGTGTATACCTGGCGAGGAGTGCATACTGGAGATCGAGCAGACTATTGACATGGTGCTCGATATTGATCGGTCCACCAGGCCTAGGGGTAAGCAGCCGCCGACGACCTACGCTGGGTCAGTACGAATACTGACGTTGCGCTAGACAACCCCATTCCCCGGCCACCGCCAGCACACGAGCTGAAGTGCGATACCTCAAAACCATATCACAGCGACGATACCTGCTACCCCGCCGAGTATGGCGCGAATCACGAATGGACGCTAGCACAGATATTTGGCCGGCCGATGAAAGGAACATGTCCACTTGCCGACCCTACCATACCTCCGGTGTGCCTCTACGTCCCTGATTCACGCAGCGTCTACAGCTCAGGAGGTGCCAAGGAGGTCAAGAACAAGGACGGACTGTCTCGATGCTTCGGGGTTGAACCCCAATCCGAGTTTGACCTGGTACTGCCGCGTGTCGATGCGGAAGGCGAGTCAATCTCAACACAAGTTGGAAGTATACTTCGGCCGGAAACGCCGTCGCTCTATGCTGAGCGAAGTTTTACGGGCTACGGCCAAGAGCGCGGCGGTGTTCAGACCATCCTCCGGAATCCCAGCCCGGACAAGGAGGTCGAGTTCGTGTACATGGAGTCTCTTCCATGGTTCATGCGCATCTACCTCCATACGCTCCAGGCACGGCTAGACGGCTCGTCAGCGGATCAAGCATCTCTCATCGACGAGGTCTACTACCGCCCTGCACTGGATCGCGCTCGAGGGACCCAACTGGAGCTACGGATGCGTGTTCCCCCTGCCTCGACTGTCTTCCTGACGTACGATTTTGAAAAGTCTATTCTTCGCTACACCGAATATCCGCCAGACGCCAACCGCGGATTCGATGTGGCCGCTGCCGTTATCACCATCTTGGACGACGGCAAAAGCCAAATGGGCGGCTCATCAACCTCAAGCGACAAGTTTACGTCGTCGAATCTGCGTACCACGACATTGTTACTCAGCTTACCAACGCCTGATTTCAGTATGCCGTACAATGTCATTATCTTCACGTCCACGGCCATTGCGTTGGCGTTTGGCGGCATGTTCAACATCTTGGTCAGGCGATTCGTGGCCGCCGACGAGGGACCGGAGCTCAGTCTTAAGAGGGTCAAGAGGAGGATACAGACGAAGCTAGGCGGCCTTTTCAAGAAGTTTGGCAAGGCCGACGTAAAGAAGAATGAATAGACTTCTGCAGCTGCCAGTAGAGCTGTCACCACGCATTGTGGATCTTGTACTCCATGTCGCGGGCGAAGCTCCGTGACCCTATTACTTAATGAACCGGTCCAAGTAGCTTGTCGATGATAGCTCCGGCCAAGCCATCTAACGAGTCCATCAATCTGATATCAAACCGCCGGCAGATAATCTGCACATTTCCCCTTTTACGGTAGCCCGGATGGCACACCACAAGCGCCTTGTTCAGGCGGGCACACAAGCCAAGCTCGAGCAGGCTGATGGGCGCATCGGTGACGGGTCCGAAGTAAATGACGACGAGGCTAGACTTCTCCTGCATGTCCAGCTCCCACTGGACCTGCTCGCGAAAGGGCTCGAACGCCTCGTCTTCTCTCCACGTGGAGTCCCAGTCGCGCCTGAGGGGGTTGATGATGGTGATCGGCTGTTGGGAGAGCGAAGCTATGAGACCGTCCCGCCACTCTGGGGCTGTTGTCGTCCCGGCTAGGAAGACGGCGCGAGGGTACTGGAAGTTTTGCAGAGAGGGAGCGAGTATGACTTGTGCTTTCGTTGCCTCCATGGTCGGACTTCTGTCCGGTCATGTAGTTGCCCGAGCTGTTCTGATTCTTCTGTTGGATTGACTACTGGTTGCGATCAGACGCGTCAAGCTTCCCGTCAGTGATCTCGCTGGGCGTGGGGGTCATGTATGTCGAACAACTTTTTCCTTTATACATGTGTTTATTTTGACGGAAGACAATATCTCCTGATCGTGATGGCTTCAGAGGAAAGACGTCCAGCCTGCTGATTCGGACGAATGAGCGAGCTTTCAATATGCAGTGTGCCGCCACCCTGGTCAGCGGTCACTGCCCCTCCTACCGCATGTGCTTCGCCTCAATTGTTCAAAGTGAGCTGCCGAGCAAATATTTCACTGCTCGCGAGGCTCGCTCCTCAGGTCTCATCACGGTTTTGCCACTCTCAACAGCCTCAAGTTCGCGCTGTCTCCCGTGGTCATAGGCTCAACCCCCCGGCGCCATGGCAAACTCCACCTACGCTTAGACATACACGTAACTCTTGTCTCTGATCAATTTCAACACATCGACCCTTGCACTATGGACGATGACTCCGGCGAGGGCTGGCAGATCGTCCTGCCCACCTCGCTTTCCGGCGTAGAGCGCCTCTCGCGGTCGCAATTGGAATCATATGAGCGCCAAATCTTGAAGGACTGGGAAAGCTCTCGAGGTCATTGGTCTGGAGTGTTAGTGGTTTCCTACCTCTATTTTCTTGCGATTCTTATGTCACTGACCTCTCTTGTCGCAAACAGAGGCAAGCACACATCAGCTGCCGACTTCACCGAAGCCAAGAAGCTCCATCATCGCTTTCGGCGGCAAGACACCCTCGGCTCAGGGACCTACGGGATAGTCGAGAAGGTCATTTACACCCAGAACAACCGGTCCATATGCCTGGCAAGAAAATGGATCCAATACCGGCGAGGGCGGACGATACAGATGCTACGAGAGGAGGCAAATGTCATGGAGAAGCTGGACCACGAGCACATCGTCAAGCTTGTGGGGACGTACTGTACGCGCTACAACGAGCTCTATCTCCTGCTCTGGCCTGTTGCCGTATGTAACCTGGACCAATTGTTCAACGACCTGGACACTTTGCGCACCGGACAGGGAGATCGGAACGACATAATTAGGAAGCTGGAAGCTCTGGACGTGGCCGATGTGCGGGCTCTACAACGCAATAATCGGCAGGGCAGCGAGGTAAAGACTACCATCGCCGGCCGGGGCAATTGCCCGCTCAAATACCTGCAGCAAGTCATAGGCTGCATCACCCATGCCGTCGCCTACTGCCACGCGGCCAACATCCGCCACCTGGACCTCAAGCCGAGCAACATCTTGCTGAGCCCGGGCCGCGTCTACCTCGCCGACTTCGGGATCGCAAGAGATGTCAAGGACAGGGACCACACCATGACCTTCGGCGTCCAGGGCACCCCCAAGTGGCGCGCCCCCGAGGTCTGCGACCCCAACGACGAGTGGTCCATGAAGGCCGCCGATGTGTACTCGCTCGGCCTGGTCCACCTGAATATTGCTACCGTGCTCTACGGCGCACAGCTGGCGGACTTTGACCGCGTGGCCGACGAGCTGAACCCCCGTACCAGGGCCCAAAAGTTGGACCAGTACTACCCGAAATTAGAGGCAATGGCATTGGCCACACAGGAGGTGCAGGACGCGAAGGCAAACACCTTTGCGCCGAGGCACATCGTCGACCTCACGTCACGGATGCTATCGTCGGACCCGTCTCAACGGCCGAACGCCGGCCAGGTCGACGCGGAACTGGTCGAGCTGGGGGGCATAGAGCAGATCTACCACTTCCCGTGCTGCAAGCGGAGCAGCAGATTCGTGACGGAGCGCATCGACACGCGGTACAGGGTCGTCGCGGACGAACGCGACCGCCTGCAGGCCGACTACCAGGAGATGGCGAAGAGAGTCGAGGTGCTCGAGCGAAAAGACGAGACCTACGAAGAGCGCCTGAAGAACGAGCGGAAAGTCCACGCCCAGAACATTGCGCACCTGCAGGAACAGCTCGACAAGGAGCGGAAGGAGAGGGGTCGCCTCGAGGCCCTACTCGCAGAGAAGAGGCAAAGACCGGGGGGCATTCCGCGGCCGGGACGGAGCATCTCCGGGGGGAACGAAGCTGGTGCCGGGCTGGTCATGAAGATCAGACCACACGCCCACCCGGCGCCGGTAACAGCAGCAGCAGCGTCGCCCGCGTCGTTCCCCTCGGCTTCGGCTCCCGGTCCTAGAGCCGCGTCAAGGCCATTGTTGGCGAGCGCAACTTCCAATATGCACGGTACCTACTCACAAGCTGCTGCCGGAAGGCTGGCTTCGCACAAAGCGCCTTGCAGCCCGGCTGCGCACGACGTGCGAAACGGAGTGGCCAGTCCGACCCGGGGCCCGGTCGCTGCTGCCGACACTAGCACTAACATCCCGAGTCCCAGTCCGAGCCCGAACCCCCACGCGGCCGGGTTCCTGCTGCGGTCCCGCGGCTCCGGGTCCCGTCTTCCGCGACTGATCAACCCCAGCACGCCGATCCGGTCGAACACGCCGAGCCTCCAGCGGGACCCATCGTTGACGGATAGCACGCAGTATAGCATGTCCAGCTCCACGTTCAGCCGCCTGAGCGGTGTGTCTCGCGAGTCCGCGTCCGAGGTCGGCTCGCCTACCGTGAGGGGGGCCACGCCGGCGAGGGAGTTTAAGGCCCTGCATGACCGCCCGAGCCGAGATGTTGACTGTGAGCGACGCCCGTCGCTCGGCCCTGAGGTCGGGCTGGGCCTCCATGTGAGTGAGGGCCTCGACGCGACGGCGACGGACAAGGACAGGGACAGCGTCGCGGATCACGGGAGTGTGGTCAACTCCGGTGCTCCTGGCACTGCGAGCGCGGCCCTCACTGCGTCGGCGCTATCATCGCCGCGGTCAGTGAAGGCGGAATTGCACCCCGTCGCAGGGGGGAAGGTGCCGCCGATGCCGACGGCGAAGAGCTGGGCGGATGTTGCGAGGAGGGAGAGGAGGTCGTGATACCCCGGGTTTATAATAGAAAAGATCGAGGAGGATCAGCGTCGAGCAAAGGCAGCATCTGCTATGTGGGGTTATGCCTTGGTCGTGGGAACGATATCATACAGATGCATGCGAGGTACCCTGTTGCTCTATCAGGTCATCGGTCCCATCTCAGGTTCTCGACTTGAACCAGAGTATACAGTGTTGGTAGGCTTGCTACCGTTGAGGCTCAAGGGTACCAATGACGCCGGTGAGCGCACACAGCCGGCCATAGGCTCATGAGCTGTGCTAGTAACACCTTTGTTATAACCCTCGAGACTACAACGTCCTGTGCTAGGGCGGAAGCACAAGTCGAACTAGTGGGTTATCACTCGAAGCTTGTCGCAGGCTCATCCAACCATATCACGGACTTATACGAGTACTTCAATAACAATATAAAAATCGGATCGAGGTTGAGCACAGTGGATGTTACGACACTGACGGCAGGCATTTTACCTCATCAGCTCTTGACAATAGCAAGACCAAGAGCCGCGACAGCCACTTCAAGTGACAAATACCAGATCAGTTGCTGCCTGCCAGGAGTCCTAAGATGAACCCGGATGCACGTGTTTTTTCGGAATCATGAGCCATATAAGTAGTATTTTCAACAAATTCTATCACGGAGTACTCCTTTCTGCTGCCCTGAACCCCCGGATAGGCAGGAGTCGAGAGGTGGAGGCTGTTGGTCGGCGAGGAGGAGGAGTCCGGAAATGGTTGAGTGACGGAACAGATGTTCAGTAATCGTTAATTCGATTACGAACCCACTCTTCACTTGGCGAAGGGCGCAAAAGCACCCTCATTGGACGGGACTTCATTCCGTGCCCGCTCTCGTCTTGACTTGGGCGCCGTTACTCAGCAAAGTTCCCAAGACAAACCCTTGGGACCGATGACGGGAACTGTTGGTGTCAAGACGGTGATGACCAAGACAGACACGCAGAGGTGAGCGGAAGCTGAAGACCGTGTCAGCACGGATATAGCACTTAACCCACGGCACGCGCATGCAGTTGATGGCGCGGATGACATTGACCATACCTCGCAGAACACACTTCAGCTAAGGGCGGTTCATTTCCCCATCCGTCTCACCAAGAACCGGAATTATCTGTAAAGGGATGTCCGCATGTCAGCTTTGAGAGCCACATTAGACTCGCACTCGGTTAACGCCAGGAACGGTCCCCTCCATCCACATACATAGGTATCCTTACATAGTAAGGACCGCATTGCCAAGCTTATCCTCATCCCTTGCCATTGCCGATCCGTGGACCAGATATTACTAGCAGACGGTCGCATCGGGCCCCAGTTTGATCACTATCACTTCTACCAATATCAGTCACTAGACCCGGCCCATAACTCCGAGCTCACGACAAATCAGTTCGATGCGATGCGCTACTCCAGAGGTGACCTCGCAATATTGAGCGCGGAGCGCTACGATGATGGCAGGAGGCATCTTTCCTCCAGCAAGACTAGGAGTACCGTGACCGAAGTGGTTGTGGCTCCCGAGTCGCTGGACGGTCCGGCACGGAAACGTCGCAAGGCCTCACCTCCGGAGGCAGCCGGCGAGGAAGAGGAAAAGAAGAGAAGTCGAGGGCGACCAAGGTTAGAGCCCAAGGATGAGACTGCGCAAGATGTAAGTCACCCCTATATATGCTGCTTTATGCAGCAATTCACCTGGGCCACTCCCATCCTGTGCATTCTCTACCATGTCGGATGTCGCGAGTGTGGACATATCAAATATGTCTCGTGCCTCACCATATATTCGCCTTCTTGATTCTGTAACCGCAACGTATTTCTGACGCTCTTTATAGCGCCGCCGGACACAGATACGACTCGCTCAACGCGCGTACCGGAACCGTAAGGAGAATGTCATCCAGACGCTGGAGAGGAGAGTCCAGGAGCTCAAAGACACCAACGAGGAGATGAACAATGCCTTCCTGAGACTTCACGACTACGCCGTCGGCTGTGGCCTCTTGGAACGTATGCCAGAGGTCGGCCGGCAGCTGCGTGAAACGACGCAGAAGTTCCTCTCATTGGCGCGCAAATCGACCGAAGACGCATATAATGACGACGACCACAGCGTATCTCGTGAATCGGACGATCCACCGGCTAAGAAGAGTCGCCCGAAGCGGAAGTCGACCTCGCCAACAGCAGCGGAGCGGACGTTTGAAGAGGAACTTCCCCAGCCCTCTCCGTCGCACGGTCACTTGTTAGGTGGCTTGCTAGTCACACAGGACCAAGATTCCCTCCCGGAGCCCGTCTCCTCCGACATGCACTCGGGCATGGCCAGCATAGTTGAGACCGATTTGACTCCAGATTATGAAGTCGTTACATACCCTACCCTGGAAAATGCCAGCTTTCCCTTCGGCTTTAGCTCCGACTTCAACTTCACCACCACAGAACTGTCTAGTTCGATGACCGCCCCCGACTTCTCGGACCTCGCCAACCTCAACTCGTCACTCTACCCCTCCCTCCCCGTCCCAAACTCCTTCGCTGCGCAGGAGATCACCTTCGGCCGACGTTTCCAACGCACCGCAATGGAGCGCGCCTGGACCCTGGTGACCATGCCCAACCCGCCGCAGAAGCGCTTCGCCCGCGTCTTCGGCTTCTGCCTCCTCTTCGAGCCGCTGGAGAGCATCAAGGAGCGCCTGCGCCGCGGCCTCGACCGCACCGCCGCCGAGTCCCTCAACAACTGGCAGTACCCCTTCCTCCAGCTCGGCGGGTCGAGCACGCACTTCGACAACACGATGACGGGGGTCCTGCAGCAGCAGCAGCAGCAGCGGCGTGTCGGGAACCAGGGCACGGCCGACGTCATGAGGCCCAAGAACGCCAACGGTTTCAGCATGGGTCCCTTTGACGCCAAGACCTCGGCGGCGCGCGACATGCTCCTAGACGGCGGCGGCGGCAGCAGCCAGTACCTGCCCCCCGGCAGCGCCGGGTTCGGCGCCGAGTTCTACGACAGCGACGAGATCGAGATGTACCTCCGGCAGCGGGGCGTGGCGATCCCGCCGGCTGCGGACTTCGTCACGGTCGAGATCGACGCCGCGGCTTTCACCGATGGGGAACAGCGGGTCGGCGGGGGTCCGGGTCCCGATCAGGTAGCGGCGCAGGCGGGCGTGGCCGGCTCGGCGTCGATGGACCTGCTTGATACATTGGCGCGTCACAGCTCGTCCGGCTCCTGGCCATCGGATGCGCGGAGCGCGGGGTCGTCTTCGGGGGTGCTCTCGCCAGGTGCGTCGTCCGGGGCGGATACCACTGTCACGGCGCCCAGTGACTTTGGGAGCTCGGGCATGTGGAGGTTCGATGGTGTCGATGGGTTTCTGAAGACCCCTATCGCGCAGACGGCACCGGGGAAGAAGCAGGTTACGGTTGATGTTAACCTTCTCGTCTTTGGTACGTGACCCGGTGTGTCCGTGAAGCTGTTGAACGTGCAACTGACTGAAGCAGAAATGGTCGAGAGAGCTACTTGTCTTGGTAGGAGTCCCGGGCTGCGGAGGCAGGATATCAACGGCGCTTTCTGGACTGCGACAAAGCACAACTCGTGAGGTGATAATGGGAGTCTTGGTGTTTGCAAGGATATGTGTTAGCTGCGGTCGAGTTGATACCTATTTGGTCTTTTGGATGATGATTCATCCCCATCTAATTCGTCTATGTTACAGTATAGTAGTCTACATAGATAAAATACAATGATGTACATGACATGATGCACTATGGTGCCCGCAATCTCTCCCAATGGCACCGCCCGGAAATCACTGTGCGTCCTCTTAGAACTAGGCAGGTCTTGTGGCCTGAGCCCTGCAACCTCTTAACCTCTTGTCGTCTTTGCACAAGGAGATCTCCTGTGGTTGGCAATGTTCCCTCCCTGTATCATAGGCCCATGAAGCATGTCCAACCCGTCCTCGCGTCAACATTGATCGGACCTGGCAAGGTCTTCTCACTGATATACACCTTTTGCTGCGGGACTGTGGTCACCGCCCGTTTCTCCGCGTCGTCGAGTCACCGCGAATGGCATCAGTAATTTCCTGTACCGAGCCAGGCGACGCGCTACCGGCTGCTTTGAGAGCCAGCTTCTCTTTCCTCCGTCTCGCCTTCCTCTCGGCCTTCTCCTTCTCCGCTAGCGCCCTCTCCTCCATCACGAGCTTCTGCATCGCCTCGCCCCGCGCATGGTCGTCGAGACGCAGCCGGAGCAGCCTGCCGCGAAGGTCGTAGATATCTTGCTTCACTCCGGCCAGGAAAGGCCCGGGAGGGCCGTTGCGCCGCGGAGGCCGCGACGCGTCGACCGGACCGCCCTTCTCCAATATCCTCTCCCACTGATCCTCCCACTCGGCGGCCTCATGCGTCTCCTCGCTCATGGCCTGTAGCGTGGTTACGACTTTTGTCATGCGGATGACCTTCTGGCGGATGATGCGGCTCGCGATGGCCGGCTGCGGCTTGGTGAGCCGCAGGAAGGGCAGGAAGTTGGCCTTCTCCAACACGGGCACGCGCCGTCTGCCAGAGCCGCCTAGCTCTGACAGCGGTCGCGGCCGCACGGTGGGCTCGTAGCGGGGCACCTCGCCGGGCGAGGAGACGCGGGTCAGGAGCGGGATTGTGTTTGGGTTCGGCGCGCTGGAGGGCTTGGGCGGTGGCGGGTCTCTGAGAGCGCGGAGGGACAGCGCCGCCGATTTGCGGAGTTGCCGTTCGCGGAGGAAGTCGTAGACTTCTTCATATTCTGGCGACGAGGGGTCGTGGGCAGCAGACAGCATGTCAAGGAACTAAAGAGAGAGGTAAGCCGAGTTAACTACACTTGTGGCTGAGTCTGGAGCAGCAGTCACAGGATGTACCGACGAACCTTGTAGCCATTTCTCAGAGCCGAGATGACGAGTCTTGGACTGGTGTCGTTCTTGTTACGACGGAAGCTCTTCCGTATCAGGTGCTTGATGGGATGGACAGGCCCTTCGAGGCCAGGCGCTCGGAGGACATCATCTGGCAGAGGGACCTGGATGCCCTGCTGTATGAGAGCTTTGTAGAGGGCAAAACATGCCGTTCTATGCCGCGAGTTACGGCTTGCAATGTATAATGAAGGCATTCATCTGGCTCTTTTCTGGCCATGTGCGGTTGCGATAGATGCGGTTCGGGAATTTTTGCTGGAGCACCGTTCAATGGCCCCCAATTACGTCACACCGAGCTTCACCTAGCTTCACACCGAGAGCTCAAGCATGGGGTCCACGTGATCAAGTCAAATGTTCCTAACGCAGCCAAGCTAATGGACAATCATCGATCCATATCGTGTAAATGCACGCCAGACTACCGTCCCCGACAGATAATTGAAAGCCAGGCTAAACGATGACAAGACCATTCTCTTTGCTTCGGACCTCCCCATGCTCCTGTTCTTGTTTCAGCCCTCAGTAGGCTCCCTCCGACCAACCCGTTTCTGCCGGCGGGGACCACGTTGGGCTTCCACGTTGTCCCATGAGTTGCAACAAACTTTTCATACCCATCCACCCTGCTTATATGCTGTCTCGGTAGATGGCATACTTGGAGCCTTCGGGCGGCTGCGGCAGCTTCTTGTGCTCCTCCATGTACTTCCTTATGGCAATGAGGGCAGCCTCGAGGCTGAGCGGGTCCTCCTTCGGCCGGGGATTCTTGGACAGTTCGTTCGAGATGCGCTCCCAGTCGCGGAGGATGGCTACCGCGTTCTTGTCCACCTTACCATCGGTCTGGTTGACGCCGGGAAGGTTGATCTGACTGACGAAGTAGATCACTGGGGGCTCTCTTGGGTAGTTCGGGCCGCACTCCATCTTGAGCTCGTAGATACGATTCTCGTGGTTTCCCTGAGTAAATTAAGTCAGTGTGGTGTGCGAATGTGTCTGTCTTGACCATCTTTTTCAGTCTCCGCGCTTGCACCGCCAGGACTGGTGCTTACATGAGGTGGTCCCCAAATCGTGCCTCGCCAGTGTGTCATGTAAATGTCTTCAGGATCTTCGAGGCCATAGGAGCAGGCGCCTGGCGTGTTGTTATGCCGAGTCAGTACGTAGGTATCGCAAGAGGGTCTTTGGCTGCAAGATCACAGACCTGCTCCCATCCCCTTCTCGCCCTTCTCCAGCTCTGCAAGCAGCTTGAAATTTCTTGGCACCTGTGCGACAGCCATGATGCCGGACTCTTGTCAGGATCGTCGGTTGCTAGGAACCAAGTCGGGGAGAGGCTCGAAGAACAGTCTCTTCGTGATAGGTTTGGTAAGGGCTTGGGCAGCTCAGGGTTTCACGTCTGGAGCAGTGATGTCGCCGACAAGGTCATGGTGGGGTCGGCAGGACTGGCGGGGTCTGTAGTGGAAGGAGCAGGGGTACTAATGCTTAGCTTTTAGGTACGTACCTTCTGGTAAAGCCAGCTGGAACTGCCACACAGCTGGCATGTGAGCTGGCAGCAACGAAACAACACGCGGCTTTACATCTCAAAGGCCAAAGTCCAACTTAAAGAGTGACGGGACTTCGGTATCTCTCAACGGTGTTCCGGACTTTCGTCTATTTGTTATAGTCGCGGATGCTTCTTATGCTGCTTATGAGCGCGACGTCCCCTTACCAGATATGACAACATGACCGCCCAGTTGCTCGCCTCCGAGCTCAACAATCTTATCCAGGAGAGCAAGAGGAAACATAATGATCTCCGCCAGGTACGTGATGCATTCGGCTTATTCTATCCGCATGCCCCGTGCTGATCATATATCCAGGCTGCCGAAAAGTCCTTGGAGGATCTGAAGAGTCTAAGGTCGACCTCGGAAACTCAAGTTGCCAGTGGTTCGTCGTCCAGCGGCTTAGGTTGTGATGTCCCCTGAATCACATGTATATACTCACCATCCTGGCCAGATCTGTCGCAGAGAGTCAACTTTGCGAATCCTTTCATCATCGCCTGTGGGACGAAAAATGCCAAGTTTACCGGAATTGCTATTGTCTGCTTGCAACGGCTCATTGTTTCCGGTGCATTGCCTCGATCGCGGCTGAGCCAAGTTCTTGAGGCTCTCCAGCAAGCTACTTCTGCTGGCCTTGACGTCCAGCTGAAGATTCTTCAAGCCCTGCCGTCTTTGTTATCCAACTACGCTGCCGATGTCAAAGGAGAGCTGTTAGTGACTGTGCTCAATATCTGTTTCATCTTGCAGTCCAGCAAGAATGCCATCGTCAACAACACCTCTGCCGCAACCCTCCAACAGCTGGTGGTATCTGTCTTCGATAAGGTGGTTAACGAAGACCGGTCTGGATCCGATGCCCCTGTAGTTGGAGACGCACCAACGGATCGAGGCAATGTTCCTCTCAAGTCTGCCGCATTGGATGCCTTTCGCGTGTTCAATGACATCTGTCTCCTCACAGAATCGCAACGACCCGAATATCTGAGGTTCTCTGGTCTCACGCAAACTTTTGGTCTTGAACTGATAGAGTCTGTCTTGACCAACCATGCTGGCATATTCTCTACACACCCCGAGCAAGCTCATATACTGCGGACAAGGGTCATGCCCTTCATCATCAGCGCTCTCCGAGGAAAGCCCAGTTTCGCTATCAGTGTCCGTCTTGTTCGCATCCTCTACACACTTCTGCGGAGACACATGGCCATCTTACCCGCAGAAAGCGGGGACGCAATGGACATTTTGACACAACTACTTGACCAAGACACCGCTCTCTGGAAACGGTCCTTGTGCATGGAAGTGTTTCGCGGTATTTTTGCTGAGCCTGGTTTGTTTCGGCGGATATTCATGCTGTACGACGCCAAGCCAGGGCAGAAGCCAATTTTGAAGAACCTCACTGCTACATTTGTCCGAGTGAGCACTGAGAAGCCGTCGGTTATCGGCCTCGGCCATCAGTCCACGATACCGGTCGCGAATCCCTATGCTAGCATCGGAGCATCTACAGACCAGGCTATGCTCGAGGCCAGTGGGGTTACCGGCATTATATCTGGCTCCGTTGGTTCGGATGGCCATAACACTGGGATCAGCACTCAATGGAGTACCATGCGAGTGCCATGTATCGACCAACTTGACAAGACAGAGCCCCCCCACATCCCCGAGTCTTATCTCTACAGCCTGACACTCGCTTGTATGACCTCTCTATCCGAAGGTCTGGCCAAGTTCATTCTTCCCCTCACAGTTCCAGGGGAGAGTCGAAACCGGAAACGCGGTGCAAAGGCCGAGACTGAACACGACACCTCGGCATCACGAGCGGAGGGGGGCGCAGAGACATCCACAGGTCGTCTGACGTTGGAGCGGTCCGCATCTTTTAAGAGAAATCCAGTACCAACCAACCCCCTTACCCTCGAAGACCACCCCCTACACGCTGAAGTCAAGATCTGTGCCGCCTTCATAGAAGAGTGCTGGCCTGCAATACTCGCCACGTGCTCTACGTTTCTATACGCTGCTCTCGACTCGGATTATTACCATGGCCTGGTCAGGGCTTTCCAAAAGTTTACCCATGTCTCCGGCCTTCTGCAGCTGACCACGCCGCGAGATGCTTTCTTGACGACTCTTGGCAAGGCGGCCGTTCCGCCTAACGTTTTCACAGCCTGCTTGAATGCCGGCACGGCCCGAGTAACCACGCCGACCGTGGCCGGCACCGGCGAGACCCCGAACAGTATCTTCAGCAATGCTCGGGGACTCCTTAGTGTGGATAGCCTCGTGGGGCCACCCACACCGTCCACTGAGAAGCCGCGACAGCTATCTACTGATTTAGGTCCTTCCACCCTCAACACAAGAAACCTTCTCTGTCTCCGGGCCCTTGTCAACCTGGGCATTGCTCTTGGTCCGACTCTGTCCTCGTCGTGGAGGATCATTCTGGAGACGTTGCAGCAAGCTGACTTTGTCCTATTCTCGTCCGGAAAGTCTGCCGGCCGGACACTGACGGCGACGAAAGCGACGGACCAACAAGCCGATCAGGAAGCCAATCAGCTTCTGGCAAACTTCAGCACAGAGATCAGGGCCGTTGAAACCGCGGCCTCCAGGCTCTTTGAGAGCACGATTGACTTCCCAAACTCGGCTTTTGTGGAAGTGGTCACGGCTGTTTGCAATCTGGTCGAAAGTCATGCGGAGAGCCCCTCTGAGCCGAGCAGTAGACCACAGTCACCGCAGTCTACTGGACATTCCCTTAAGACGCCTACGATTCCTCATAGGAGGCAGCTCAGCATTTCGACCTCGGCATATTCGGGACCAAACCAGGAAAATCAGTTCGCGCTCGCCAAACTCGGCGACCTTGCATCCATCAATCTGGAGAGACTTCTCTCCTATCCACCGCACGTTTCCGGGTGGATTCCTCTGGTGTCTGAATTGATCACAACCTTGAGTTCGTCCCGGAACACGGCTCCGGTTCGCTTGCGGGCTGCAGAGACGCTCGTGAGGATCGTGATGGAAGCATCAAGCGTTGCTGCTTCGTACGAGAAAGAGCCGCGAGGCATTATACAGACTCGATTGTTAAATGCATTCCGCGATGCGTTAGTGTCCATGCAGAGGGAAGATCGGCAAGCCAGTCTCACGAGTCATGGTGCAGATGTTGACGTGTATAAGGTTGTCCTTGACGGCCTACGTGGTATTTTGGAGAACTGTGGCGAGTCCCTTGTCAAAGGCTGGGAGATCATTTTCGAGATTATCGATACGATTTTCATCAACCAGGGCGTCATCTCCGACGGGGAGGATGCGGAAAACAATCGCGTCACGATTATGACACGCTCTGCGAGGCTCATCCGTCCCTCTTTTGCGTCTCTTCAGCTTATATGCTCCGACTTTCTGCCATCTCTACCGAACTCCTGCTTTCTCAACTTGGTTGATACCCTTTATAAATTCTGCTCCCAGGACGATGATCTCAACGTCGCCCTTACAGTAAGCCGCTTACCTCGTTCTTCAAGGTATGATTCAGCTGACATGTTTTAGACCGTGACCTTCTTCTGGGCAGTATCCGACTTTCTCTCTGGAACAGCTACATCGATGCCTGTCACTGTGGATATGGTCCAAGAAGGGGGAGATAAGGCTCTACTGGAGCTCGCCGCGGATGCTAGTCATCCAAGGTCCAAGGCCGCGCTCTGGATGCTGCTTCTGCTGAGGCTCACATCCGTGGCAACGGATCAAAGACTGGAGCTTCGGAACAGTATGTGCCCAGCAACGCCCTCGGCACCTTATGTTACTACGTTGCTGACTGAATAGGCGCTATCCAAACCCTCATGCGAATCATTTCGGCGTACGGCGACAGCCTCAGTGCTGAAGCCTGGCTGATAGCATTGCGGTCGGTGATCTTCAAGCTGCTCTCTTCCATCGAAGCAGAGTTGCGAGCCGTCCAGAACGCATCGGCCAAGGAAAAACAAATGGATGACTGGAAAGACACGGCAATCGTCGTGATACAAGGGGTCTCTCACCTTTGCGCGTCCTACCTCCACGTTCTCATCACGCACGATACCTTCACTCCTGTTTGGAAGGAGCTTCTCGGCCACTTTGCAACGATGCTCGAGTTCAAAATCTTGGATGTCAGTGCCGCAACCTTCGGTGCTGTGCGGGACATCTTGAAGCAGGCCACCGATAAGGAGCGGCAAGGCTTCACCAAAGAGATGGTGGATCTCACATGGGAGCTTTGGTCGAGGGACATCCCCGTCCCTAAACACCTGGCCGCAGACAGTCCTGGGGATAACCAAAAGTGTCTACTGGTCTGGGTCGAGGCGTTGATTGAGCTTTACCGGCTCATTGAACGTGATCTCAATGTTGAGAGTGTTCGCCGGATGCTCAGTCTCCTCCGCGAGGCTATGCAACATGCAACTCCTGGAGCATATACTAGCGACGTTGATTACGTTACGCCCCTCCAGGGAAGAATCCTTGATGTTTGCAAGATCGTTCGCACCGACCTCCCTGGGGTCCCCTCTGCCATGATCAGTCAGGTGGCAGATTTCGTGTCTTTGGCTTTCACAGACGAGAACCTCTCACCTTCGCCAGCGCAGAAGCGGACTTATGTGGCCATGTCGAAAGAGAGCATGTCCATACTCCAGTCATTGATTACTAGGAACGCGGCAGAGACCGATATCTACAGAACGGAAGCTTTTGCTTCTGCCCTGGAAGCGCTTCAAAGACCGATCACTCTCAAGTATAGCTTCCCCGTCCGGCCGAAGTCGGTTCAGCCTTGGCGAGAAGCAACGAAGTGCTTTCTGGAAGTGCTCGCCTCGACTCTTCCGCATATTCGAGCTGCTGATGTACCGCAGACCCAATTTCAAAACATATGGCACATTATAATAGCGATCGCGAGTGGCATCGTGACTGCGGAGTGCCACAGGGCGCCGTCGGGCGGCAGCATTCTCGAGGACGAGGACTTCGACATCGCTTCATTCCACACACTACGAGGTCTGATCATCCCTTCCCTTGGGGCCGAATGCGTGCCCAACAAGACGCGAAAGGCCTATGCGGAAGCGCTGTTTCGAACTTCCATCATCCATGCTCCCGCCCCAGCGGAATTGGCTTTGATGGACGGTAGCAGCGGCGGCGATAGGGTCCCCATCAATGCTCTGTACAAACCACGGGCTGGACGGACTGTTGATCCCACACCGACTCAGCGCGTCAAAATGAGCTATGTGTGTTTAGAAGAGCTCTTCTCGCTTGTGGCCGAGTATGACGAAGATGCAGCTACTCCCACAATCGTGGTTCAACCGCCTACTCCTGGACTGCCGCTTCGACCACCGCCCGCAGGATCATCTGCTGCGAGAAGAGAGGGCGGGGTTGGACAAAAGCATGACTCAGACGGCACAACGGAAACCACACACGAGTTGCACATACGACTGGCACGCACTGCAGCGCCATACCTGATCCTCCGCTGTGCGCTGTCAATGCGGGCGTATATAGCTGACCAGCCCCTGAGAGGCCGAATGCCGCAGCCGTTGTCCCAGCGCAAGGAGTTGACTACGCTGTTGCGATGGCTAGTTGGACTCCGGTCTGAGCCAGATGCTATCCGGGACACTCCCAACGTCGAAAGCGATACTCGCAAGCATCTCCTCCGGCTGTATCCGCTGCTCGTTGCAGCTGTCCAGGTTGCGGGCTCTTCTGGGGACGATAAAGTGCTGAGCTTGGTTAGGGAGGCACTCGATGTCGTCGGGGGCGAACTGGGAGTTTGAACATGGGCGTAACAACATGGGCGTAACGTATACTTTGTACGATAGACCTTGGTAATCTTTTGTTCAGCGGGCACCTCGAGCGCCATTTCTTTTTTTAGTTAAACCCGTACAGCCAACTGAGTTGTGAATGCTCCGCGCCCTGCATAATACAGATTGGTTGAGTGGTGTCCTCCTACCGTCCCAAGGACGTAACGCCAGCCACCTTGTCGCTCCCAACTTTTGACAAATGACACTATCTCAACATAGTCACAGCATTAGGCGCTTGGCTCAAACATGTTACCGTCCACCCACAGGTTTCCCGAACCGCTCCTAGCTCATCTCCTATCCGTAGCCCTATCAAAATCCTCGACAATAGAATCCACAGCCCCCTTGACCACATCTTTGCTTTGGTCACTCTCGCCCTCAGCTGCTTGGTCCCGCTGGACAATCTGCTGTGCCATGGACTGGGCCTGGGCCTGACCGACCTTTCCGTACACGCTGAGCGCGGTGGCGATCATGCCACCGATATCGCCGACGTTACCGGGCACGACGACGGCGGTGCCCTCCTTGGCCAGCTTGCCGAAGGCGTCGACGTACTTCTCGGCGACGCTCAGGCTGAGGGCGCCCTGGGCGGCGCTCTTACCCTCGGCGATGGCGCGGGCGACGGCGTCGATGCCGGTGGCGGTGGCGCGGGCCTTGAGGGTGATGGCCTCGGCCTCGCCGCTAGCGCGGTTGATCTTCTCGGCGCGCAGGGCCTCGGAGGCCAGGATGACGCTCTGCTTCTTGCCCTCGGCGATGTTGATGGCACTCTGGCGCTGGCCCTCTGACTCGAGGATCTCGGCGCGCTTGGACCGCTCGGCCGTCACCTGGCGATGCATGGCCTCGACCACGGGCTTGGGGGCGTGGATGTCGCGGATCTCGTAGCGGAGGCAGGTGACGCCCCAGGCCTGGGCGGCCTCGTTGATGGCGGCCGTGATGTTGGTGTTGAGGGCCGCGCGCTCCTTGAGCACGTGGTCGAGGGACAGCTGGCCGATCTCGCTGCGCATCGTCGTCTGGGCGAGCTGGGAGATGGCGTATTCGGCGTCTTCGACGCCGTAGCTGTGGGTGTGAAGAAACAATTGTTAGTTTCCCCAAGGAATGATATGGTTTGGGGTTAGCTGGCTGTGTGTAGGTGGACGAACCTCGCCTTATACGCATCGAATACCCGTGTGTACAGCACGCCGTCGAGCTCGAGGGTGACGTTGTCGGCTGTGATGGCGCTCTGGCTGGGAATCTCGATGGCGGCCTCCTTGAGGGACTTGACGTATGCAATGCGGTCGATAAAGGGGATCAGGATGGCCAGACCGGGTTGTAGTATGCGGTTGAACTTGCCCATGCGCTCGACGATCCAGGCCGTCTGCTGGGGTACGAAGCGGATTATGGTATTGGCGGGGAGAGACGACTTCTGGAAGTAGGCTGGTGGTATACCGGGGCCACCTAGGCCCATCATCCCGGTATTTGGTGCTCCATCTCGCGAGCTCTGGTGGAAGGTCCGGACGCTTCTGTTAGGGGGAGAGGGGTGTGAGCTGTCGAGTCGGGCGATGCTCGTGGAAGCGGAGGTAGGGATCAGTCCAGCGGCCGCAGCTCGGCTGGTCCCTGACAGAAGTTGAGGGAATATTAGGCCTCGTTTTAGTGAGGGCGTGAGGGCCATCTTTTGCGCTGATGCGAGCGCCATGTTGAGAGAGCTGAGAGCTGTTTGCGAGAGTTGAGCCGCAAGAGACAGACACGGAAACATCAAACGATTGGCAGCTGGAGAAGCTCCGGAAAGATTGGCGATACCATACGTCAATCACTGTGGGTCCCAGAGCTGCCTACTGTGCAGTAAGTAGGTCGGTCCCGGTTAATCCCCGGCGCTGCTGTACTTGAGGTATGTACCTGTAATTTTATCGACCTGAGCGTGGCGCTTTTCCCGATTAGGCAA
The DNA here is from genome assembly GCA_023628855.1 of Coniochaeta sp. PK30-01. Lineage (NCBI taxonomy): Eukaryota > Fungi > Ascomycota > Sordariomycetes > Coniochaetales > Coniochaetaceae > Coniochaeta > Coniochaeta sp. PK30-01. The sequence continues at coordinate 18,341 of JAMAJW010000028.1, read as the reverse complement.
CATATAAACTTTAGCCTTCATCAGACTTGTAAACCAGGCTGAAGAACCAGACGAAATGATTTAAAAATTGCTAACAGCTTAGGTTTTGTCCTTTCCTTGCCTCAGTGAATTCTTGGGCAACGCCAACTGCTTTACGACAACTCGCGATTTCTTTTGTTCTCAATTGCACTTGACGTCTCAAAGTCATTCAGTTCTCATCCACGTTTGTTTGGTAGCGGTACTAGCGCGTGGCCGTGGCGCAGGGACGCGGCTGCCCCAGTAAAAAGTCGGTGACCAACAGGGTACTTTTTTTTCTTTTTTTGCGTTTGCAATGCGATCCAGACTGAATGCTCTCAACTTCACCAATATCCATCCCTCATCTGCACCACTTGGGACTAAAATAAAATAGTCATCATGGATAACGCACCCCAAGAAGGAGTGCCCAGTGCCATCACTGACGGCCGCCGCATTTATCTCGGCAACCTCCTATACTCTGTCAAGCCCGAGGATGTCGACGCCCTTCTTCAGGAGCACAACCTCGGAAAGTACGACAAGATTCACCTGTCCTTCGACCCCGTCAGCGCTCGCAACCCAGGTTACTGCTTCGTCGAGTTCTTCCACAAGGACGACGCAGACGCCGCACTGGCTGCTCTGGCTACCGCTGAGCTCCTCGGTCGCCCGCTGAAGGTCGGCCCGTGCCACGCCAAGGCACCGTCCCAGAGAGAAGGTGGAGCACCGCGCCGCGAGCGCACTGATTCGCCTGCCTCGCGATGGGGGGACTGGAAGACGACGCGCGACCCGGCCAGCCCGCAGCCTCGGAGTGAGCGTACCCGGCCTCAGCCTGACCAGAACCTCGCCAAGGCCATAGGCCACTACGACGACATGGTTGCCGGCGGCCAGGGCCGGAGGTTGTTCGTCGGCGGTCTCGGCAAGATGGAGAACCAGGAGCAGCACCAGGAGGAGGTTCGCGCTTACTTTGCGGGATTCGAGGTGTAAGTGGCCAACCGACAAGGGCGGGACGACAGGAATTTTTGCTGACTCGCAATTTATGTGCTTAGTGAGGCGGTAGGCAAGCGTATCACGCCGCGTGAGGAGACCAGGGAACTACCAGGAAACTACCACTACTGCTTCGTTGATCTGGCCTCTGCAGAAGAGGCGCAACGTGCCATCAAGGAGCTGGACGGCTCGCCCATTCCGGCAGGCACGCTCAAGGTTTCCCAGGCGAAACCGCCGCGTCCCAGGCAATCGGACAGCTACGAGCCGAACAGGTTCGCATCGCCGAGGAGGAATGGTACCCCCGGTGCGCTCGAAGGCGGTGATCGGCCTCCGAGGGCCAAGGTGGAAAGCCCCCAACCCCAGCGGAGCCTGATGTCCAACAACTGGCGTTCCAAGGCGGCGTAGGAGCCACAAGGAAGTCCATTGTTTGAGAGCTGGCGCAGCAGCTAGTAGCAGCTCTCTAGTAGAGCCCTGTGACGGGCAGGCGATCCCCAACTGGGACGCTGACTGTCCACTTGCACGTCGTAGGACCGGTTCGGTCATCTACGCATGCGGAAAGGCAAGCCCAATGTCAGTAACCGGCAAATAGGCAGGTCTATGACTCCTGCTCTCGGGATCCTGCGCATCTTTTAATTGGCATTCACAGGCCAGCGATAGGACTGTAAAGGCTATGTCACAGCGTTAGGCATGACCGTGGAGTCTCTCAGACGCCCATAAAAAGCGACTATGTGGCGCTCTCACCGGCCATCTTTTCACAATGTCCGTTCCCGTGACTTGATATATTGATGACGGCGATGGTAATGCCTCGGCGTGACGATCTTGTGCAGGCATTTCTCCCTCTTAGTAATGTGCAAACGTTGTCACATGCTTGTGAAGATGGCTCAGATGCTCGTGAACACCGGCAAGTGAAGTCACAGTGCCAGCCCCAAGTTGGTCCTCCCCGTCCGTCCAATATCCTTAGGGTTCTGTCACCTTTGCTGCCCCTCCGCAGACAGGTTTCCGCCTCCCATGACTTATGGCGGCATCTGGGCCCAAATGGAAACGCTGCAAGTGATCAGCGGGAACCCTCGACAGTCACGGACCGATGCACTTACAATGGAATGTAGGTCTGGATACGGGTGTCCTGTAGGTCAACTCTTACTTCTGCCAGCAGCGACTCTACGTCTTCGGTCTTCCATCCCAGTGCCTTTGTGAAGTCGCTCATGGTGATGCCGTGGGCGACTTCGAGCAGGTTATGCATCTCCATTGCCCCGAGCATCTTCTGGCGCTTACCATTCGGCCAAGGGCTCGTTGGGATTGGGAGCCTGGTCTCGGAGACGTCTACGAAGCCGGTCTTCTCAAGTAAGGCATTGAGTCGCAGGGGTGACAGAGGATAACGACCGATCTTCTTGACGCCTTTTCAACTGTCAGCACTAAGCCGAAGAGAATTGATTCGGAATCCACAGCTTGGCTAGCAGGACCTCACCTTCCAACATCGAGAGTTCCACCGTTGCATAGCCGTGCCTTCGTAGGAAGCGTCTACAGCCTGAAACAGCATAGTAGCTTCTAAAAGCTCGATATATCCCCCGGGATTAAGGTTGTCGTAGCAGTTCTTTGCGAATTTGTGCAGGTCGCCCAGGTAAGTAGTGATGTAGCTCCCGTGGATGAAGTCGAATTTGGACTCCCAGAGCCATTCGTCCTCGACATCTGCGACCTTGAAGTGGCAGTCTGGAGGAGTAGAGACTGGCTGGATCGGACTGAGGTCAATGCCGAGGACGCTAGAGACGGGATTTTGCAGCCCTTCCAAGGAAATCTAGTCAGTGTTTGTGTGCTGTCTTGCTTTGGCAGACGAGAAACGCACCAAACTCTATAGCTCATATGCCGGTCCCAGTGCCTACGTCGAGAACTCGGGCAGGTGAGTTGACCGGGGCTACCGAGAGCTTTACATGGTGGATGAGGAGGGCAATGCTGTGTTGCAAGTCTGGGTAACTCGTGATGGGAAATAAATTTACAGATCTCTCACAGGGACGTACTCAGTCTTTCTCTTTCTTTCTGTCAATTCGTCAGTCTACAACGTAAGAACTCATGTACGTTGTGTTCAACAGCTGGAACAGCTCACCTCGTCGTTAGGCAAGAAGTACCCTCCATGCACCGCGTTAGCACCCTTGGTATCTCTCGGCCATTAGACGGCAGAAACTGGTACTTACTGCCCTCTTTAAACTTATGGAATGTGCGTCTAAACTCCTCGATAAACTCAGAGGTCGACGAATTCACAGACACATTGGGTAACCTAAGAGACCATATTCAGTGCTCCGAACTTGTTTTAATCCTGTCTTTTCTTGATCATGAAGCTTACAGTCTATCTGTGTTATTCAAGGATGAGTCGACTTCATCAGATTCGACCTATAGAGCAACGGGCGATATCAGCTGGTCTGTCAAGCCTCTAAACAATTATTAGGACGATCATGCTAGACACTCAGGTCGACGGAGAAGCCATTCATGGCATCTAGCGATGAGGAGCCTCCTTTTTGGGCAATGGCATCATCCCCAGCAGTGGTAGCCCGCTGGCTAGCTCTCCATGCCTCGGGTGGTGACTTGGACTCCATATTTGAGTCCTTTAGTAGAAGTGTAGTTGTGTGACGCCGTTACTCTGCGGTGGTCCCCAGTTCGTTATGCAACCATGGCGACATTGAAGTGAAGGCACGGGGAAGCGTGGAGTGAACGTTGAGTGTGCGGGGGCTGCATCTCAGCTGCATCTTGAGGAACCTGGAACGGATAGCAATTCGAGCTCTGCCAAGTGACTGGACGACCAGAGGCCCAAAGCTGTGCGTCAAAGTGCTGCATCGCATCTCTGTTATCACTGAAGCTGATGTCCAATACTTCTCATATGTGAGAGGTGAGACCCAACCGATATTCATTCAAGATGGTCAGGGGATACATGATATTATCTGCAAGGGCTTGTATTAATTTCGATAGCTGCGAGGAACGTGCAGCACATAGACTGATCCTTCTTTAATAGATCCCGATCTTGCAGAGACTTATTTCGCAGCTGGACCATTTGAACAGATGGAAAACAAACTTGAAGAAAAATGACGATGTCAATTTGATAGTCATCGGCAATGACGTACCTCTGTGCTGTAGAGGGTATGTGCCTTGATGCTTGCCTCACTCGTTTAGGTTCGTGTCGACGCTGTTGTGGAGAATGGATCCTCATCTCCGCGGAGGCTACTGCGCATACCGAACCGAGACCACGTTTTGTCCGCCAATTCAGCTGTCAGGCATGCCTCGAAACCCCGAAGACCAACGACCGCTTTGTCCGGTCCAATTCATCTGCCGGCCGGTCTCCGTTTTGGGGTTTCTGTTAGCAAATTCGAGGCAGCTATGACACGACAAAACTCACCTGTCTCACGCAAACCGCTCCAAAACACTCGTCAACACCGACTGATGACACAAACGACAGGTGCTCCATGGCACCTTCCACCGCAACCATGGCAAATTCTCCAGCAACAAATACCATTGATGGGATGTCAACGCGTTTCATCGGTTTCCCATTCGGACGCACGATATTCGCTGTTACACCTGTCTTGCGTCTTTTCAAACTGTTCACCGGACATGCTCGAGGGACTGCAATCGTTTTGTACCACCTGCATATCTCAAGAAGGACCGTGCTGCCGGTGACACTGACTCGGAATCCTCATCGATGACTCTCGCGGATGCCTGGAGGAGTCCTTCAACATGGCACTTCGATATCGACCACTATCTCAACCGCATCATTCCAGCTCCAAGATGGAGTATTGTGCCATATCCCGTTGCCCACTTCCTGGGCCACCGAAGGCATGGCAGAGTGCAACGGATAGGGAACATCGCTATGACGTTCTGGGCCTTCGTTGGCATCTTTGTCGCGATTCTTTTCATCGAGCTTGCCACGCGGAGCCTTCCGGTTGTCGAGGAGAGAGGCTTGCTTATTGTTGCCAGCTTTGTAAGTCTCGAGTACCTTATCGTTTATGAGATCATGTTGGCTAACCTTCGTACCAGGGTGCTGCAGCGGTGCTCGAGTTCTATACCATTGAATCACCACTAGCTCAGCCACGCAACTCGGTTTTTGGGCAGCTGATATCCGTCACTATTGGGGTGTGCATATGCAAGCTATTTGCTCTCAGTCCGCATTTCGAGTCCATTCGCTGGATCGGAGGTGCACTCGCTTGCGCTACGGCAACGGCAGCCATGGCACTCACAAAGACTGTGCACCCGCCGGCTGGAGCCACGGCGTTGTTGGCTGTTGTGGACCGAACCGCTGCCGGACTCGGATGGTCTCTAATATATGTCGTCGCGCTTGGCTGCGTTATCATGCTAGGCACGGCTTTGCTGGTAAATAACATACAAAGCAGGTTCCCATCCTACTGGTGGACGCCTGAACATCTCGGACGGAACATACCCGACAAAGCCCAGGAAAAGGCAGATATTGAGCGGCAAAGCGGGACGGCAAGCGAGGACGAGGATCCAGCGACTGCGCCGGAGATCGTGTTACGGAAAGGAGGAGTCGTGATCATCAAGGGCAACGTTACCCTAGATCCTGAGGAGAAGTTGTTCTTGGAGACCATCAGTGACCGTCTCTGAAGGACGATGGCGGGCGTGGCACGGTCGAGCTGGAACGCCTACCATGTGAATATGGGTCGACTATCATCGCTAGTTCCGTAATAGGAAAACGGTCCATGATGGAATTGCATTTCAACAGCTCATGAGCGTATGGCGATGGATTCTGGTCTTGAGGATTCTTGATGAATAATTACGAATTGGAAATCCGCACATACTCTATGCTGACAAATGTGTGCTCTTTCTTGTTATTCGTCCCTTGATGGGTTCCATGTGGAATATGTGGTACCCCACGATCACCTCATTCATCTCACCCATGGCACATGGCCATTGAGATATCCGCACAACCTTGACAGCTGATATATAGACAGCGTGAGTATCCGCCTCCGAGGAGCCTAACTTCGAGGCTATTATCGCCAGTCCTGCTAAGCACCACCACAGAGGGTAGGCATAACATCGCAAAATGGCACCAATCCGAACTGCTCTCATTGGCCTATCCTCCTCAGCAAAGACATCCTGGGCCAGCGGTGCGCACCTGCCGTACCTGCTCTCCCCTCGCGGGAAAGAACGGTACCATATAGTAGCGCTTCTCAACTCAAGCGTCGATGCCGCCCGCGCCGCTATCAACACGTACGCCCTCAGTCCTGCCACAAAGGCGTACGGCTCGCCCGGGGACCTGGCTTCTGACCCCGACGTCGATCTGGTCGTTTGCTGCACCCGCGTGGACTTGCACTATGACACCGTGAAGCCCAGCATCGCGGCCGGCAAGGCGGTCTACGTCGAGTGGCCGCTCGCACACGACATTGCTCACGTGCGCGAGCTGGCTGCGCTGGCGAAGGAGAAGGGGGTGCGCTCCGTGATTGGGTTGCAGAACCGACTTGCTCCGCCCGTCTTGAAGGTTAAGGGGGTGATTGCCTCTGGGAAGATCGGGAAGATTCTGAGTGTGGATGTCAGGGCTTACGGTGGGGTGAACTCCAGGGATGTCATCCCTAAGGGGATCGACTACTTCTTGAGACGGGAAGTGGGTGGGAATATATTTACTATCGGATTCTCTCACCGTTCGTTTGAAATTCCCCTCTAAACCTTGCCTGAGTGGAGCTGACTATGGATTAGTGTTTGACGCGGTCAAATCTGTTGTAGGCCAGACTGAGAGCGCTCAGGGCCACTTCCAGCTCCAGCGGCCCGAGACCAAGATCCGCGATGCGCACGGGAACATCATTGCAACGGCAAAATCTAATGTCCCTGACCTGATCGCTGTCACGGCAACACTCGAGTCGTCGACCAGGGTTCAAGAAGGGGCCACGCTCCAGGCTCGCCTGCGTCGCGGCCAGCCGTTCCCCGGAGAAGTGCCCTTGTGGTGGACGATCAACGGCGAGAAAGGGGAGATACGGGTGACTAATAGCGCAGGGACGTCATTCCACGTTTCTGCGGATACTGAAACTGTCAAGATCGAGGTTCATGATTTTGATACGGATAAGGTCGAGAAGATTGCTTGGGATTGGCCTGAGTGGCAGAAGGACCTGCCCGTTGCTGCCCGGAGTGTCGGGGAAGTGTATGAGGAGTTTGCAAAAGCGAACGACGGCGCCTATCCTACCTTGGAAGACGCGCTGGCGCTCCATGAGCAGCTGGACAGTCTGATCTCCTCATTTTCTGCATAATCTGGAACTATTGGAGTTGAAACCTGACGATTCGAGAGACAAATTGCTCGGCACTCCCTCGTTTGGCCACGTGTAGTTGAAGTCCCTTTTTATCCTCATGAAGCGCCAGTAAAAGTTGATCATTATCGTCTTACAGAAAGACTCAACATAAGGAGAGTGATACGCACAAACTTTGTCACCAGCATATTGATAATCCGGAGAAAGGCCTCGATTGTCCAGATATCGCGAAGGACGCCACGGAGTCGACACATCGTGAAAAAAGAAATATACATAGGCTTCATTTTGGTACAAAGCTCTTCCCGTCCTTCTTTTGGAGGTTCAGAGTTTCGATGTCGAAGTCATCAAGCATACGGACCTGGAAATTGTCTCGTCAGCATTGGTTTGTCGTTGACAAAATCTGAGTGCCCCTTACATTCATTCCTACGACATCTCCAGCCCAGGACTTCCACGATCCTGTCATATCCATGCAGATGCTACTCCCGCAGCGACCACAGAAGCGATGAATCTTCCTGCCCGTGGCAAATGTGTAGTCCACCAGCGCGTCCTCACCGTTGATCCACTCAATCTGTTGGCGCTCCGGATAAACCAGCAGGTAGCCGTTCTTTGCGCAGATGCTACAGTTGCAACTCTTGACCGGGACGTGATATCCGGGCTGCCGCGTCAGCACTTCGTGTGTAAAACGAAAGCGGACAGCACCACAATGGCATCCGCCACTGAACCAGGTCTCGGAAATGGGGTCATCGTTGAATCGCCAGACGAATGTATCTGCTGGACCAGGGTTGCTTGCCGCGTCCGACGCCGTAGCAGCGGCAGCGTCAGTAGCAGGGTCACCGGGTGTGGCGGACATGGCCTGGTTAATCTTGAGTAATGGCCCGCGGAATACGCTTAGCGACGTCGAAAAGATTTCCATAAGGGTTATCAACAAGAGAATATATGAGTGTAAGATTCTTGAAAAGGATGCGTTGGCTTAACTTCTAGAGAGGGTCCATTCGCTGATTTAGGGACATTTTCGCGGATATCGTATTCACTGTTGCCAATCATAGCCCGTTGTATAATCAGCTTAATATAAGATATCCCTGTTATCCTTCCGTAGGCCTAGATCGTCATGCTGCAGCAAGGAGGGGATAGGTTCATCCCCGAACAGGTAAGTCAGCATCTAATTCTCTTGCACAGGCCGCTAACGACCGGAACTTCTGTGGTACTTATCAACCTGGAAGACAGACAGCGTTACCGACCCATGTAACCAGGTCCACACCCGAAAACCTTTGTTGAGATGCTTCTCGTTGGTCGAACACACGTTTAGAGATGACGTATATTGGTGCCTATTTTATCTGCTTGTTGACCTTCAAAGCTTCTGTCTGGTGCAAATAGAGGCCGGAAATGTTATGGTCATTATGTGACACTGGCTGTCGACAAGCAGGTGGTGTAAGTGTTCAAAGTATAGCTCAGTTCATTCTCGAAGCCGTTTGTTTCCTTCTCAAAAAGGGTCAAGAACCAAGGAATATATAGCACTACGATCCCATGTTTCAAAGGCTAGATCGCTTTATCGCCGGACTTCTTGTCTGAGCATTTGCATACAGAATAACGCTCGTTGGCAGACGATATCCCAGGCAGTCTGTGCTGTGGGCTACCTCTCCTGAAGCTGCGTTTTTTCATATACATCTTGCACACGGTGAACGGGATATGGGCGAAATGGCATCCAGACAATTCCAAAGGAGATTGACTTGGCGCTATGTACTTGAAGTAGGTAGGTACGAAAGGCTGCGTGAAACTCCGAGACCATCGAGACCTCCGACTTGGATTGTCAACCAGTAAGACTCCTCCTACCTGAAGCTAGAACGTCAAAACGAGGTCCTTGAGCTTCTGAAAGTTGGGAGTTCCAAAGCCGGTCGTCGGGTCCCACCCAACAGTCGCGTTCCATCTAGCGCCAGGGACAATCCCGCCACCCCTGGCGTTACAACCAGTCGTGTAACCCCCGGTAATATCGATGAACGTGTCCTTGGCTAGGCCATATATCAGGGGGTTCAGCCAGCCCAGCGTAGGCTTTCCGGCCCTTAATCGTGCGTCGTTCAGCAGACCCACGATTCCAGCCCATACCGGTGCCGCCGCGCTCGTCCCACCACTTCCGTCCGGCTTTCCGGCATATATAACTTGGAAATAGGGGTCGAGGCTGTGCGCAGAGACGTCCGGAAAGGCACGGCCGGCCCAGTTGGTGTATTTTCCGTAGTAGGCATATGTCTCGTTGCTGACCTGCGTCTTGAGGTAGTTATCGATGGTGGCCTTCTGCCACGAGGGTTGATCGAAATAGCGGCTGAAGCCACCCGAGCTACCGTCCCAGGCGACCTCGGGCGTGGAGTTCGACGTGCCTCCAATAGCAGTCAAATATGGACAGGATGCTGGGAATACGGAGTCAAACTCGACCGTTTTGAAGTCCGGCGCAAGACAAGCGCCTCCGAGACCTCCATCGCCCGACGAGAAGATTGTTGTTATACCGCGCAGGCCGAGGAGGCCGACCAAGTTGCAGGTGAGCTTGGCGTAGTCCAATGGAACACCCTACAAGACGTTAAACTGACGGTCATATTACCGAGCAGACTCAGCAGAGTGTGAGGATCACATACGTCTTCTTGGTCCCCGTACGAGTTGGAGATCACTTGAGGCAACTCATCGTTCTTCTTGGACAAGAGGTAGCGATAGTATGGTACATAAGGCTCGTTGTTGTTATCAGCCGGAGTTGGCTGGCCCAGTGTAGGTATGAACGGTCTGATGAGGTAAGTATATAACCATTATGTTCGTATGTCGGCCTACGGAAAACATACGGTGATCCACCGGTAATGAACTCGGTGACAGGCAGTGGATGTGCAACACCTATTATGTTTTGCACGTCCAAATTCGCCTCGCCGTACCCTCCGTGAGCTGTATCTTGATCGTCTGTCCCATTTGCGATCAGAACTTTGGTGAAGTTTTGGCTTGGGATGCCGAAGAAGCGCTCGTATTCCGTCAAATCGGCGTATATGGCTGACTCATTTAGGAAGCTACCAAAGCCGATTCTGCTGCCTGATTTTGGGTCCGCTTGGTAGTCTCCAATGTGATACAGCTGGTTAAGGCATTTTGGCGTGATAGACGTCTGGCAGACCGCATCCACACTAGTATTCGACGGCGTGTCGGCGCGTCTCGTCTTGGATGGTGCAAGGATAGGGGAGGCAGGCACGCGGCCGAAGAATGTGCCAGGGTCAACAAATGCAACGATGCTTTGAAGGTCATCGGGAATGGAATAGCTCAGTGTGCGGAGCTTGGTGACACCGCTGTTTCGGTAGAGCTGGTAAGAAGCATCTAGGACAGTGTTCACAGTCTCGATCTCTGCCGAAAAGTCGATAAATGCTCCATTGACTTGATAATTCGATATACCGCTGCGTTGCAGCCATTCCACCACCTTGGATGTAGCGTTTGGCGGCGGCGGATAAAGAGCTTCGACTGCGTCCCTGTCAAGCCATTTACCGTAGTTCGGGCTTCCAGGCGTCGATAAATCCAGGAGCTTCTGCTCTAACCCTTCGAACTCTCTCTGGAGTGCAATGGTGAAGGTTGTCGTGACTGAGCCTATGGGCGGGCCTGCTTCAGTCCAGCCATGCGGCACGAAGGACAGCTTCTCATGGACACCGCCCAATACGCCGGGGATAATGGCAAGTGGCAGGCACGCAAGTGCAGCGAGATGCTGTCGTAAGCCCATAGCGAGAATCAGGGCGGTGAGCCTGCCTGGCAATCGTTTTGAACTCAGTTGTGTAAGCTGATCTGCCCCGACGCTCCAATTCTGCGGTTGAACAAACGAAGGCAATCCATTCTTGTCTTGCAAAGGAACCTCTGCATTTTATAGCCCGCAACCCGATATGGGAGACATATTAACAAGTGACAAGTCAATATCAAAATGTAGAATGACGACTGACAGGGCGGTGTCGGCGTCATACGGCGATCGCGTCCGCCCAATGGCTGATGTAGTGATATAGATGACACGGTCCCTGGCGGCCCAGTTGAGGGGCTCGCCTTACCCGACGCGTTGGTGGATAGATAGATGGCATACATCAGGCTCAATCTTGTCGTGGGACACTGTCCTCGACCTCCTCACTCGATTAGCCGCCTATGTAACCGTCGACGGCAAATTCAACCATGTCGTGCTTGATAAAATGACGCCGAGAAACATGTTTGGGAGGCAAGACCTCCCATCAGAAAATCGTGGTGTGTCAATGTGGACACTCTGTGTGACCGTATTTCTTGCCCTATCTTGGACCATGAAAATAAGCGACCTAACGAGTAATAAACAAATCGGATATCATAATCACAGAGGACAGGACCAGAAAGAGACGGCGGGGACTTTTTGAATGAGTACTGTGTCCAAACTGCAGTGGCTTCGTGTTTAGTGAGGGAGATGCTGGAACACGGTGGGGATATTGCATTCCCCTTTTGGCTCCTGCTAGTGTCGTAGAGTACTGCTTAGCGAGCTAAATTTTATGCACCAATCAGCAATTGGATTTGTAGCTCAGTGGTAGAGCAGCCGATTGCAGATCGGCAGGTCTCGTGTTCGAACCACGACAGGTCCTTGCTTTTTGGCTTTTGCTTCCTACCAGCTGCGCGAAACTCCGTATCTTGATGTGTTTTGCCAATAATTCTTTTGCGTGTTGTTGTGGTCGCATGCTTGTGACAGGTAACCCGCCTTGGCCTTGGGTAGCATCTGCGAATGATGTCGAGAGCTAAACTAGGGCAGATCCTTCGCCCGGAAGACTTTTGATAAGGACTTTCCAGTTTACTAACTCTGAGACTTTGGGTGAAAAACAACCCAATAATGTCTACAAGATCACGATAGCCGACGGACTTCCACGGCTATAGCTGCAGTAGTTCGTCGGGGTCAACGACTTGCGACAGCCGATTGCTCTGGTGAGTGCGGAAGAAGCACACGTCGTCGAATCATCGCTCGAGCACTTGGTCTTATCAGCACGCTTCGGATCACTCCGCGCCGAAACCGAGGGGTTGGAACTGATAACCAAGATGTCGGGTCTATCCCCAGACTCCCAGTGCGACGGCTTTCGGAGGGCAATGGTCACGCCCGGGGCAATTCCCGGCTATGGTAACCATAGATAAGTCCGGGTTCTGCCGTGAGCCTCTCCTCGATTTGGGACCGTCTCTCAGCAGTTTCTCTATTTGGCTCTGTGCAGATCGAAACGCGGCAAAGTCACGCAGAAATATAGACAATGGCAGACACCGCAGACACCGCAGACACCGCAGACACCGCAGACACCGCAGACACGACAAAGTCCGCGACAGGGATCGGTGCTGACCCGGAGAAACGCGCCACCGGCGATGATATCGAGGTTGCTAACGACGTCAATGACGGGACGTCCTCTTCCATCCACAAGATCTCCATCAAGGACGAAACCGGCGTCCTAGCCGTCCAAGCCCTGAGCCTGGGTGAAGTTGACCCTGCCGCATCGAAGCGCCTCCTCAGGAAGATCGACATGTACATCCTGCCCTTTCTCTGCTGCACCTACGCTTTGCAATTTGCGGACAAGACATCTCTTTCGTATAGTTCAGTATACGGAGTCATCCCAGACAACCACCTCGTTGGCCAGAACTACTCTTGGGTATCATCCATCTTCTACTTTGGTTACCTCGCGGCCGAGTACCCCGGCGTCGCCATCCTGCAGAGATTTCCAGTCGCCAAGTTCTTAGGAGTTAACATCATACTCTGGGGCATCATACTCATGAGTACGGCCGCATGCTCTTCCTTTGCCGGGCTTGCCACTGTCAGGTTCTTGTTGGGTGTCACTGAGGCCACTATCTCTCCTGGCTTCGTGGCCGTGACAGGCATGTGGTGGACCAGACAAGAGCAAGCAGGAAGATCTGCACTGTGGATCTCTTTCCTCGGTGTGGGCTCCTTCATCGGCACACTGGTTGCGTACGGCATCGGTCATATCACCGGCAGCTTGAGGCCGTGGAAGTATATATTTATCATCCTCGGCGCCGTAACGATTGTGTGGGGCGTTATTTTCGCTATTTTCGTTCCGGATAGCCCATCTCAGGTGAAGTGGCTGACGGAGGAGGAGAAGGTTATCGCAGTCCAGCGTATTGTGGTAAACAAGACAGGCACCAAGAGCCGACGATTTGTGAAGGCACAGATCATCGAGGCAGTGACGGACCCCAAGATCATTGTGCTGGGTCTAATCTCATTCGTCAACGCTATAGCTTCTGGCGGGTTGGCATTTTCATCCTTGGTTATCCAAGGATTCGGATTTAGTCCACTCCAGACCACTTTGATGGGCTTGCCTCTGTCGGTCGTCCAGCTGGTGACGCAGCTCACTGCAGGGTTTCTGACTTCAAAGATTCCCAAATCTCGTTTACACATTGCGACTGTGGCCATGATTCCACCGGTAAGCTTCCTGTCCCATTCACATCGCCCGGTGTGCAACTGCTGATATCGTGCCAGATTATAGGGACCGTCATTATCAACAAGCTCGAACTGACCAACAAATGGGGCCGACTCGTCGGCGTCTGGCTTCTGGGCTCCTACCCCGTCGGCTTCATGGTCATACTCGGCCTCCTCTCGACAAACATTGCGGGCAGTACCAAGCGGTCTGTGGCGTCCGGATGGGTCTTTGTAATGTACTGCGTTGGGCAGATCGCTGGCCCGCAGTTCTTCAAGAGCACCCAGGCACCAGCGTACCGGAGCGGTATTGTCGCCATGCTTTGCGGGTTCATCATCAATCTCGTCCTCAACCAGGTCCTCCGATTCTTGTATGTTCGTGAAAACGCCAGGCGAGATAAACTCATCGCTGGAAAATCGGAAGAGGAGCTTCAGCAGCTGAAGAATGAGAGCGAGCTGCAGGGGTTCGAAGATATCACAGACAAGGAAAACGTGAGTATTTGGACCGCACCCTTAGACGACCCCATTCTAACATCTATCGTAGACTATGTTTCGCTACGTCTTGTGAGGAGCACATCGAATACAAGCAACTCGGCAATGGGTACCATATCGATTACCAATTCTTACTCAAACAGAACTCATCAAACAGCACTTATAGGCCATGTTGCTTTGATCAACCTGAATTACTTAGAAGCAAATTAGAGCTCTTGTAGCTGGCCCAAAGCAAGTGGTTAATCCTGATACGTCGAAATGCGGCTTTATGTAGCAATCTTCACGCCATTGATGTCAATCTTCTTGGTTGAACGAGGACCAATCTCAGAGCCGGCAGGTTTAACTAAACTGGCACAGAACCTTTCACCCATTATCCCCTGACTCCATGATTACGACTCGTTTCCCACGATTTTGAACGAACTTCCTCCAGCATTACTGCCAGAATGAGCCTATGACCCAAGTTTACACTGTTATCCGTCGCTGTCTGATACGGCATCCCCAGCGTCTGGTAACAACATGACTGGAAACTCGGACGATGAAGAATTCGATCTAATCCTTTGCGGGTGCTCGCTCATCGTTGTTGGCGTATCTTCAGGACCACCAATCGCTTTCTCCATCGAGTCATACAGAGCGATAAACAATTGTGCCTGTTGCTGGGTCCGGAACTTTTTGTAGCATGATCCTGAGTAAGCTTTGACCTGGTCTTCGGCTTGAGGACTGTCAAAGGAAATAGTCAATCAGCCCTGGCCTAATACATCAATGGAATAGGTCAGATCGCCATAGGTATTGTAACGTGACTTACTATGCCAGGTATATCCCCTTTCTCCTGCCACTGGCAACGGCATAATAGCCTGGTTCCTGCGAGATTGGTACTCGACCATCCGTATTTGAGCTACTGACATCATACACGAGATAATCGGAGAACCCTTCCGCCTCTAGATATTTCTGTGCTTCATGCAAATGTACAAATCCTTGCTGCTTACTACCTTTGAAACCATTGACTGACAGACTGGCCATTGACCTGGGCAGAAATGCTCAGCATAAACATTGATTATATCATTGCCGATAGCAGGAAAAGCATTATTGGAGTTTTGTAACACTCACCAGGACCCTATGAATGGTTCCAGCCTCCCACGAGCCACAGCATAATAGGTTTTCCCTCGCTTCTTGCCTGGCATTATAAATTCCGTTGCCAACACGAGATGAATCTGAGGCAAAATGGAGAGCGATCTAAGGACAAGGATCTGGTGCTGGGAATAGATGACAAGCATGGACAGGACGCCAGCGCAAGGCATCGCCGGCGATCGGGAGATACTTATCACCCTGTCACTTCCATGAATAAGAAACGTCGGTCATGAAACAGTGAGGCTTTCTTCAGAAAGTGCTCAAGTGGTTGGAAGGGGATGCCCATATGCGGGAGGCCCACGACCATATCTGCAGGCTAATCATGCTTCTGACCTATCAGGTCACATTCCACTACCACCAAGCAATTGCAGTGATCGAGAGCTCTAATGAGAGGGACTCTAACAGACGGAGCTTCCACATTCGTCGACTCATCTCCAATAACCTGATGAATTCGCACCATGGGCAGGCGAATGGGGGATCGACACGTCAGAAAAATGACTTTACATGGGCTGAGCGCGACTCAGAGAGGGCATAGGGAGGGTATCAGACGACTGCCTTGCATTAGACCCAGCACGAAAGTTTAGCTGCTCCCAGTACGGATGAACTATCACAATTTCTGAGCTTAAGAGAGCTACAACGAGTTGCGAGGCCAACCCTACCCCTCCCAAAGATACTCCTGCTTCCGGCCTGGTATTAGAGGGCGTAGAGCCATTCCGTAATCACCGGCGTTCGGCGTCCGAAGAAGGGTGTGGATGTGGAACTTGGCGGGCTCCTTGTTGGTCAGGAAGACGCCCGAGTGGTGGTCGAACTCGACAATGACGACCGGGCTCTGGATCCGGTAGTAGAACGGATCCGAGTCTCCGAAGCCCCCAATCCACGAGAAGTATGTCTCGGGGAACCAGGTCTTGTACTTCTCGAGACGGATGTTCCGAGCGGCCTGGGGGAGGTAGAGGAGATACTGGTTCAGTATGTCGACGACCAGGAGCTGCTGCTCGGTTGTCATTGCTGATACTAAGATGCCTTCATATGGCACGATGCGGTTGTCTCTATAGGCTCCGCAGAGATGTCTTTGGTCATCGTGGTTCCATCTGCCGTGGGGCATTGCTGGGTCCTTCATCTCCTTGAATGTTTGGGCCCGGGACTGCTGCTCGGGTGTTAGGCTCTGCATAAGCTGCAGACCAAGCTTTTCTTCCGTCTCGAGGATGCGAGTTCCCTTGTACGGTCCATCATCGATCAAGTTTGGCTCAGCGCCGGTGAACCATGGGGAAATGACGATCTGGGTCTTGTAGAAGAAAATGTTGAGGCACAGGTGATGGCCGTAAAAGGAGAAGCCCCATGGCGTGGTTGTGGACGGCTCGCCGAAGAGAACGAAGTTGTAAGAGAACTCGTTCATGACGGCCGGTGACTCGACCAGCTCACCGAGAAAACCGTTGATGCGCATCGCTCCAATTGCCTTCTCGTAGCCCTCGGGCGAGAGAGTCGCCTTCAAGACTCCCATCACCTTGCTCCGAACATCCTTGCTCACCTCATCGAGTCTGATGCCCTTATCGCTGAGCAGGAACTCTGGGTTTGACCACGTCCGCCACTCAGGCGAGTCGATGTGCAACTCGATTTTCGAACTCTGGGCCTCGTCCAACAATGACACAACGGCGTTGGTTGCCTCTACTATTTGCTGGATCGGAACCTGCTCATCCTGAAGCTGGAAGAGCCCTGGCCTCACAGTACCTTGATTTGGGGAGTCAGACATGTGCTCAGAAACACACATTTTCTAACTTGTTGAGACTCACCATCACTGGTCACTCCCTTGAATGGTTCCTTGAACAGGTCGAGCCAATGCATATACAAGCCATGCAACCAGGGCGGGACCCCGCCCTTCTTGAATGCCTCTGCGTAAACGTGAGCATCCTGTTCTTTCATGGTAGTGAATCTTGGAATGGTCAAGTCGGGCAGGTACTGGCGATATTCGCCGCCATGGGCTGCTTTTGCTGTTTCCGAACTCATGGTGGCCAATCCTGGGTGTATTCACGTGCGAAGATGTCGCTATGTACGCGCTGAAAATAAAGTGTATGACCTCGTGTCTCTAAGTCGTTCTTTGGGAGTTTCCGAACAGTTCAGGAGGCAGCTGTATCAAGACAGATATGGTTGGCAGCCGGACTATCAGAAAGCCCTCGGTCCTGATGAGTGCGAGGTCGATTTTAGCGCTCGGGTCACAGGGAGGAAAAAGCAGCGAGTGGAACAAGGTTTTCCCAATGCGGCAGGTGTTAGAAATGGTGGTGTCTGCCACACATTCCGGGGATCAGGCAAGCCGTAGTCTCAGAAAACTCAGACCCCTCTGTGGCGGGCGGTAGTAAGTAATGGGAAGTGGGGCTTGTACCTTCGGGCCTACATCTCCTCTTTTCCACCTTCTACCAATCAAAAGCTTACAATCTACAAAACCGCTAAGGAGTCTAAGATTAAAGTAAACATTTTCCCTACTAATATTATTAATTATATACTACTACTATAGTATATATTATACTACGAATGTAATAGTAGATATAATAAAAAATATACTAGTATAAACTAAGAAAAAAAAGTTATAAAATATATAATTTTTTATAATTATAACTATTTTATTATATAATATTAATATATAGTAAAATATAAAGTATAAAGTTTATAAGTAATAAATATAAAACTATAAAGTACTTATAGTACTAATAAAATACTATAGTATTAATAAAACTTAATAGTACTTAATAATACTTATAAAGCTTATAAAACTTATATTAAAAATAAAATAACTAATAACTTAAAATAAAGTAAACTTTATAGAATAAAAAAAGCTAATTAAAGAATTATAATAGTATTTGAAATCGCTACTTTAGAGTTTATTAGTTTTAAAAGTTTAATTAAAAATCTTAACTAACTATTATTCAAATATTAAATACAAACGAATAAATAAAAGATTTAACAATTAATTAAGTAAATTAGTTATATTATAAAATATTATAAAAATCAAAAAATAATAAAATAAGAAAAAAGTTTAATTTATAATTATAAATAAATAGTTTATCATATAGAAATATAAAATTTTAATTAAATTATATAATATATAAATTTATAATATATAT